>CM065589.1:360213784-360579003 GCA_033119425.1 Bufotes viridis | reverse complement strand
AGACCCCCTGCCATCAGTCCTCAACACACCCTTCATTCCCCCTGTGCGATCAGCCCAAGTGCTTCAGTTCCCCCTCAGTGCCTTCAGCTCTGGCCCTCCCACCCGGTGCCTTCAGCTCTGGCCCTCCCACCCCGGTGCCTTCAGCTCTGGCCCTCCCACCCGGTGCCTTCAGCTCTGGCCCTCCCACCCCGGTGCCTTCAGCTCTGGCCCTCCCACCCCGGTGCCTTCAGCTCTGGCCCTCCCACCGCCCCATACCACACACACACATACACCTTCCACCCCAGTGCCTGCAGCTCTCCCACCCCAGTGCCTTCAGCTCCCCGAACCTCCTGACATCGGGAGTGCATATCTCATTGGTTGCTATGACGCTGTGCACTCTGGGCGCCGGGTCTTAGTCGCACCAACTTACCTTTCCAGCAGGGCCGCCACCTACAGTTCATCGTTCCTGCTGCTCTGCGCCTGACATCACACAGTGCGTCCAGGTCACACGAGGTGTGTATGTCAGGAGGTCAGTGCAGAGCGGTACCATGGACGTGCTGTGGATTGGCCCCCTGCTGTAAAGGTAAGTATTGTGGGCCAGCGGGAGACCACGGAATGGGAGTAATAGCAAGCGCTTCACTCCCGCTCCGTGTTCAAGTGACACAAACGAATCTTAGATGCAAAGAATTTGCAGAGTAATTTTTGTCAAATTACTCGATTTAATCGAGTAATTGTTTCAGCCCTACAGCCAAGATCGCCATGGAGTCCCATCCTAAATCAAAAGCAAGAATGGATCCAAAACAAACGCTGTTATTTTTATTTATTTTTCCTTTTCTCCTAAAGTTGATCCAGGTAGAGTATTTATTTCTAATCACCTTGTGGTTTTCAGAGTCCACCCAAAGTTGAAGCAAGTTCTGACAGCAATAAGGAGAATGCTGGAGAATCTGTAGCTGAGGGATCGTCATTGGAAAACACCCCAGAGAAGTGTAAGTGACACCTAGTTTGTATTGCGATTTTTATACAGCAACATTTGTAATTGTGTTTTTAGATTGTCTCTAACAGCAGTGTTACTAATTAAAAGCATGCAAGTAGTTGTACGTGCAGTGGTTGTCCACTTTCATCTGTCATATTGGGAATGTTGACTTCTGGCGGCTGTGAGCCAACAGATGCTGAAAGCAAGAGGAGTGGAGCTCATGCATGTGTGTTGACTTTTTCATTCTTGGTGAGACCCATGTCTAAGTGACACATTAAAACTACAGTTTTGCTTGCTAGTCTTAGAATTAATTTTACATTAAAACAGCATTGGGGAGGTTTCCTAAGCCTGTAAATGACGTAAACTTAGGCTGTCTAGACCTGCACCAGATTTATCATAGTGGTAAAGGCTGGAAGATAAGTCTGGTGCAGGGATAGACACTTTTGTCTGGCTCTATACCAAATATTGGTTGGCTTACTTTGAGAGTGAATTTTATTTTACATCAGAATTCAGAATTTTCATGCAAAATGGCACATAATAGTCTACCCAAGCCCCCCTTCTGAAAAAAAATATTTTTTTTAGCCAAACTACCCTGATTTGCGCCACTTAGTAGGCAGATTCTAGATAGACACATTAGTAAATTTGGGCCATTGTCTGGAAATTGCAGCTAACAACATCTCCGAATCACTGGTGGAATCTGCAGCTGCTTACACAAAAGCCACAGCAAAACGATGTCTTCTGGAGAAAGTAGAGGTTATCACTGGAGAAGAAGCAGAGAGCAATGTGTTACAGGTAAGGAAATGCTAAATTGCCTCATCCTTGATTAAAATTACTTTTAATTTACAGGGTAGATTTAGTAAGCAACAGTTTTTGTTTTTTTCTTTAACTCCCTTTTACTGTGCGCTAGCTGAAACCTTGCTGCTATGGCCAAGGCTAGAGCATCTAAGTGCAGTTATACAGAGGAGGAGGTTCCCTTTGTTACTCCGGATCCTCCCTCTACCATGCTCCCCTTGGTCAGTCATTTGTGTACTGTCTAATTGCACTGTGTTTTTTTTTTTTTTTTTTTGTATTAAATTACAATACACTAATTACAGTGTATTATGTGAGTGATAAAAGTACGACTGCTTGGTTTAGTCCCCTAGTGAGAATGGAAATGAAAGTTGAAAATCATAAAGACCTCATACAGCACTGTTGACTGAAAGATTAAACAAAATTATGGCTATTTGAATGTATTAAGGGATTCTGTCACTGCATTTGACCCTATAGAGCTGCGACGTGCACGGCTAGATCGCCGCTAGCATGTCTGCAATATAACAGTAGAATAGCCCTGGGTGCTTTTTATTTTCTTTAAAAAATGATTTTATTGATATGCAAATTAACCCAGGAAGGTGCCCAAGGGGCGGTACTAACCTTCCTGTGCCCAGCCACGCACCCATGTGAAGGAGCCCAGCACCGCCTGCATCTGCCAAATCTCCTCCTTGCTTCAGTGAGATCGCCGTAAATCTCGCGATGCACGAGATCGCGCATGCGCAGTTCCTTCCCTGAGGCTGTTGCCAGCACAGGGAAGGAACACTGTTGCAACTGCGCATGCGTAATCTCGCGCATCGCGAGATTTATGGCGATCTCACTGAAGCAAGGAGGAGATTCGGCAGACGCAGGTGGTGCTGGGCTCCTTCACATGGGTGCGTGGCTGGGCACCAGGAAGGTTAGTACCGCCCCTTGGGCACCTTCCCGGGTTAATTTGCATATCAATAAAATCATTTTTTAAAGAAAATAAAAGCACTCAGAGCTATTCTACTGCTATATTGCGGACATGCTAGCGGCGATCTAGCCGTGCATGTCCGCAGCTCTATAGCGTCAAATGCAGTGACCGAATCCCTTTAAGGCAGCATGTTGACTCACTGGTTAGTGAACAAACAATAGTACTCCCAAGTGTTCATATACAGCATGAAAACTAGGGCTGCACGATATGGGAATTTTGTGCGATTGCGATTAGGGCCCTAAAAATTGCGATAACGATATGCGATGCGATATTTTAAGGGAATTGTGCTAGAGGTCTATCTGCTTGGATTTTCAAGGTAAAAGCACACACAGATGACTGATAATGTGAAATGTAGTTATGCTGAACTCAAGAACTGAAAAATAAAATACATATTTGCATTACTGCAAAAGTACAAGATACAGAACTTGCCATTTTCCTAATATCCCTGCACAGAGCAGATAAATAAAATAGATATAAGAACAAGTGTTCATTAAAATAACGACTTTCCTCCAGCCCCTCCTCCCTCCCCGCACTGTAAATGAGGTATCGCTGGTCGCGCTGTGCAGCATAGCGGCCGGAGATACAGTGTCACGAAGAAAGTCAACCATCGCTTTATAAGACGCACTGCCATTCCTCCCCACACACACTTTTGGGGGTAAAAAGTGTGTCTTATAAAGCGAAAAATACGGTAATATAATTGCAGCATTTTTGGGTCAGCAAATTGCGATATGGCGATTAATTGCGATAACGATTGCTTTCGCGATATATTGTGCAGGCCTAATGAAAACCATAAACAATATAGTGAAGTACGTGTGCTATACATACTAAACTAAAGCAAACTCGAAGGCGAAGAACTAAGTATCCCAAGCTTAGTGCTTTGTCATGGTCTTGATGTCATTAGGATGGCATGCTGGTAACTGGCTTTTACGGGGATGGGCTGACTCTGTGATTCGGAAGGTCCATGCATAGCTGTTCGGCCTCCAAAGAACTCCTGTTCAGCTTAAAAGCACTGTCTCATTTTGCCATTTCCATAGAAATAGTTATGAAAAAGCAAAGCGCCGACCTGCTCAGCTGTTTCCGAAAGGCCTTGTCAACTAGGGCTGGCAGTTAGTCCCATCTCTTTGAAACCGAAATGGGGTAACCCCTTTAATATCACTGTAATATGAAAGTATAAACTGCTAGTAGTTCTTGGTCAATGATCACATAGCCAAGGTGTTGCTCTCCTTATTTTGGATTCTGCCGCAGGGTATAGACTAAGACAGGATCGCATTATTACTGGGTGGCGTCTCCTTGCTGTGATACAGGATGCTAGTCTGGCATGGTAATGGTCATACAGATGCTGAATATCCCCCGTGGTATGACATTACAAGCTCTTTCAGCCAAGGTGGTTGTTGATTGCACTTCATGGAAGAACTCTGATGCAGCCATCAATGGCAAACAATAGTGTCCAGTGATGAAAGTAGGTTCTGCCTTGGTACTAATGATGGCCGCATCAGGAGAAACTTTGTGTTGCCATATTCCGATAGCCTTAACTTTAATTTTTCCATCAAGTGTGTGAGGGCTTGTCTTTGCAAGACCAGCTGTGGTTTTCATTGGTACCATTTTGGGGCGTATATATGGCTTTTATTTATATATATATTTTTTTTTTGTGAAGGCAGGATAAGTCAAATAACCAATCATTTCGGCATTGTTTTTTATTTTAACTTAAATAGGGCTGGATGTTACGAATGTGGGGACACCAATTTTGAATATTTTTTTTTTTTTTTAATGCTTAAAATATATTGAAATGTATTTTTGTTTTATTAAACACCACAAGGGATCTTGAACATGTATGGCACTGCACTAGTATATCTGTATTCTACTGACTGCCAATTGGTCTGTGTCCCTAATGGAGCTCACAGTTACATTTTTTAATTAACTGGTATGCTTTAGTAGTGTGGGAGGAAAACCATGTAAACACATGGGGAAAATACAAACACTAGGCAAATGTTGCCCTTGGTTGGAATTGAATTTTGGACATGTGCTACAAGGCAACAGTGCTAACTAGGGTTGAGCGAACTTGTATTTTAAGTTTTGCGTCCAAAGTTCGAGTTGGGGTTATTGAAGAATCCCGTTATGGATTCCGCTACCACAGACCATAACGGAATTTGGAATCCATAAGGGGATTCTTCGATAAACCTGAACTTAAAAAAACAAGTTCGCGCAACCATCCTTCACTGCTCTACTTCCTCCTTCTCCTCCACACAGAGCACAGGAGCTCCGCCCCTCATGTCACATGATCATTATACCAGGCCCTTTATCACCTCTTATCCAGTACTGAGCCACGCCCCTGTACTGATCACATGACGGTGACGTCACCCCAGGTCCTCCGTGTTGTCCAAGGTTCGGGTTCATCGAAGAATCCTCTTATGGATTCCAAATGCCGTTATGGTCCGTGGTAGCGGAATCCATAATGGGATTCTTCTATAACCCCAACCCGAACTTTGGACACCAAACTTGAAGTACAAGTTCGCTCAACCCTAGTGCTAACCACTGAGCTACCGTGCTGCCTCAGGCAAAGCCTAATAGGTTTCCATACTTGCCAGACCTAGTGACCATTGTCAGGCAACCCTTGCCAGCCCTTGATCGACAGAGCACCCTCCCTCTAACTGCTCAGATGCCATGGTCAAAAGTGGCTGTGGCATGCAAGTGGTTAAATTGAAGCTTAGATGCTTATGTGATTAGTATGGATTTTCTATCTTTATTGATCGATCTGTTAATAGAGAATTGATATGCAGTGTAATTTTTTGTTGTAGATGATTAATTCAGAGAGCACATTTTTATTTCCATGTTGTCTTAGATTCAGTGCAAGCTGTTCGTGTTTGATAAACTGTCTCAGTCTTGGGTAGAGAGAGGCCGGGGTCTTTACGGCTCAATGACATGGCCTCTACAGAAGATGGCACGTTGCAGTCTAGGCTTGGTGAGTTATTCCTTGCAAACAGGCTGTAATTATTTGTCTGCTTATAACTAATGTCAATATTAACTTTTAGGCTATTGCTGTGCTGCGACCTTGGCCATGACCAACTCGGACGCTGTGTAGCACTTCAGCCATTGAAGTATATTGGTCATGGCAACTTGAGTCACGCTCCCACCCATTCTTTTCAATGGTTTTAGTGCTACACAGCATTTAGTTATGGTGAAAATCACCATGTAGACCTATATGGAGGAAAACTGTGCATCTGGCAGTTATCTGCATTTAGTTTTTCTGGTTGCGAGCTTGTCCCTTAGAGGCTGAAATCCTATTACCAGGATGGTTTACATTTCTGCAACATGCAGTAGTATGTAGAGGGGGAAAGAGCTGGGCGTTGTAGTGATGCGGGGACTGCAGAGGCTGAGTGCCAGCTGGGGGTTGTAGTGCTCAGTAAAATGTCATGGTGCCCGCTGTGTTTGTGCCCTCCGGACCCTCTGCCCTCTCCTCCGGACCCTCTGCCCTCTCCTCCGGACCCTCTGCCCTCTCCTCCGGACCCCTCTGCCTCCCCTCCGGACCCTGTAATCCTTGTAAGGGTTTCCACATGTCATGGCGGCCGCAAGTGGCGATCACTTAGACGCTGGCAGCATCTGACGTGTCATATAACCTATTGAAGAGGGGAAGCATTATGGGGGCCCTATATACTCGCACATTATAGGGGGCACTATGGAGAACAGGGGAAGGAACACTATGGGGGCATCTACTGGGGCCCTATGTACTGGCATGCATTATTGGGGGAGAAACGGGGGAGCACTATGGGGGAGAAGTCGGGGGAGCACTATGGGGGCATCTATTGGGGGCTTTATGACACGGCTCCGCCTGGCTCTTAACCCCAGAATCAGAATGTTTGCAATTCTGTGGTTGCAGCAACTTGTTAATCACTCCATGACCTCATTTGGTTCAGAGGCTGCACTTCTGCACAACAGTCATTGGCCGCGTGAAGGGTGTCATGGCCAAGATCTCCGTGTAGTATCTGCCTTTAAAAGGTTTGTCTAAGTTTACTATAAATTGGCCGTAACCTACTAAATGTCATGAAATAAAGTTATAGGTAGCCAGTCTTTTCTTCTAACAATGAATGAACCCGTTAATGGATGTAAAGCAGGTCATACCCATGGGATTAAAGAGGTTGTCTCACATCATGTCATTTATTATGTGTATAATCGTATTTTGTCATTTACTAATATACTTCTATTTTTAATAATGTTTATTCATTACCTTTAATTTTCAATCCTGTTAAACCATGCTCATCTCTAGGGGTTATGCGCTTGCATACTAGGAGTGATGCAGCCAGCCTTTCTGGTGGCCGGGAATCGCGGGAGTGAGCATGCATACTAGCTCCCGCCCACTCATCTGCTGCTGCTTTAGCACCGGCCCAGGCCATCTCGTTCCTACAGCCTTGGAGCTGTTCTTACCCGCTATGCTACCAGAGAGTAAAGTATAACGGGTTCAGAGCTTGCATAAATAGCCCCGGACATGTAATACGGCTCACAACTGCCTGCCGTCATCTTGTGAAAGATGACTGTAGGAAGGCTTCTGGGCAGGCCTGAAAGCTTTCTGCAGTGCCTGGCAGGGAGATCGTATCTGTCTCCTGGTAACTTTATCCCACCCTCTGTTTTCTATATACGCAAATCTACAGAGATAAGTGTGGAGTCTAGAGCTTTATGGAGACAACTGCCTCTGGAGCATGGACGCAAAGGCAAGGGGCTGGTTTACTTGATCCAAGCACTGCTTGCCTCTGTCAGTCAGTCAAACGATCAGGCTCCTCCCTGCTCCAGCTAAGAAATGGGCCCACAGACCAGCAGGGAAGCAACAAAAGCGGGAGCTTAGACAACATACAGTCCAATGCCCATCATACCAAATCCTTTGCTCCTGTGGGAGTTAATTACCGCTTCCTTTATAATAGACATGCACGCTGGCCAAGTGTGTGTGTTTAAAGGTGGAGTTGATGATTAGAACGGTGTATTGACAGCTTTTATCACGGGTTAATATTTGACCCTGAATTAGGAATCCTCATTAAATGTCTATTTGTCTTCTGCGTGAATGGAGGCCTATCGGCTGTTTGTTAATGTTGGCGTGGTGTTATTATTTGTACTGCTTTTGTAAGGGGAATTTCCCCAAAAAGCCTTTAAAAAAAAATCATATTGGTCCAGGATGGGTGACGAATGTAGTAGAACCATGTGTGTAGTATGCTAGGCGCTTATAAATCGAATATGTACCTTCTTTCTTCAGTTATGCGCACACAGGGAAGTCTGCGGTTAATCCTCAACACTAAGCTCTGGGCTCAAATGCAGATAGACAAAGCCAGTGAGAAGAGCATTCGAATTACTGCAATGGACACAGAGGACCAAGGCGTTAAAGTGTTTCTCATATCTGTGAGTGTCGATCCATCCCAATGAAATCCTTTGTTAATTTGAACCATATTTGTATCGCTACTAGTGCAGCTCCACTGTAGAATGCAGAACACCTTTTTTGGGAAGTAACAACAATGCATTTGAAAATATCAATTTTCATATATGTTTGGAACAAAATTATTTCCCATTTAAATTTTTTTTTTTAATGTTTACTTTATATGGACCATGCCCACAAAGTACTACATAGCAAACAATAATAGGGAGGTAAAGACTTGGCCACAAAAATTTTCTCTGTAGAGTAGAGAGGTTTGATCTATAAACAATTTATAGCTTGGGTTTATCCTCTACCCTGACTCCCATATGGCCATTCGGAAATTTCACAATGTATTCAATATCCTAGTTTTCTTTATGAAGACCATAGAAAATGTTTAAAAAAAAAAACTTTGGCAGACATTTACGCAACACATTAGGGTATTCGTGTGTCTGTAGTTGGTGTGTTGCAAGAGATTTTTTTTCATTCTCCAAGTGGTCTCCTGTAACTATACTTTATAACCCAAAATATTACCAACCGTATCATGCACACAATCAGTCTAAATGGCATAGATCCAGTTATTTTCAGAGACATCTTTGCATTGGTATTTTAAAGGGGTTGTCTGACAAAGATGACCCCTTTCCATAATGAAGCTGTTTTTTTTTGTGTGTGCCCCTGAGGTCCATATGGTCCATATGACTTAGTGTTCCGGCGTGTTTTAAACCGCATGAGAAAAGAAAATTATCATTTTTACCGCCTAGTTACCACCCATACACCTTTTTACGAGTGTCACTAAAGGGGCCTTAGGTAGCGCCGCTACCTTTTTACAGTGGCCAGCTCTAAGTGTTGCACGGCTCTTCATGCAACGAATTGTGGGGTCTCGACACTCACAGCCCGGTGCCTCAGGGGCGCCGAGCTGGGCTGTTTAACCCCTTACATGCCTTGGGTAATGGCGCCCGTAACGTATAACCAATTACAGAGGGAGCAGAGTCCCTCCTCTTCCCATCGGCACCTCGCAAATGAGATTGCAGGGTGCCAATGTCAGAGAAGGCAGGCCTAGACCTAGTGTAGGTCTCAGGCCTGCCTCTAGCATTTCCCAGCAGGCTGCTCTCTGGCTTATCCTGCTGTGCAGAAGTAGTAAAATGGAAAAAAATAAATATATATTTGGTATTGCTGTAATTCTACTGACCCATAGAATAAAGTTATGTTATAAATGGCAACATTGATGGCTTTTCCTATCCCCTCCCTAAAAGAGTTAATAAATAAAAGTTAATCAGTAAGCCATGTGTACCCCCATAATGGCACCATTAAAAACTAGTTCTGTAAAAAACAAGCCCCCATACAGCAACATCAGGAAAAGGGAAAATAAAAGTTATAGGGGGAAACGCTTGATCAGTGAGGCCCAAAACAGGCTGGTCACTAAGGGGTTAAAATATTTTAAAAATATGGTGTTTTTAGTTGCGTTTATTTAGAGTATTTTATTTTATTTTTTTAAACAAGGAGTTTGTAAGAAAGTTATTCAGAAAAGAGCAGTGTTTGCAATATCAGCAAAAAAATCATATCCGAGTGCGGACTGGAATCCACACATAACTTGCCATGCAGAGCAGATCTTAAATCTGCAGCACACAAAATTATGTTGTGCATATCTGCAATGGATATCGCCCTTTGCAGTGCTGTGAGTGAGATCTGCAGAAAATTTGATTTGGCGTGGATTTTGGTCAGATACGCCTCAGAGTTTCCGCTTCTGAAGATCTGCAATGACACACTGCATGTGGCCTTAACCTGAATGTCTTTCCACAGCAGATCTCAGCTCTCTTGGACTTACCCTAAGTTCACACTTGCGCGTTTTACAGCGCGTTCGAACGCGCTGTAAAACGCTCAACACATGCAAACCAATGCTTCCCTATGGGACTGGTTCACATTTTCGTGTTTTACAGCGTTTTCGAACGCGCTGTAAAATGCCCTACGCATAAACAAGTACTTGAGCTTTTTTTGGGGTGTTTGTCGCGCGTATTGTATTGACACCACAGTAGTCAATCACAAGAACTCGCGTTTCCTATTTGCAAAAATACGCTGTAATACGCGCAACACAAACGCGCTTAAAGCGCGCGTTTCAAGAACCCTCAGGTCTGAACCCAGGGTTAGTGAAAGCTGCAAACTACTACATGAAAAGTTCTATTTATCAGCCTTTTCTTAGCACTTTTTTTGTTAAATCTGAAGATGTCTTTGCGCAGGAAAAGGAGACATGCATTATGTAAGCTATAAATATGTTTACAGGCAAGTTCTAAAGACACTGGGCAGCTTTTTGCTGCAATACATCATCGCATTCTTGCCCTTCGGAGCCGTGTAGAGCAGGAGGCTGAGGTGAAGTGCCCTGAACCATCTAGGGAGGTCACCCAATCTAATGAGGAAGACAGTGATGATGATGATGTCCTTACTCCTGCAGTAGCAGGTACGAGTAGTAAGTACTGAACACTGATAATTTGCTTTTGAATAAAAAAAACATGGATTTTAAAACGTAAAAGAACTATATAAAATTGGTATTCTGTAATTGTACTGACCAACAGAATAAAGCTAATGTGTCATAAAAAAAAAAACTTGTATTTTGCTCACCTTTTAACATACATTTTTGTTACTTCTTTCTGTAGCACCTAGTGATGAAGGAGACAAGCCACCCGTATCCAGTACATAGCAGCCACTTACCTCATTCCCAGAAAGATGGTTGTCCTCACCTGGCAGGATGACAATCCACAGATGCCCCCTCTTTGTATGCCTCGTGGAATATTTAAAACCGGCTACTCATTACAAAGGTGGACTGGGGACACAGACTTTATCCCCTTACCAAGGAACAGTTCTATCTTTTTGTTCACTTTAAGTAAACCAGACAAATACATTGGGTCCCTATATATATATTTTTTATAGTGTTTTTGGAGGGGATCTGGGAAGTATCCAACCTATATACAGTGTAAAATGCTTCAGAATAAACAGCTCATCATATTGATGAGCTGTGTGAAATCCAGTTTTTCTTCCCTCTCCTATTATCAGCTGTGCAATCTGCGTTGCTTTTCCGAGACATAACTTTATTTTATATGCATCAGTTTTAGTTTCTATTTTGCTGCCAACCCCTCAATGTACATTAAAAGTCCTGCGCTCGTTGGTTGCTTTTACATTGGGATTCAGTCCTGTACAGGAACAAAGCAATTAATGAACATGTACAGAAACTCTTCGCTTGATCCATTCACACATGAATACCTTGAAGTGGACGTCTTTCACATTGGAATTAAACTTCAATAACACTGACTTTACAACGCTCTTAAAATAAGAGCCTCTTCCTTCTTCAGGACTTCATCAGTCAAATGAAATAAGAGCCTCATACTGTTCTCATTTCTTTTTCTTTTGGTAACTTTTCTGTTGGTGTTTTTTTAATTAGTATGACATTAATATGCTTTTTGTGTGCTGAAAAAAGTGAAATGTTATTTTTGTATCCATATTTAAGGGAAAGAGTTAAGGAATACTGTACACTAAGCCGTGCTGTTCAGTTTCTTTTGTCTTATTGTCTATTCCATAGGTAGTAAACTGGAAGTGTCCGTATTCATGTGTGGCAGATTTGGTGCAGAACTTCTGTAACTAATAGTTCATGTAGCATGTTATGAATTTCTGCAACCTCCCATCAGATGAATGGGGCAGTTAGAGAAACTTCTGTTAACAAATCTGCTGCATGTGAATATACCCTTGTGCAGCTCCCCAGTAAATCTTATTTTGGTATTTGGAGTGCACCTCAACCCACTGACAAACTTGTATGAAACTGAACGCTACTTTTGTAGACCAAGATCAAGTCCTAAATATAGTCTGGATATAATATCCTGAAACTCTAGAGCAGGGGTCGGCAACCTCCAGTACTCTAGCTGTTGTGAAACACACCTCCCAGCATGCTTCATTCACTTCTATGGTTATTGTGAGAACAGCCAAGCAAATGTGCATGATGGGAGTTGCAGTTCCACAACATCTGGAGTGCTGAGGTTGCTCACACATGCTCTAGACCAGTGATGGGCAAGTGCGGCTCTCCAGTTGTTGCTAAACTACAACTCCCACCATGCCCTGCATTAGGCTGATAGCTATAGACAGGCTTTGCATGCTGGGAGTTGTAGTTCTGAAACAGCTGGAGAGCCGCACGCTGCCCATCACTGCTCTAGACAAAACTTGGGATGTGACTCTGTAGCAATAGATTTCTACGTGGTTGAAAGGTTTGCAGCCACTTGTATAGCTGTTTGTGCTTACAGTACTTTTGTAGTGGTAAAAATGTTACACTATAGTGGATGAGAATTTCTACCATCCCATTCAGGCACTGGGGAGGAAAACCACACATACTAGGCAAACAGCAATGTCGTACAAAGCTTTATTCTTTGTTGGATTGTACCACTTTTGTTGTGCATTTTTTTGCATGGCAGTAATGCTGGAAGTTATTGGTACATCTACATGGGACAAGTGGAGAAATCTATGACTCAGCGTTCAGATTTATCGTGGATTTCACCCTATGCATTGTCACACAACAGTGCTTCGGTGGCGTGGTTCACATTTTTACAGCAGTTTACAAGTTGACTAAAGCCAACTACAGTTTCAATGTTAGGGTGTCGTCACAGATTTTGTGGCGGAAAATTAGTTCTATTAATTGAAATGGTTGCTTGCAGAAATCCATGTTTGCCACTAAGGCTACATTCACACGACTACATTTGTCGCTACGACAAAAAGTCGCACTATTGTCGCGCTACAATTTTATAATGGGAGTTTATGGTGTCGCATTGCAACATGCTGCGACGCGACCGTCGTAAAATATCCATTCAAGACTGGTTTTTCTGCGATTGTCGCAGTCGCAGCATGTCGCAATGTGACACCATAGACTCCCATTGCAACATTTGTCGCGCGACAATTTTTATAGTGAAGTGCGAGACAAATGTCGTCGTGTGACCGTAGCCTAAAACAGCCCTATTCAGATGGCTGACAGGAAAGATGCAAGTGGACTGATTAAGTCTGAAACTCAGGACCAACGTAGTTACAAACTGTAAGATCTTTATTAAATATTGCTTTTCCCACGGATAATGTGTTTTAGCGTACTTATGTGTATTGTTAGTTTATAACTACATTGGTCGTGGTTTTGTGCCTGCCAGCCATCACCTCCGAGTGAGACTCAATCAGTCAACCCGTTCCCTTCCTTTGGTTCTCCTACTCTTTCAGTTGATTGGCCTTTGACCCTGGACATCAAATATGGCATCGGCTGCACTGACCTCTGCTTCTGCCTCCTAAGCTTTCATTGGTGTTGTATCCACTCTGCACAATGCAAACAGGTGAGCATAGGGCCTCTTTCACACAAGCAAGTTTTCAGTCAGGGTGCGATGCATGAAGCAAACGCATTGCATCCGGACTGAATCCTGACCCCGGTTTTCACGCATCATTTCTGCGTTCAGGAAAAATCGCAGCATATTCTGTTTTTTTTCACACAGCTCTGGTTCCATAGAAGTGAATGGGGCTTCAATGAAAAACAGATTGCATCCAGATGCAATGCGTTTTTTACTGATGGTTACAAGATGTAGATTGTTGTTCTTCAGTTTTTTCACGCGCATAAAAAACACATCAAAATCATTGCACCTGCATAGAAAAAACTGAAACACTGAATGCAATTGCAGACAAAAGTGACTAAACCTATGTGCAAAACAATCAGTGTTTTCCTGAACAGGTCTTAAGAGAGTAATGCTTGTGTGAAAGAGGCCTAATGCATCCCTTTGAAGGGACCATGCACTGTTACTTGTTCACCCTATGAACGCTGCCTTCTTTGTCTATTTCTTGCCATTCACATGAATAGAACTTACCTTCAATTGCAGAAATTTTTCCCAACACAATCTGCCACGTGTAAAGGCAAGCTTAATGGCCACACAGGTACCTTCTGTTTTAGCTTCATATTTGGTAGAAAAATTCAGCAGAAAATTGGAAGGATAAAGACTTCCCCATGTTATCCTATAGGGTTGGAAAATGTCAATCCCTGCCCTGTGTTCTGCTGCAGAGTAAATACTGATGTGTTGTGGCTTTTCTGAAGCAGAATGTCGCCATTAATTTCAGTGAGAGATGAAATCTGCTGGTAAAAATCCACACCTGAGTTGTTTTTGACAGCTTTTTCCACCACATGTGAAGGTACCCTAACCGTACATCCATTAACCATGGAACTGCTTTTAGCTGCAGTGGATTTGAAAAGTGCACCAATCTTCATGTTTGGTTTTAGCCAGGGTGCAACTGCAGTATATAGTTCCAACCTAAAGCCTGCTGGTGGCAAACTCATCAGTGTTGTGGATAGTGGACACAGACGAGTTTTAAAAAGGACTGCTCATGGGTTGAATTGGTGTGTGCAGTCCATTTTTTTTGATAGACCCATTAATTTGAATGAATGAGTCTTGAAGGAAAAAATGGACAAATATAGACCCTGCTGTGATTTTTTTGGCACTGAGCAATGGTCCATGTGTAGAATCGCTCATGTGAAGATACTCGCTCGATTGAATGTGTCAGTGTTCAGTCCACGTGCTGTCCATTGTTAACTGGATGGTAATACTGCCTGTGTAAAATTAACCTGAAGGGGTTTTCCACCCTTGGTGCTGTAAATTCCTTTTTGGTCTGGTTCTGTTCCCGTGAACATAAAAAGGAAGACTCGCCTGTCTGTGAGTTACTCCACTGCTCAGTTTCTGGCCACTTCCGGTCCCCGCGGAGACTAGAAGCGGCCAGGAACAGAGCAGCGGAGGGACCAAAGGATAGGCAATCCCTTTAGGCCTCATTTGATTTGATTTCACTTTATTGTCATTACACATGTATAATACAGGGTAACATAGAGCAGCAAGTGCAATAAAAACAAGTTACAGATAAGGATAGTGTAGAAAGTAGGAATAGTTATGTACAGATAAATTAAGTATACAGATGGCAAATATACAGATGTGCTATGTTATATACAAATCTACAGATGTATAGTAAACAGATCTGCAGCATGCTATGAATATAGCTCCAGAAGTAGAAAAGTAGCGCTATGAACAGACTATAATAGTGAACACAGTGTAAGTACGTACTGTAACAGAGACTTATGCTATGACAGTGTCCCAACTATAGCAGTAACCAATGTGAACGTACTCATGAATGTTGAGAATGAATGACAGTCGTGCTCATAGTCATTGAGAGGGATGGAGGGGAGGAGGAGTGTAGAGGGTTAAGTGAGTGTGGATGAAAAGGTTCAGCAGGGTAACAGCTGTGAGGAAGAAACTGTTCCTAAACCTGCTGGTTTTAATCTGAAGGGTCCTGTAGCGCCTTTTGGAAGGAAGGAGCTGAAAGAGTTTATGGGCAGGAGTCCCTAAGAATGATGCATGCCCGACCTAGACATCTCTTCTTGTTAACATCCTCAATAGCAGGAAGTGGAGTCCCTATAATGCGTTGGGCAGTTTTCACCACCCACTGCAATGCCTTGCGGTCAGCAACAGAGCAATTACCATACCAGACTGTAACATGGTTGGTCAGGATGCTCTTTATCGCACAGTGATAGTTACCCAGTATGTCAGCAGACAGATAGGTTTTTCTTCAGTGTCCTCAAAAAAAAAAAAAAAAAAGGAACTTAAAGCTGGAAACCCGTTCAGCAGCCGTGCCATTTATGCGGATGGAGTCATTGGTGTCTCTCTTCTCCTTCCTTAAGTCCACAATAAGCTTTTGTTTTGCTGGTATTCAGGAGCAGGTTGTCAGCGCACTACACAGCTAGGTGCTTTACCTTTTCCCTATAGTCAAACTCATCGTTGTCAGTGATGAGACCAATCACCGTGGTGTCATCTGCAAACTTGTTGATGGAATTGGATCCATACCTAGGCCTGCAGTCATAGGTGAAAAGGGAGTAGAGGAACAGGCTCAGCACACAGCCCTGTGGAGTGTGATGGTGGTGGAACAGTTATTTCCTGACCTAACATGCTGGGATCTGTTGGTCAAAAAGTCCATGATCCAGTTACAGATAGGGTTGCGGATTCCAAGATCCACAAGTTTAGTGATCAACTTGGAGGGAATAACTGTATTGAATGCTGAGCTGAAATCAACAAACAGCATTCTTGCATAAGTATTCTTGTTATCCAGGTGTGAGAGTGCACAGTGAAGAGCTGTAGATACAGCATCCTCTGTACTTCTATTACTTTGATAGGCAAATTGGTGAGGATCCAGTGTGGGGGCAAGCATAACTTGAGGTGTGCCAGGACCAGTCGCTCAAAGCACTTTATAACTATAGGCGTGAGTGCTACAGGGTGATAGTCTTTCAGGCACATTAATGATGAGTGTTTCGGCACTGGCACAATAGAGGTGGTCTTGAAGCACGCTGGTACTACTGCCTAGGCAAGCGACCGGTTGAAGACGCTCAGTAAAGACCCCTGCAAGCTGCTCAGTACATGCTCGAAGCACACATCCAGGAATGTCAGCAGCCTTGCGAGCGTTGTTACTGCTCAGTGCGTTATGGACATCTGTGATGGTGAGAATAAAGGTATGGCAGTCATCAGAGGGTAGGGTTTTGGCAAACTTTTCCTTATTGTCCTTGTCAAAACAAGCTAAAAATCATTTAGCTCATTGAGGGAGGACACAGTCGTGGCTGTCTGTGTGGAATTGCTGAGCTTAAAGTCAGAGATGGCCTGAATGCCCAGCCACATGTGTTGTGGGTCAGAGTTGACAAAGTGTTCCTCCACCTTCACTTTGTACTTGCCCTTCTTGATGGCCCTCCTCAGGTCTGCCCTGGATGTACTGTAGGCCTGAGCGTCACCTGATCTGAAGGCAATGTAACAATGCAAAATAAATGTGGAGCCCCAGTATTGGGTCTACAACACAATGAAAGCCAGATATCCCTCAAAGGAAGGAAAACCGATCTATTACAGAGATCACCAAACCCACCATATTAAGTGGCTCCTATGTCAAGATGCCGCTTTTTACAAGCTTTAAGGATGTGACGGGGAAGACCTAAGCCAATTATCCATCCACAGGCAGCTGTTTCGGGTGTTGCCTCTCATCAGTGTGGAGTAGGATTCTGGCTAACCAGGAGCAATGCCTTGGAGACTACTCAAACCAAATAATACAGGTCCTTCTCAAAAATTAGCATATTGTGATAAAGTTCATTATTTTCTGTAATGTACTGATAAACATTAGACTTTCATATATTTTAGATTCATTACACACAACTGAAGTAGTTCAAGCCTTTTATTGTTTTAATATTGATGATTTTGGCATACAGCTCATGAAAACCCAAAATTCCTATCTAAAAAAATTAGCATATCATGAAAAGGTTCTCTAAACGAGCTATTAACCTAATCATCTGAATCAACTAATTAACTCTAAACACTTGCAAAAGATTCCTGAGGCTTTTAAAAACTCCCAGCCTGGTTCATTACTCAAAACCGCAATCATGGGTAAGACTGCTCGACCTGACTGCTGTCCAGAAGGCCATCATTGACACCCTCAAGCAAGAGGGTAAGACACAGAAAGAAATTTCTAAACAAATAGGCTGCTCCAAGAGTGCTGTATCAAGGCACCTCAGTGGGAAGGCTGAGGGAAGGAAAAAGTGTGGCAGAAAACGCTGCACAACGAGAAGAGGTGACCGGACCCTGAGGAAGATTGTGGAGAAGGACCGATTCCAGACCTTGGGGACCTGCGGAAGCAGTGGACTGAGTCTGGAGGAGAAACATCTAGAGCCAGGCGTGTGCAGGAAATGGGCTACAGGTGCCGCATTCCCCAGGTCAAGCCACTTTTGAACCAGAAACAGCGGCAGAAGCGCCTGACCTGGGCTACAGAGAAGCAGCACTGGACTGTTGCTCAGTGGTCCAAAGTACTTTTTCAGATGAAAGCAAACTCTGCATGTCATTCGAAATCAAGGTGCCAGAGTCTGGAGGAAGACTGGGGAGAGGGAAATGCCAAAATGCCTGAAGTCCAGTGTCAAGTACCCACAGTCAGTGATGGTCTGGGGTGCCATGCCAGCTGCTGGTGTTGGTCCACTGTGTTTTATCAAGGGCAGGGTCAATGCAGCTAGCTATCAGGAGATTTTGGAACACTTCATGCTTCCATCTGCTGAAAAGCTTTATGGAGATGAAGATTTCATTTTTCAGCACGACCTGGCACCTGCTCACAGTGCCAAAACCACTGGTAAATGGTTTACTGACCATGGTATTACTGTGCTCAATTGGCCTGCCAACTCTCCTGACCTGAACCCCATAGAGAATCTGTGGGATATTGGGAAGAGAAAGTTGAGAGACACAAGACCCAACACTCTGGATGAGCTTAAGGCCGCTATCGAAGCATCCTGGGCCTCCATAACACCTCAGCAGTGCCACAGGCTGATTGCCTCCATGCCACGCCGCATTGAAGCAGTCATTTCTGCAAAAGGATTCCCGACCAAGTATTGAGTGCATAACTGAACATAATTATTTGAAGCTTGACTTTTTTGTATTAAAAACACTTTTCTTTTATTGGTCGGATGAAATATGCTAATTTTTTGAGATAGGAATTTGGGGTTTTCATGAGCTGCATGCCAAAATCATCAATATTAATACAATAAAAGGCTTGAACTACTTCAGTTGTGTGTAATGAATCTAAAATATATGAAAGTCTAATGTTTATCAGTACATTACAGAAAATAATGAACTTTATCACAATATGCAAATTTTTTTAGAAGGACCTGTAGTTGATCTCAGGAGACCAGCTACAGAAAACACCGCAGAGCCTCATTTAAGAGTCTCAACACAGCAATTCAAAGTGTAAAGCTCCCTGGGAAACCGGAATATGCATAATAAATGTGGAGCCCCAGTATTTGGCTTTCATTGTGTTGTAGACCCGATATCCCTCAAAGGAAGGAAAACCGAGCAAAGGAGTGCCCCCATTACAGAGATCAGATCTCTTAAATGAGGCTCCATGGTGTTTTCTGTAGCTGGTCTCCCTGAGATCAACTATTATTTGGTTTGAGTAGTCTCCAAGGCATTGCTCCCGATTAGCCAGAATCCTACTCCACACTGATGAGGGGCAACACCTCGAAACAGCTGTCTGTGGATGGATAACTGGCTCAGGTCTTCCCGTTACATCCTTAAAGCTTGTAACAAAGCGGGATCTTGACATAGGGGCCACAATATGGTGGATTTGGTGATCTCTGTAATGGAGACACCCCTTTGCTCGGTTTTCCTTCCTTTGAGGGATATCTAGCTTTCGTTGTGGTTGTAGACCCAATACTGGGGTTCCACATTTATTTTGCATATTACTGTTTCCCAGGGAGCTTTGCACTTTGGATTGCTGTGTTGAGACTCTTAAATGAGGCTCCGCGGTGGTGCCTTTAGTAGAAGCCGCAATTCCTTGTTCATCCATGGTTTCTGATTTTGGTACATTGTGATCTATTTTTCTGTGGCAACATTGTCAATTGTGGTGTTCATGTACTCCAGTACTGAGTACGGAGTATAGAACGGTCTATACTTAATCATGAGAGAGGTCACCTGAGCAGTGTTTTCCAACAATGACAGAGTTTGTACACAAAGCCTTGTTAACATAAATGCACAATCCTCCGCCTCTTATCTTACTGGAATCATCTGCTATGGTGTCCGACCAGCTTGACAGCACTGTCAGATATTCCGCTGTGTAGCCATGTTTCTGTATCATGACATTACAATCCATAAGTATCCTGTTGTCTGTGATTCATAGTTGTAGCTCATCCATTTTGTTCACCAGGGACTGCACATTAGCAAGGAAATTGCTGGGTAAAGCCGATACGGTGTTAGCCTTACCTTAGCTGTTATCCCGCCACGCTTACCCCGCCTTTGTTTGCGGTCCCTTCGCCGTCTTCAAGCACTTCCGGTCAGCCGAGTAGCCTGTGAAGCGTTGGGTGTTCTTCTTAATTCAGGGATGAGTCAAAGTTGCTGATAAAACTGTTGGAGTTGTGTATTCCTATATACAAAAGCTCTTGTCGGGTGTAGGATGTAAAAGCGAAGCTGCTCTGAACGAACAGACCCGAAGGAAGCTGGGCCTCGCAAATTTTTTCCTTAAAGAAAAATATGCATGAGGCTTTAGGTACACGCATCTGCCATCTTGTAAAGGTTACATCTTCAACTAGCAAAACTTAAAAATTAAAAATAAATGAAAATAGGATATCTGAGAATGTATAAGAAAAATAGAACTTAAAGGGAACTTGTCAGCTACAAGATACACCATAAACCACAAGCATTACCTTACAGATGTTTTTTGTCTTATATGTCTGATGTGCAATATCGCTGAGAAAGGACTTTTATCCCCTGCAAGCTGTATGTAAATGAGGTTCTTGAAGTCAAGGGGCAGCAGTGCTCCCTTCCCTTAGCCTTTGGTATACGTTCAGGTGGAATTCCTTCCTCAGATCTAGCACATGCGCCGTTTGATTGTGGCACACTTGTGGCTGTGCTTAACCACTTGACGACTGCCCATAGGATATAAACGTCCTACCTCTGAATGGACGTTTTAAAACGTTCATTGAGAGATGGCAGCTGCACGCTAATCGGGCAACCCAGAGACAAGGCAGGGACAGTTCCCAGGTGTCCCTGCCTTCTAAATCGCTGCAGACACCGCGCTCACCGAGCTCTGTGTGTGCAGAGCAGGAAGCGCTATTCACTTCCTGTCTGGGCCAGGTGGTCATGTGACTGCCGGGGCCGGGAAAGTGCAGGAGCTGTCGGGTCTTTCAAAGAGCCTATGTCAGCCCCAGTTACAGGAGAAATCAATAGTGAAAAAAAAAAATGAAGTCAAATCTCCCCCAGAGGTCTTGTATGACCTTATGGGGGACACAAAGTGTAAAATACACAAATACTACAAAATTTTAATACTGTGCCATGTGATAATCCATCATAAAACACCAAAATAGTCACACACACATACAAATAATAACGAAAAAAACATGATCGTACAACACATAATAAAAGAGTACAATGGTAAGCGCAATAAGAATGTGGAATGAATAGTCCCACAGACTCAAAATACGTAATGGCTCACGGGAGTAAAGCACTATTCAAAGATCAATATTAACGTAACAGTGACAATGCTTACTAACCTATCCCTATCACCCACATTCTCCTATATACCTAAAATGGGTAGCAGGCAACACATATTAAGGATTATAATCCACTCTAGCAGAAAATTTCATAATTTAAAAGCCTGAACATTCCTATCTGTATAAATAGGGGAGAAAAGAGAGCCATGCCGTAACTGTGAATGAGGGACGCTTCCCGGGATGCAGATGTGTCCTGGGGAAGAAGCAAACGGCGAAACGTACGTCAGGGTAGCGTCCCTCATTTACAGGTACGGAATGGCTCTCTTTTCTCCCCTATTTATACAGATAGGAATGTTCAGGCTTTTAATGATGACATTTTCCGCTAGAGTGGATTATAATCCCTTAATATGTGTTGCCTGTTACCCATCTTGGGTATATTGGTGAATGTGGGTGATAGGGATAGGTGAGTAAGCATTGTCACTGTTATGTTCATATTTGAATAGTGCTTTACTCCCGTGAGCCATTACGTATTTTGAGTCTGTGGGACTATTCACTCCACATCCTTATTGCGCTTACCATTGTACTCTTTTATTATGTGTTGTACGATCATGTTTTTATGATATCTAATAAAATTCATTATTATGTGTGTGTGACTATTTTAATGTTGTAATTTAAAAAAAGTTAAAAATAAATAAAATAGACATGTTTGGTATTGCCGCGTCTGTGATGGCCGGCTCTATAAATATATCACATGATTGACCCCGTCCGATAAACACCATAACAAAATAAAAAATTTCAAAAAAAGCCATTTTTGTCATCTTATATCTCAAAAAATTCAACAATAAGTGATCAAAAACGCATATGTCCCACAAAATGAAACCAATAAAAGTCACCTCATCCCGCAAAAAATAAGCCCCTACATAAGAAAATCGTTCAAAAAAAAAAAACTATAGCTCTCAGAACATGGAGACATTAAAACATCATTTTTTGTTTAATAAATGCTATTATTGTGTTAAAGTGAAATAAATGTAAAAAAAAGTATACATATTGGGTATCGCTGCGTTCGTAACAACCAGCTCTATAAAAAAATCACATGACCTAAACCCTTAATGTGAACACTGTAATAACAATAAAATAAAAACAGTGCCAAAAAAGGATTTTTTTTGTCATCTAACATCGCATAAAGTGCAACAGCAAGAGATCAAAATAGCTTATGCCCCCCAAAATAGGGTCTCATTTTTTTCAGGATGAGATGACGGTTTGATTGGTACTAACTAAGACAATGGCTCTCTGACTATGGAGACACTAAAACATAATTTTTTAGGTTTCAAAAATGCTATTATTGTGTAAAACGTAAATAAGAAAAAGTATACATATTAGGTATTGCCGCGTCCGTAACAACCTGCTCTATAAAAATCACATGACTTAACCCCTCAGGTGAACGCTTTAAAAATAAATAAATAAAAACTGCTAAAACAACCAATTTTTTGGTCACCTTGCTCTATAAAGTGTAATAATCAATGATCAAAAAATCATATGTACCCAAAAATTGTACCAATAAAAACATCAACTTTTCCTGCAAAAATGAGCCCCTGCACAAGACGATTGGCCGAAAAATAAAAAAAGGCGTTCAGAAAATGGAGACACAAAACTATTTTTTTTTCAAAAATGTTTTACTAGGTAAAACTGAAACAAACAAAAAAGAAAGTAGACATATTTGATACCATTTCAGTCCGTAACAACCTGATCTATAAAAATAGATGACTGTTTTAAAAAAGAAAAAACATTGCCAAAACAGCCATTTTTTTGTTACCTTGCCTCACAAAAACGTAATAGAGCAATCAAAAATTATATGTACCCCAAAATAGTACAGATAAAACTGGCACCTTATCCCCTAGTTTCCAAACTGGGGTCCATTTTTGGGAGTTACTACTGTACGGGTGCATTAGAGGGGCTTCAAATGGGACATGGCATCTAAAAACCAGTTCAGCAAAATCTGCCTTCCATAAACCATATGGCACTGATTTTCCCTGCGCCCTGCCGTGTGCCCTTACATCAGTTTACGACCACATGTGGGGTGTTTCTGTAAACTGCAGAATCAGGGTAATAAATATTATGCTTTGTTTGGCTGTTAACCCTCGATGTGTTAAAGAAAAAAATGGATTAACATGGAAAATCTGCCAAAAAACAGAAATTTAGAAATTTCATCTCCATTTTCCTTTAATTCTTGTGGAACATCTAAAGAGTTAACAAAGTTTGCAAAATCAGTTTTGCGTAACTTGAGGGGTGCAGTTTCCACAATAGGGTCATTTATCGGGGTTTCCACTATGTAAGCCCCCACAAAGTGACTTCAGACCTGAACTGGTCCTTAAGGGCCCTTGCAGATGAGCGGATGCACTCCGTGTTATCCGCAGCAAGAATTAGAGCCAATCTGCGTGATAGATACTACTCCGTGCCTCTCTGTGACCTTTTACTACAAAATCACGATGACAACTTTGTTACAGTGATTTTGTAGTAAAAGATCACAGGAGGCACGGAGCAGTATCTATCATGTTACTGCTTCGTGCCTCTGATGTCCACCTTGCAGTTTGGCTCCCATTCTCGCTGCTGATAATACGGAGCGCATCCGCTCGTCTGCAAGGGCCCTAAAAGTGGGTTTTGGAAATTTTCTAACACTCAGTTCACACTACAGAAACGCCGCGTTCGAACGCACATAAAAACGCACAACAGTACAGGAACCATGCATTCCAATGGGGGTGGTTCACACTTGCGCGCTTTTATGCGCGTCAGAGGCGCCTATAAACGTCCGACGCATAAGCAAGTATGTTCACGTTACTCGGGCTTTTTCGAGCGCTTGGTGCCAATAGACTTCAATGGGAAACGCGATAGGCGTGTTGTTCGGGCGTTTAGCAGCGTAAAACGCGCCTATGGATGCGCGTTTTACAAAGTTTGCAACATGCTGAATCAGCCACCATGGAATGTCACACCTCTAAAGCACTCAGATTGGCCAAACTATATCATTGGTCATTGGCCAACTATGCAGTCAATCACATAAACGCGCGTCAAACGCGCCTACACTATTTACCAAAACGCTTGAAAAAAACGAGCGTTAACGCCCGTCTTGAACGCGCAAAAAACGCTAGGCTTCAAAACGCTCAGGTCTGAACCCAGTGTAAAAGTTTTAAGAATTGCTTCTAAAATTCTAAGCCTTCTAACAAAAAAACAAAAAAAAAAGACATTTACAAAATGAAGCCAACATAAAGTATACATATGGGGAATGTTAATTAATCGGTAAATTCTAACGATAATTTGTTTTCCCTTAGTCCTAACAGCAGCACAGATGGGGTTAACCACCCCCCGTGGACTGGCAGGACCGGCGGAATGTTTAATGAGCCCAAGACTAATAACTCAATTTAACAATTAAGTATCTCCTTAAAAGGAGGAAGTCAACCCCCAGCCCACTGTGTTTATAGTAAGAAAAAACTAGACTTACTAGGGTGGGAAATTTAGTGCTGCTGTTAGGACTAAGGGAAAACAAATTATCGTTAGAAATTAACGATTCCCTTATGTCCTACCAGCAGCACAGATGGGGAGATAGCAAGAAGAAACCCCTAGTGAGGGCCTTCCTGCCTGGCAGAACTAAGAAAAGTCTGCCCAAAGGCCGAAAACTCAGCTAGACTGGCATCTAGTCTATAATGGGAGATGAATCTCGATTCAGAGCTCCAGGAGGCAGCTTTGCAAAACATGTTGAGAGGCAGAAGACTTCTCTCGGCAAAGAAGTAGCCACAACTCTAGTAGAGTGGGCCTTCACGAATCCCGGAGGGTCCAGAGATTGTGAAAACAAAGGATTCCTTAATAGCCTCCTCAATCCACCGACTGATGGAAGGTTTGGATGCCTTATATCCTTTAAACTTACCGGCAACAGGATTAGCAAATTCTCATCTTTCCTGAACTCCTTGATCTATCCACATAGATCCGGAGACATCTCGAGACGTCCAGAGGATGTCTAGCAGGTTCCTAGGAGGAGGTGGTAGATGTCGACAGAACCGGGAGGAATATCACCTGGTTGATGTTCTGGAAGAAAGGAACTTTAGGCCTACAATACGGGAGGACTCTAAGAAGGTCCCTGTCATGTAAGAAAATGGTATAGGGCTCATGTGCTGAGAGAGCTTGCAGCTCAGAGACCCTCTTGGCCAAAGTCACTGCAAGGAGAAACAAACAAACACAAACTTCCAAGTGACGAACTTGATGTCCACCTCCTCTAACGGTTCAAAGGGGGAGATGCTAATCCCTGAGAACTACTGAAAAACCCATTGAAAAAAAAAGGGGTCTCAGTACTGTAGGCTTTAATCTTTCAGCTCCTTTAAGGAACCGTTTGATCAGCGGGTCCTGAGAAAAAGCCTGTTAAGGCAAGCTGAGATAGCTGAAACTTGAACCTTCAGAGTAGAAGGGCAAGGCCTCTATCAAGGACGTCTTGCAGGAACTGAAGGATAGCGGAGAGGGGCGGATCTGCAGACGGCACCTCAGTTGAGGTACAACAGGATGAGGATATCCTCATAATACAAGAGTAGGCTCTCTTGGTAGAGTCCGCTCTAGAATGAGACAGCGTTCTCAGGACCGTCTCTGAAAGCCCTTCTATTCCGGGAAGGGACTGATCAACCTCCAGGCTCTCAGGTTGAATCTGTGCAGATCTGAGCAGAGGTGAGTGTCCCACGACACCAGGGTCTGCTGTGGGGAGCCTCCAATATTGTCCTCGACTCAACTGGGTGAGCTAGGTAAACCAGGATCTCTTCGGCCAAAACAGTATGATGGCTATCACCGAGGCCTGATCCTGACGGATTTTCATCAATACCCTCAGTATCATGGAAAAGGGAGGGAAGATGTAAGCCAGCCTGAACCTACAGCATATTGACAGAGCGTCTAACGCCAGGGGTTGTCCTCCTGTAAAGGGAGCAGAACTTCTCCACCTTGGCATTGAACCTTGTTGCCACGAGATCCACATCTGGCATACCCACTTGAGGACTATCTGCTTGATTCTCCGGATGTAAAGACCACTCCACCGACGGAAGACCGCGGCTCAGCCACTATCATATTGAGGGAGCCTTGGATGTGGATCGCAGATAAGTGGGAAGGTACAACTCTGGCTAATCCAGAATCACCCCGATCTCTGACAGGAGGGGAAGTGATCTCGTGCCTCCCTGCTGGTTGGCAGTCACATTGTCTGACTGGACTTTCACCGCTTTGCCCCGGATCTGAGGGGCTAAGTGAAGGAGGGCTAGCCGGATAGCTTGAATCTCGCGGAGATTGGATGAAAGAAGCCACTGCTGAGGAAACCAGGTCCCGTGAACTGGAGAGTCTTCTAGGTGAGCGTCCCAGCCTACTTAGGACGCATCCGTAGTCAATATGACCCAGATTGGCTGGGTCATAGACTTCCCGTCTAAAAGATGGCACCACCATCTGAGGAAATACAGAGTTTGCCAAGTCAGGGAGCACAGGGAGTTTAGCCCAGCAGGGCTGCCATTCCATTAGGAGAGGACCTCCGACTGTAGAGGGCGGAGGTGCCATAGAGCCCAAGGGACTGCTTCCGCAGACGCTGACATGAGCCCCAACATCTTCATGAGAGTCCAGATTGGAACTCGCCGGGGAAAGGAACTTGCCGAGTTCTGAACCTGGAGTCTTCTTTCTGGAGTCAACTGGAGCGACATCCCAGTGGAGTCGATTATGAAGCCTAGATATCTTACTGAAGTCGACGGGCTCACGTTCGACTTCTACCAGCTGATGATCCAACCTAGGTGGAACAGAAAGGAGATTGTTACCTGAAGAAGTTGGGTTAGGACCGCTAGAGCAGAGGCTTTCAAAGCCAGTCGTCCAGATAAGGAATGATGGTCAGTCCTTGAAGCCTCAAAGCCGCCACCACAGAACCACCACCTTGGTAAAAGTGTGAGGGGCAGAAGAAATGCCAAAGAGAAGGGCAACAAACAGAAGATGCCTGACGACACCGGACACCTGGATCGTGATCCTGATATACTTCCTGGAACCAGGATGGATCGGGATGTGCAGATATGCATTCTCGAGGTCCAAGGTTGCCATCACATCTCCAGGATTGACGACGTGAACTACTGACCTGATGGTTTCTACACGAAACTTCACCTTCCTTATAAATCGATTGAATATCTCAGATCGATAATCATCCGGAGATCTCCTGAAGCCTTGGGAACCAGAAAAACTGGAGAATAGATCCCTAGGCCCCGTTCTCCTGCCGGAACCTCCTCCAGAGCCCCTTTGCAAATGTAGTCCTGAATGTAGGCCTCTAGGATCGCCTCCTTGGCAGCTTGTAGAAGGTTGATCTTGACAAACCTGTCCAGAGGAATAGAGGTGAGGTTGACTAAATAACCGTTGGAAATGATATTCAGGACCCAGGGATCCGAGATCTCTTGGATCCATTCTTCTCAGAAGTGGGAGAGACGACTCCCGACGGGTACATGAAGCTTAGGAATGGGGAAGCTTATTGGCAGGACAGCAGGAGTAACGGGAATTAACCAAGAGCCTCGAAGAGGCCCGTAGTCAGGAGGTGGATTTTCCATCTTTGGCTCCTCCACGAGAGTACCTCAAACCCTTTCGCTGTGCTCTCCAGTCACTCTGTATTTTGAGGAATTGTCAGGGACCCAAGGCTTAAGCCAAAATGGAATATGGGCCGCTGATCCCAGGGTCATGCTATATATAGGCCCCTGACGTTATTTGATAGTATTGTTACAGGGTGCCAAAGGCGCACTTGGTCTACCATGAGCCACAGACCTGCTGCTTAGCTTCAAGAGCAAGAATCTGTGTTTGGCCTCGTTCCCAGGACTTGCTTTGCTAGCGGGAAGCTCCTCGCTAGCTTCAACTGGAGCTGTGCGGTATCGCACAAGAAGTCCGTAGCCAGGTTGATGGTCTTGAAAGCAGCCAGTATGTCGTCCTGGAAAAACCTCTGGTTCACATCAACTTGAATTTGATCCAGGCGAGATCAGAGGAACGTAGACACTTCAAAAGCTGCTATGGCTTGGAAGCGGAAGCTGCCGTAACATCCCGTCTTAGTGTGCACTCTGCAAGGGGGTCCTGCAGCTAGACCCATCGTCTGCAGGAACCAGAGTGCGCTTGGACAACTTGGCAATAGCCATGTCCACCTTGGGAATGGATCCCCACAAATCCACCAAGGGTTAAGCCATCGGGAACATGGATTTAAACTTCTTTGTTAAAACCGGACCTTTTCCAGGTTTTTTCCACTCTATATCATGACAGAGAGGAGGGTCTCATCCGCTTTGAAGACACGAGGTGCCCGAGTAGCGGGAATGGGAGGCTCCCCACAGTCAACATCATGGTCCCCCGACCTGATGGACTTGAGCAACTTCTGTGTCTTTCCAGGGGAGAAAACACGTCAGCTAATCCTCATCCGAGGAGGAAGAAACTAAGGAGACCAAGAAGGTCTCTCACCGGGACAGAGGTCTCCATAGGGGCCTGGGCACGAATAGGAAGCCTTTCCATCCAGCAGGCCTATGACTCCTTTAACAGAGCCATTGATACATATCCTGCAACGTAGGTTCACTAGAGGTCAGAAACCTCTAACGGCAGCTGTAACACCTGGTGTGGGTTAAGTCAACAGACCCAGGGATTCCCAACCGGTTTCCCAAGCTGGTCTTAGCCCAGCCTTAAGCTGTTTAGCTTCTGCAATTTCACGAGTGCAGGTATGATCAGCTTACAATAACCGTTGACTGCTGCAATGGTAGCAGGATAGATGCTTCCTCTTGGAATGCACTTTCCTGCCTTCCGAATCCCGCGGAGAAGACATCACTGCGGGGAAAAAAGGGACAAATAAAATATTTGCAAACCACCTAACTACGCAGGAAAGGTAGAAAAACAGACCGGAGGCAGCTGAGGAAAAAACACCACAAGTGGAATAACACCAATTTTAGGACTCTGGGATCTAGCTGAAAAAGCATATGTAGCCAGAGACTGAACTGGAGCACACAGCCTCCCAAAATAGGGGAAGGGGAGGGATAGCCAATCCACCCTTCCCCCAGTAAATCCTCCACAGGAAGATGCATAAAAAAATCTATGAATAAAATCGTGCCCGTGAAAAAATCACGGCCGGATTACCCGGAGGTGATGCAAAAGGAGAGTTCCCGCTGGCGGCACACAGGGACCAGGAATACTGGACCAAGGACGCCGCCAAAATACCCCAGCCAGGCGCAATTGCGCGGGGCCGGCAGCAAATAAGCTGCCGGCCAAACTGACAAGGTACCTAGGAAAAAAGGCAACACCATTACCCAAACGAAAAGAAGGCTCCCTGCACTTTCCATAAGAAAGGGGGGAACAAACCGCCTAGTCCACCTGTCCAGGAGGACAGAAAAAAACACAGTGTGCTGGGGGTTGACTTCCTCCTTTTAAGGAGATACTTAATTGTTAAATTGAGTTATTAGTCTTGGGCTCATTAAACATTCCGCCGGTCCTGCCAGTCCACGGGGGGGTGGTTTACCCCATCTGTGCTGCTGGTAGGACGTAAGGGAATGAATATTTTATGAGGTATCACTTTCTGTTTTAAAAGCAGAGAAATTGAAATGTAGAAAATTGCAAATTTGTCCAACTTTTTGGTAAATTTGGGATTTTTTTCATAAATTAAGGTGAAATATATTGACTCAAATTTATGACTATCATGAAGTACAATGTGTCACAAGAAAACAGTCTCAGAATGCCTTGGATAAGTAAGTGTTCCAAAGCTATTACCACATACAGTGACGCATGTCAGATTGGCAAAATTAGGCCTGGTCAGGAAGGGGAAAATGGACAAGTCTGGAAGTGGTTAATAATCTTCCCGCCTTTATTATAAAGAGCGGCTATAATTATTTAACTACTCGTACCTTTAGGCCACCTGCACACATTACGGTATATGTGTGGCTTTTCCACACAGATTCCCATGCAGAAAAGCCGCAGCGTAGTACAGTACCAGCAAACTGTATGAGATTACACAAATTCCATGTACACTTTGCAGATTTTTTCATTGTCTAAGTTGACCTGCCGTTGGATTTCAAAATCTGCAGCAAGTCAATTACCGCTATGTTTGCGGATTTTAACCACATCTAATCCACTGTTAGAAATTACGGATTGTGGTGCCGATATTCTGCAGAAATGCACATACGTCCCCACGGAAATTTGTGCGGATCTCAAGTGTGTTCAGCTAAATCCGTGTGGAGGTGGCTTTAGGGTAGTTCAGACGAGCGTGTTCACTATATGAAATGCTGCGTGTGGAAGCTATATTTCCTGTTATGGACACTGCTCATCTGGAGTAGATTTGCAGGGTCATAATGCTGTAACAACATTTCCACAGGTTTACGGCCAGGAAGGAACTGACAATATTATAAATTATTATGCTGCTGTGAATCCACTCCCAATGAGCAGTGTCCATAACTGGAAATACATCTACCATACAAAGCTTGCTTCCCACAGTGAACATGCTCATTTGAAACTACCCTTAACTAGATTTGAGATTGATGTCCCTGGCCTCACTTCCGCTCTTCTGATCAGACAAGAACATTTAGCAGTCAGAGCAAAAGCAAGGGCAGCCACATGTCAAAGGACCTGCCTTATTTAAAACAAGGAGTGTGCAAGTCTTAAAGAGGTTGTCTTTTGATGAACACTTATTGGCGGGGTGTACTGTATCTGAGTTGAATGATTATAATTTCGCCCTGACTCCCGCTAACCAGACACTATTATTACCTATACTGTGGATAGAGAATCATTGTTTGTTCTGGGACAACCCCTTTAAAGATCCGTATACACATGAGTTTGGCACTGGTGTTTTGCAAAAAAAAGACCTCTTGTGTAGCTGGTGTTATAGCAAAAAAAAAAAAGCTGCAGAAGTGCAGGATAATCTTGCCAGTGGGACAGATGTAGACAGTGTAAACTTAGTCCTTTTGCACGGACTGATATATCAGGCAATTATCTTGCAATAATTAAATGTTAGTGATAATTGCCTGATTGGGAGCAGAGATGAGGCCCGCAAAACATGATCTGCAAAAAATACGGAAAAAGTCAGTGTGCATACCATATTTTGCAGACCGGAACAGCTGGCCCCTTATAGAACAAATCCTATCCTTGTCCGTAATGAGGATTCTTTTTGTGGAACGGACATACGGAAACGTAATGCACACAGAGTAACTTCCGTTTTTTTTTGGGTACCCATTGAAATGAGTGGTTCCGCATACGGTCCACAAAAAAATGGAATGGACACAGAAAGAAAATACAGAAATAGCTGTCAGTTACAGGGCTGCAGATATAAATGTTAAAGTTAAAAGTTTTACTGAACCTTTTCCCACCAAACTATACATCAATCTGCTCAGCTCCTCCTGCTCTATAACATGGTGCTTTCAGATTAGATTGCATCTTGTGGTGACAGGTCCTCTTTAAGGGCTCATGCACACGAACGTATTTTGTTTCCGTGCCGGTTTGTTTTTTTGTACGGCCCGTATACGGAACTAGGGTTGGGCAATATACCGGTGTCTGCGATATACCGCGGTATTAAGAAACTGCGATATCACAGTTTCCTAATAACCGCGGTATTTAATGACGTCATAGGAGTGGTCGCACGCGTGCCGACAACTCCTAAAACATCCATGTCAGGGGTGTGGAATTCCTATCGCCCGGCGCCCGGGACATGTAGTGCTGGGCGCCGGGCAGGTAGTTTGTTAAGTAGCGGGCTCTGCCGGGAATTTAGCACCGGCCCCGCAGTGAAGTAGCCCGACCTTAATAATTATTGTTGCGCAGGCTACCCTGGTAGCATTCTGTTCCTCCATGCGCCGTCTGCCCCTTCATTCATAAAGTGGGCGGAGCAGACAGGCGGAGCATGGAGAAACAGAGAGCTGCCCGGGAGCCTGCGCAACAATAGTTAATAAGATCAGGCTACTTCTAAAGACATTAACTACATATATACTGGATAGGAGCTGCGTGCGAGGCCAGTGTATTACTGCAGAGTAACACTGCATCGGTCCCGCAGCTCTTATCCAGTATTTATGTAGTTAATCTCTTAGAGTAGCCGGACCTTAATAACTATTGTTGCGCAGGCTCCCCGGTCAGCACTCTGTTCCTCCATGCGCCGTCTGCCCCTTCATTCATAAAGTGGGCGGAGCAGACAGGCGGAGCATGGAGGAACAGAGAGCTGCCCGGGAGACTGCGCAACAATAGTTATTAAGGTCCGGCTACTTCTAAAGAGATTAACTACATAAATACTGCATCAGAGCTGCGGGGCCGGTGTATTACTGCACACTGCACCGGCCGCTGCGAGATAATCCCCCACAGTGTTGGGGGTCTGTGGCTGACACTGTTATGGGGGATCTGTGGATGACACATATATAGCATAAGATGCTATATATGTGTCAGCCTACAGACCACCATAACAGTGCATCATCCAAGGATCCCCCATAACAGTGAGTCAGCCACAGTGCCCCCCATAACAGTGCGTCATACAGTATAACGCCTCCTTGTGGCTGCACCCATACAGTATAACGCCTCCTTGTGGCTGCCCCCATACAGTATAACGTCTCCTTGCAGCTGCCCCCATACAGTATAATGTCTCCTTGTGGCCCCCATACAGTATAACGTCTCCTTGCGGCTGCCCCCATACAGTATAACGCCTCCTTGTGGCTGCCCCATACAGTATAACATCTCCTTGCGGCTGCCCCCATACAGTATAACGTCTCCTTGTGGCCCCCATACAGTATAACATCACCTTGTGGCTGCCCCCATACAGTATAACGTCTCCTTGTGGCCCCCATACAGTATAATGCCTCCTTGTGGCTGCCCCATACAGTATAATGTCTCCTTGCGGCTGCCCCCATACAGTATAACGTCTCCTTGTGGCCCCCATACAGTATAACATCTTCATGCATCTGCCCCCATACAGTATAACTTCTCCTTGTAGCTGCCCCCATACAGTATAACGTCTCCTTGTGGATGCCCCATACAGTATAACGTCTCCTTGTGGATGCCCCATACAGTATAACGTCTCCTTGTGGCTGCCCTCATACAGTATAACTTCTCCTTGTAGCTGCCCCCATACTGTATAACTTCTCCTTGTAGCTGCCCCCATACAGTATAACTTCTCCTTGTAGCTTCCCCCATACAGTATAACTTCTCCTTGTAGCTGCCCCCATACAGTATAACGTCTTCTTGTGGCTGCCCCCATACAGTATAACGGCTCCTTGTGGCTGCCCCTATACAGTATAACGTCTCCTTGCGGCTGCCCCCATACAGTATAACGTCTCCTTGCGGCTGCCCCCACACAGTATAACGTCTCCTTGTGGCTGCTCCCATACAGTATAACGTCTCCTTGTGGCCCCCATACAGTATAACGTCTCCTTGTGGCTGCCCCCATACAGTATAACGTCTCCTTGCGGCTGCCCCCATACAGTATAACGTCTCCTTGTGGCCCCCATGCAGTATAATGTCTCCTTGTGGCCCCCATACAGTATAACGTCTCCTTGTGGCTGCCCCCATACAGTATAACATCTCCTTGTGGCCCCCACCCCATACAGTATAACGTCTCCTTGTGGCCCCCATACAGTATAACATCTCCTTGTGGCTGCCCCAATACAGTGTAACGTCTCCTTGTGGCTGCCCCCATACAGTATAACGTCTCCTTGTGGCCCCCATACAGTATAATGTCTCCTTGTAGTCCCCATACAGTATAACGTCTCCTTGTGGCCCCCGCCCCCATACAGTATAACGTCTCCTTGTGGCCCCCACCCCCATACAGTATAACGTCTCCTTGTGGCTGCCCCCATACAGTATAACGGCTCCTTGTGGCTGCCCCCATACAGTATAACATCTCCTTGTGACTGCCCCCATACAGTATTATGTCTCCTTGTAGCTGCCCACATACAGTATAACGTCTCCTTGTGGCCCCCATACAGTATAACGTCTCCTTGTGGCCCCCGCCCCATACAGTATAACGTCTCCTTGTGGCTGCCCCCATACAGTATAACGTCTCATTGTGGCCCCCATACAATATAACGTCTCCTTGTGGCCCCCATACAGTATAATGTCTCCTTGTGGCTGCCCCCATACAGTATAACATCTCCTTGTGGCCCCCATACAGTATAACGTCTCCTTGTGGCTGCCCCCATACAGTATAATGTCTCCAAGTGTTTTTTTCTTCTAAATGGAAATTTATCGTGATATATATCGTTATCGCGATAAATTTCTTAATATCGTTATCGTGGCAATATTTTTGATATCGCCCAACCCGTAACGGAACCATTCACTTTAATGGTTCAATGGAACCATTTACTTCAAATCAACAGGAATGACTCTGTGTGCATACCGTTACCATATGTCCATTCCGCAAAGAAATAGAACATGTCCTATTATTGTTCTCATCACTGACAATGATAGGACTGTTCCATTAGGGAGCCACAAAATACGGAACGCACACGGACGTCATCCGTACGCTTTGCGGATCTGTTTTTCGTGGACAGCAAAATACATACGGTCATGTGCATGAACCCTAAGCCACTTCCTTGTGAAGTTCTAGTCCCTTTGTTCGACAAGCTAAAAAGTGTGTCTAAGGGTACGAACACACAGTTCGGTTTCTGCATGCAGTTTTGGCAGACAAAATCAGAAGTGAATAAAAAAAAAGAATGAGGGAGATTTATCAAAAATGGTGCAAGGAGAAACTGGCTTAGTTGTCCATAGCAAGCAATCAGATTCTGCCCTTCTTTTTCCAAAGGAGCTCTTAAAAATATAAGGTGGAATCTGATTGGTTGCTATGGTCAACTAAGCCAGTTTTCCATATCAGTTTTGATAAATCTCCCCAATATCTGTCCTTTATGGCTCATTCATGTGGCCTTTGCCGTTATTGCAGATATACAAAACACAGATAGCAGCCGTGTGTTTTGCATTTTGCGGAAAGGAACGTCCTGCCCCTATAGAACTGACCTATCCTTGTCCGTAAATCGGAGTCGTGGAATGGATATATGGATGCAGAAAGCACTAAGGTATCTTTGTGGCCCCACTGAAGTGAATAGGTCTGCATCTGACCCCCAAAAATCCAGATCGGATGTGGACAAAAATAAGTTTGTGTTCAGGAACCCTTTATACTTTCCTTTTATGATTTGCTCTTGCATGCATAAACCTGACCATGTGGTTGTACCATAAAAAAAGCGAACCGGCTGCACAGGGGCCCAGTGTGGGAGGGGGCCCCTGAAAGGTTCGGCGGCAGGGCGGGAGAGATGAGCGCTTCCATTGTGAAGTGCTCATCTCTATATTAATCTGTATCTCCTTCCTCACGACAGCAATACAGATGGATGCTGCGACGGGGCAGGGGAGGCGTTTCCTTACCCGTTCCTCTGATAGGCTGCAGGCTCTACGCCTGACGCCTATCAGAGGCCAGTTCAGATGGTGCAATGACGTTCAGCGCTGACACAGGCCGGAAGAGGGCTGCACCGCTTCACTTAAGAGTGTCATGGAGGTAAGTACAGTGCCTTGAAAAGGCATTCACCACCCCCTTGACTTTTTTGTATTTTGGTGCCTCACAACAAGGAATTAACATGGATTGTTTGAGTTTATTAATCCCATGGAGTCCACGTATTTTCCTTTTTTCGCTTCTGTTTCGGGGTTTGAATAGCAATTTTTTCATAATCTATTACTCTTTTTACCAATTTTTGCCATTCTATGATTCCAGGGGGTTCTCATTTCCCCAATTCCTTACAATAATTACCGTAGCGAGTAACAAAGTCTTTGACCAAAAAAATATTCCTTTAGATCTTTCAAAGTTGAAGTAGGTAGGTAGCCCAGTACAGCGGTCCATATGTTTAATGGTGGCTTAAGTGCGGACCTCGTCCATAGTTTATCAAAAACACCATACCAAAATGATTGTATCTTGGGACATGCCCATATCATATGGACGAAGTCAGCACCTCCACCCTGACATTTTTACAGTGCATAATTCGATTGTATATTTTACCTAGTAAGGAGGGAGAATAGTATAGCCTGTGCAAAATGTTGAATTGAATAAGTCGATGATTCATTGAAACAGATGATTTCATGCTATTTTTATATAAAGCCCTCCACTCAAAGTTTTCCGGCGGGCCCACCTCCCTTTCCCATTTACTCTCACTCTTAAACTTAATTTTTCCCCTAAACCTCTCCTAATTCTCCCATAAATCAATGAAATAGTGATATTATTTCTACCACTGTTATACAAGAAATCCATAAATTCATTCTTTTTATTTCAAATCTATTCTTACACTGTGATTTAATAAAGGCCTGATGTAGCTGGTGATATTTAAAAGTGGATAAAAAAACACCTGCGTTTACCCTAGTAAATCCTCTATTGATTTCAATTGACCATCTATGAAAAAATGTGAAACTAAAATAGACCCTTTACTTTCCCAAGATTTATAATCTAATAAGGAAAATTCTTCAAAATTTAAATTGGTGCCAAAGAGGGATGAATCTAAGTGAATATGTGATCCCCATAATTTGTTTTATTTTGAACCATACCAAATTATTTTTACCAAATTCAGAGCTTTACTAATGTAACACCGCTTTCCCTTTTTACCTAATACTCCGGACTCCATTATAGAGAATTAGAGATGAGCGAACACCTGGATGTTCGGGTTCAAGAAGTTCGGCTGAACTTCCGAAAATGTTCGGGTTCGGGATCCGAACTTCGACCCGAACTTTATCCCGAACCCAAACCCCATTGAAGTCAACTTTTAGGCACTAAAAAGGCTGTAAAATAGTCCAGGAAAAGGCTAGAGGGCTGAAAAAGGCAGCACAATGTAGGTAAATGTCATGCAAACAAATGTGGATAGGGAAATGAATTAAAATAAAATAAAAAAAATTAACCAATATCAATTGGAGAGAGGTCCCATAGCAGAGAATCATATCACCCACCACTGGAGAAGGCCACTTTCAGTTATTTCGGCCCCAGCACCCTGACAGAGGAGAGAGGTCCCTCAGCAAGGAATAAGTTAATAAGATGAAAGTCACCACGGCACTCCAAAGGAATCTTCAATTTCTTTATTTAATCCAAAGAAGACAGCAACGTTTCGACTAATCAAGTCTTTGTCAAGCTCTCAAAGCTTTGAGAGCTTGACAAAGACTTGATTAGTCAGCGTGCTATCTTCTTGAATTAAATAAAGAAATTGAAGATTCCTTTGAGTGCCGTGGTGACTTCATTTTATTAACTTGTATCTGGGAATCCTGTGGTCGGATCCGAACACCGCTGGCACCGCCGCATATTGGCTATTTTTCAGTTATTTAGACCCCAGCACGCAGACAGAGGAGAGAGGTCCCACAGCAAGGAATAAGGCGTCATATCACCCACCACTGGAGAAGGCCACTTTCAGTTATTTAGACCCCAGCACATAGACAGAGGAGAGAGGTCCCACAGCAAGGAATAAGGCGTCTTATCACCCACCACTGGAGAAGGCCACTTTCAGTTATTTAGGATGCGGAGAACAAGAATACATGGTTGAGGGGAGGCAGTTATAAATGTCTATTCTGCACAAGGGAGGGACAGGTCCTGTGGGATCCATGCCTGGTTCATTTTTATGAACCTCAGCTTGTCCACGTTGGCTGTGGACAGGCGGCTGCATTTGTCAGTAATGACGCCCCCTGCCGTGCTGAATACACGTTCAGACAAAGCGCTGGCCGCCAGGCAGGCCAGCACCTCCAAGGCATAAAATGCTAACTCTGGCTACGTGGACAATTTGGAGACCCAGAAGTTGAATGGGGCCGAACCATCAGTCCGTACATGGAGGGGTGTGCAGGCGTACTGTTCAACCATGTTAGTGAAATGCTGCCTCCTGCTAACACGTTCCATATCAGGTGGTGGTGCAGTTAGCTGTGGCGTGAACACCTCCTCTTCCATCATCGCCCTAAGCGTTTTCTCAAGGAGACATAGAAGTGGTATTGTAACGCTGATAACGGTGTCATTGCCACTGGACGTGTTGGTGGAGTACTCGAAACAGCGCAACAGGGCACACAGGTCTCGCATGGGGGCCCAATCACTGGTGGTGAAGTGGTGCTGTTCCGCAGTGCGACTGACGCGTGCACGCTGCAGCTGAAACTCCACTATGGCCTGCTGCTGCTCGCACAGTCTCTCCAGCATGTGCAAGGTGGAGTACCACCTGGTGGGCACGTCGCATATGAGGTGGTGAGCGGGAAGGCCGAAGACAGGCGAGCAGCGGCTGGATGTGAACGCCGGAAGCGCGCACAGACGGCCCGCACTTTATGCAGCAGCTCTGACATGTCAGGGTAGTTGTGAATGAACTTCTGCACCACCAAATTCAGCACATGCGCCAGGCAAGGGATGTGCGTCAAACCGGCTAGTCCCAGAGCTGCGACTAGATTTCGCCCATTATCGCACACCACCAGGCCGGGCTTGAGGCCCACCGGCAGAAACCACTCGTCGGTCTGTTGTTCAATACCCCGCCACAACTCCTGCGCGGTGTGGGGCCTGTCCCCAAACATTTGAGTTTCAGAATGGCCTGCTGACGTTTTCCCGGGCTGTGCTGAAGTTGGTGGTGAAGGTGTGTGGCTGACTGGATGACTAGGTGGAAGCAGAGGAGGAGGCTACAGGAGGCAAAGAATGATGCCCCGCGATCCTTGGCGGCGGATGGACGTGCGCCAAGGAACTCTCCGCCTGGGGCCCAGCCGCCACTAAATTTACCCAGTGTGCAGTTAGGGAGATATAGCGTCCCTGGCCGTGCTTACTGGTCCACGTATCTGTGGTTAGGTGGACCTTGCCACAGATGGCGTTGCGCAGTGCACACTTGATTTTATCGGGTACTTGGTTGTGCAGGAAAGGCACGGCTGTCTTGGAGAAGTAGTGGCGGCTGGGAACAACATACTGTGGGACAGCCATGGACATCTGCTGTTTGAAGCTGTCTGTGTCCACCAGCCTGAATGACAGCATTTCAAAGGCCAGTAGTTTAGAAATGCTGGCATTCAGGCCCAGGGCTTGAGGGTGGCTAGGTGGGAATTTACGCTTTCTCTCCAAGGTTTGTGAGATGGAGAGCTGAACGCTGCCGTGTGATATGGTGGAGATGATTGGTGATGCAGGTGGTGGTGTCGGTGGCACATCCTCTGTTTGGTGGGCGGCAGGTGCCAACGTTCCTCCTGAGGCGGAGGAAGAGGCCGAGGGAGGAAGAGGCCGAGGCAGCAGCAGAAGAGGGAGCAGGGGAGCCAGAGTGCGTTCCTTGCTTTTAAGGTGTTTACTCCACTGCAGTTCATGCTTTGCATGTAGATGCCTGGTCATGCAGGTTGTGCTAAGGTTAAGAACGTTAATGCCTCACTTCAGGCTCTGATGGCACAGCGTGCAAATACACCCGGGTCTTGTCGTCAGCACATTGATTAAAGAAGTGCCATGCCAGGGAACTCCTTGATGCTGCCTTTGGGGTGCTTCGGTCCCTGGTGGCGGTGGCCAGTAGCAGGCGAACTCTCTTGGTGGCGGCTGTTCTGCTTTTGCCCCCTGCTCCCTCTTTTGCTACGCTGTTGGCTCGGTCTCACCACTGCCTCTTCCTCTGAACTATGAAAGTCAGTGGCACGACCTTTATTCCATGTGGGGTCTAGGACCTCATCGTCCCCTGCATCGTCTTCCACACAGTCTTCCTCCCTGACCTCCTGTTCGGTCTGCACACTGCAGAAAGACGCAGCAGTTGGCACCTGTGTTTCGTCATCATCAGAGACGTGTGGACTCCGATGAGGTGCTATTCCCATGTCCTCATCATCAGGAAACATCAGTGGTTGTGCATCAGTGCATTCTATGTCTTCCACCACTGGGGAAGGGCTAGGTGGATTCCTTTGGGAAACCCTGCCAGCGTCTTCAAACAGCATAAGAGACTGCTGCATAACTTGAGGCTCAGACAGTTTCCCTGATATGCATGGGGGTGATGTGACAGACTGATGGGCTTGGTTTTCAGGTGCCACCTGTGCGCTTTCTGCAGAAGACTGGGTGGGAGATAATGTTGTGAACGTGCTGGATCCACTGTCGGCCACCCAATTGACTAGCGCCTGTACCTGCTCAGGCCTTACCATCCTTAGAACGGCATTGGCCCCCACCAAATATCGCTGTAAATTCTGGCGGGTACTGGAACCTGAGGTAGTTGGTTCACTAGGACGTGTGGCTGTGGCAGAATGGCCACACGTCCTCTCCCAGCACCAGAGGGTACACTAACACCACCACGACCGAGTCCGCGTCCCTTACTAGATGTTTTCCTCATTGTTACCGTTCACCTAGCACCACAATAAGAAAAAAATATTTGGCCCAATGTATTGATTTCAAATTCAGGCCTTTTTTTACAGGCACCTAACACTATCTGCCTATTTATTTATGTAGTGTATTACACTAATCCAGGCACAGCAGTAACCACTGATTTAGGGAATATCTCTTTTAGACCAAAAAATTGCAATGCTAGGAACACAGGTGATTGCGGCCCAGCTATTCCCAAACGTCTTAAATAAAAAAATCAAAGCACTAAGGTGGACCTTGGTGGAGGGGACAATAATACATAACTTTTAATAGATACTAATAAAAAGCGCACACCAAGGACAATACATAACACATAAAACAATAATAGATGTGCCCAAAAAATGGAACAATCTCACTGTCCACAGGAGGATAGGTGATGGATCCCACAGCAATGTCTAATGGCCGATGTCTATGATATCTGTGTTGACAAGCAGGAGATCCAAAGGTGAGCAGAGGGGAGGTGTAACAGGATATCCGGAGGAGCAGAGGGAGATGACTAACCCTGGAATGCCCTGCAAGGTAGGGGGGAGGGGGCTAAGCCTGCCCTATCTATCTATACAGAGCACTCGCCCCGAAAGGGCGACCCCATCGGATACCTGTCCCTAAATAGGGGCCTCACCCTATAAGTAGCCTCAAAAATAAACAATATCAAAACAGTGTCACCCAGGCCCGACGTGTCACGTTTCTACACAGTCGTTCTTCAGGGGAAAAAGGGGGCACTATAGTCATAACAGAAGCAAAGGTAACGATGCTGCTTCAAAATAACTCTAAAATAGAGATAGAAGCAACAAAAATGTCTGCAGTAATAGGTCAAAAGCAAATAATGCTAAAAAAAAAAAAAACAATGATAACAATTCCAATACCCAGCTGATAGATGTGGGAGGATAAGGACCTAAACAGACAAAAATGGGCAATCCTGGCTATCGGTCAGGTCTCTACCAGTGGGTGAGCACCGTCGGATCTACATAGGGCCAGTGGTATGCCGTGGTAATACGCTCATATTACCTGTGAGTAGAAGTCCCCACTTCCGGACGCCACACGTGCAGTCGGCTCGCGATGCCCGGAAGCCGGGGAAGTCACGTGAGCCGCACTCAATCACATGGGCGGAAGTGCGGGGCCGGAGCCTAGTTGCTAGGATACCGTGACGCTTCAGAAAAGAAAGCGCCGAGGCATCCTGCAAGCGATAAAGCAGGGTGAAGTTTTTACACACCTGGATTAGAAAAAAGTAAGCACATGGCATAATAGAATGTAGACACATGTTGTGCAGGCCACCTGTTTTAAAAGGTAAAGATGGAACATACCAAGAATATCGCATTATATAATAAATCAGTACAGTATGAAGGTGAACCAATAGATCAGGTCCATATATGTGCTAATGTATCTTTTGGGCACATATCAGGTTAGCTCAGAGAAAACAACTGAAACTGAGGTGCTCGTTTAATCCTCCAGGGAGACCGTCTTCAAATAATAAATCCAACGTGCCTCCCTCTGGAGGATCAGACGGTCCCAGTCGCCTCCCCGGCGTGGGGCGCTATGTGTTCGATGCCAATGAAGGACAAGCGTATGACGCCACTGTGGCAATTGTGGACATGCGAGGAGATAGGGGTATCTCTTTGTTAGTGATGTCATTAATGTGTTCCCCTACTCTCCTACGTAGTTCGCGCTTAGTCTTCCCAATATATTCCAGACCGCATTCACAGGTACACGGTAAATCACCCCCTTTGTCTTACAATTAATGAATTGTTTGATCGAATAGATGCGACCAGTGTTATTACTGGTAAAGGACTTGCAGACCTGGATAAAACGACAGGCCACACAGCCGCTACAACGAAAGCAGCCCGTCAGGGTGGCCTGACGCCCCAACCAAGCACAGCCCGCTCGGGCTGGTGGAACTATACTCACTATGTACCAGACTATCTCTAATGCTGCGCCCACGTCGGTATGTAATCTGTGGGCGGTCACCCAAAACTGCCTTTAACTCTGGGTCCATAGTGAGAATGTCCCAATGTTGGGAAATCACCCGGCGTATATCCTCAGATGCGCCGTTAAAGGTGGTAATAAGGCGAATGTTACCAGAGTCAGGTATAGTCGGTGGTTTTGGGGTAAGGAGGGTAGACCTATCTGCCCGGGCCGCTATCTGGCCGACTATACCTGACTCTGGTAACATTCGTCTTATTACACCTTTAACGGCGCATCTGAGGATATCGCCGAGTGATTTCCCAACATTGGGACATTCTCACTATGGACCCAGAGTTAAAGGCAGTTTTGGGTGACCGCCCACAGATTACATACCGACGTGGCGCAGCATTAGTGGACGTTGAGATTGTTCCATTTTTGGGCACATCTATTATTGTTTTATGTGTTATGTATTGTCCTTGGTGTGCGCTTTTTATTAGTATCTATTAAAAGTTATGTATTATTGTCCCCCTCCACCAAGGTCCACCTTGGTTCTTTGATTTTTGATTTAAGACGTTTGGGAATAGCTGTGCCGCAATCACCTGTGTTCCTAGCATTGCAATTTTTTGGTTTAGACCACTTGAGCATGGCAGGCTTTCTGTCCACTGGCTTCAGTACTGACGAATGGCTGGTGGAGGCCCAGGATATTTTTCCAGTAAAATCTTTCAAATAAAGAAGTACAGTCCCTCATTTCAGGCGGCTTTCAAGGATTTGACTACGGTCTATAAGGACCAAATTACTTCCTGGTGGGAAGTTCAAAGCCTTGAAAATTACCTTAAACATAGTATCGTCCCGAGAGGACTACGGTGTCCACTGCTACCAGCCCTAGGTTTCGCAATTCGGAGTTCCTGACTAAGTGGGAGCAGGAGAATACACTATATTCTCTGCGCCTTATGCGTCTTCTTCTGACTGAAGAAAGGAACAACCTGGATGTTCTTAAAAGAAATTGGCTGAGAACATCCAGATTGCCCAGTCGTTTTCTCAGGAACCCGATTTTGCGAACCGTGAGAAATTGCTACAGTCCGCTCTCGATAAGTTCCAATACCACCTAAAAGAGAGGAAACACAGGCAATTCATCAGAGACTTGGGTGATTTTAGAGAAAATAGAGCATACTCCTCTATATCACAGACTAGAGGCACGTCTCCAAAACACTCTGACACCTCGTGTACTGAGACGGACCTCTCTGACTCTGATAGAGAGTCAGGGCCCAAGTCAACCCGTACCTCCTTCCGTGGCAACTTTCGACGTGGGCGACGCAATAGGGGGCCTACGCTACACAAGATCAGTCGTCTTTTTAGGCCCAAATCAACAGAGCCAGCAGGGTCCAACCACTCGACAACAGGCACCGACATACCCCAGCCATCACAAGCGTGATTCAGGGACCCCAGGTCATTAACCTTTCCAACCGCACACTCAGTGCTACTGATTACCAAGTCTTAGAACTTGGCCTCTCCTTCGTTCCCACCCCTAAATTTGATCAATTTAATTTTATTAAAGATCTTAACCTGTTCATTAGAAAACTCAAATGGCACAAGTATTTTAGACAACAGGAGAGGAGGGAATGTAGGGAGTTTGGTATACCTTCAGACATGCTCAGTGACGTGCGTTTACTATATGACCTGGGAAATGTACCCCCACAGGACTTGGGCCATGGACCATTTATGGACCTTCGTTTAAAGAGTAACAAGATGCCCCCACCGAGTGGGGAGGTCTCTTGTATTGACGTTTTTTGTGATCGTGTAAGCAAGCAGGTTGAAAAAATGACCCTGACGGCTAGCCCCTACAGTATTGACCGCTCTCTGTCCACCACTATCCTTGATCTCGAGAATGATGACACTATTGTCATCAAATCCTCGGACAAGGGTGGTAATGTGGTGGTTATGGATGCTGATCAATACTGTACCATGTGTGAGCGCCTTCTTAAGGATCGCGACACTTATAAGACCCTCTCTACTGACCCCACGTTGCATTTTTTGACAGAACTAAACAGCATTTTAGATGAAGGACTAAGGTCATCTCCAAGGACGAGTACAATTTCCTTTTCCCAGCCCACCCACGCTTGCCTACTTTCTACTGTCTACCTAAAGTACACAAGGGTACCTCGCCACTGAAAGGGAGGTCCATTGTGTCAGGCGTGGGTGGGCTGTGTCAAAATATAGGTATCTATGTAGACCGCATCCTAACAACGTTTGTGGTCTCCTTGCCGTCTTTTACGTGAGATACTACTGATCTCTTGTTGCGCCTTGATGGCCTTACATTGGATCCGGATCATTGGCTTTGTTCCATTGACGTGGAAGCCTTATATTCGAGTATTCCGCATTCACTTGGTTTGGAGGCAGTCGCTCATTTCTTACGCTCAAGAGGTTGCCAGTACCGTGCCCACAGCCAGTTTGTCCTCCGTCTCCTGGAGTTCACATTGACACACAATGTGTTCTCCTTTAATGGCCACTACTACCACCAGCTCAGGGGCATGGCGATGGGGAGTTCTTGTGCCCCATCGTATGCTAATTTGTTCCTGGGCTGGTGGGAGGAGACAGTGGTGTTCCCTGACACCATGGGAGACCACCAGGAGCACATTGGTTTGTGGGCACGGTACATAGACAATGTATTTGTCATCTGGCATAGTAATAGATCCACCTTTGAGCGATTTGTTGAAAGGCTGAACTCCAATACCCTGAATTTAAAGTTCACATTTGAACTTGACTTGCAGTCCCTCCCATTTTTGGACGTACTCATCAGTAAAACTGACTCAGGCAAAATTAACACCCGCGTTTATCGCAAACCGTCCTCTACTAATTCCCTTTTACGATGGGAAAGTGGCCATCCAGGCCCCCTCAGGCGCGGCATCCCGAAAGGTCAGTACCTGCGTCTTCGCAGGAACTGCTCGAGCGACAGGGAATTTAGACAACAGGCAGCTGACCTGAGGACTCGGTTTCTACAGAGGGGTTACCCTGACACGGTCTTATGTTCCGCTTTCCAGATAGCGGCCCGGGCAGATAGGTCTACCCTCCTTACCCCAAAACCACCGACTATACCTGACTCTGGTAACATTCGTCTTATTACCACCTTTAACGGCGCATCTGAGGATATACGCCGGGTGATTTCCCAACATTGGGACATTCTCACTATGGACCCAGAGTTAAAGGCAGTTTTGGGTGACCGCCCACAGATTACATACCGACGTGGGCGCAGCATTAGAGATAGTCTGGTACATAGTGAGTATGTTCCACCAGCCCGAGCGGGCTGTGCTTGGTTGGGGCGTCAGGCCACCCTGACAGGCTGCTTTCATTGTAGCGGCTGTGTGGCCTGTCGTTTTATCCAGGTCTGCAAGTCCTTTACCAGTAATAACACTGGTCGCACCTATTCGATCAAACAATTCATTAATTGTAAGACAAAGGGGTGATTTACCGGTGTACCTGTGAATGCGGTCTGGAATATATTGGGAAGACTAAGCGCGAACTGCGTAGGAGAGTAGGGGAACACATTAATGACATCACTAACAAAAGAGATAACCCTATCTCCTCGCATGTCCACAATTGCCACAGTGGCGTCATACGCTTGTCCTTCATTGGCATCGAACACGTAGCGCCCCCACGCCGGGAGGCGACTGGGACCGTCTGATCCTCCAGAGGAGGCACGTTGGATTCATTATTTGAAGACGGTCTCCCCTGGAGGATTAAACGAGCACCTCAGTTTCAGTTGTTTTCTCTGAGCTAACCTGATATGTGCCCAAAAGATACATTAGCACATATATGGACCTGATCTATGGGTTCACCTTCATACTGTACTGATTTATTATATAATGCGATATTCTTGGTATGTTCCATCTTTACCTTTTAAAACAGGTGGCCTGCACAACATGTGTCTACATTCTATTATGCCATGTGCTTACTTTTTTCTTATCCAGGTGTGTAAAAACTTCACCCTGCTTTATCGTTTGCAGGATGCCTCAGCGCTTTCTTTTCTGAAGCATCACGGTATCCTAGCAACTAGGCTCCGGCCCCGTACTTCCGCCCATGTGATTGAGTGAGGCTCACGTGACTTCCCCGGCTTCCGGGCATCGCGGAGCCGACTGCACGTGTGGCGTTCCGGAAGTGGGGACTTCTACTCACAGGTAAAGAAGCTATATATATGAGCGTATTACCACGGCATACCACTGGCCCTATGTAGATCCGACGGTGCTCACCCACTGGTAGAGACCTGACCGATAGCCAGGATTGCCCATTTTTGTCTGTTTAGGTCCTTATCCTCCCCACATCTATCAGCTGGGGATTGGAATTGTCATCTTTTTATTTTTTTTTTTTTTAGCATTATTTGCTTTTGACCTATTACTGCAGACATTTTTGTTGCTTCTATCTCTATTTTAGAGTTATTTTGAAGCAGCATCGTTACCTTTGCTTCTGTTATGACTATAGTGCCCCCCTTTTTTCCCTGAAGAACGACTGTGTAGAAACGTGACACGTCGGGCCTGGGAGACACTGTTTTGATATTGTTTATTTTTTGAGGCTACTTATAGGGTGAGGCCCCTATTTAGGGACAGGTATCCGGACGGGGTCGCCCCTTTCGGGGCGAGTGCTCTGTATAGATAGGTAGGGCAGGCTTAGCCCCCCCCCTACCTTGCAGGGCATTCCAGGGTTAGTCATCTCCCTCTGCTCCTCCGGATATCCTGTTACACCTCCCCTCTGCTCACCTTTGGATCTCCTGCTTGTCAACACAGATATCATAGACATCGGCCATTAGGCATTGCTGTGGGATCCACCACCTATCCTCCTGTGGACGGTGAGATTGTTCCATTTTTTTGGGCACATCTATTATTGTTTTTTAGTGTTATGTATTGTCCTTGGTGTGCGCTTTTTTATTAGTATCTATTAAAAGTTATGTATTATTGTCCCCCTCCACCAAGGTCCACCTTGGTGCTTTGATTTTTTGAATATCTCTTTTAGGGCTAGTATTTAGGCCCTGGATGAAAGGTATCTTTTTATGGACAGATTTACACTTGGAGATGCACAGTAGCGTGAGAAAAAATATGTAGGATTATGCCTTCAGCAATTGTATTTTAACACTTTGTGTAATATACCCTTTAACGGACAGAAATACAATGGGAGATGCACGGTAGCGTGTGAAGTTAATGAGAATGACCCTCTCAGCACTTGTATATACACCTTGAGTGTAATATACCCTTTACGGACAGATTAACACTTGGCCTGCAACAGCTGGAACACCAGATTCAGGATATTGCTATTTTGGCAATTGAATTTCACCCCAGAACAAAATATATGTTTTAGCGGACACTATTATACTTTGCCAGCCACTACTGGAACACCAGATTCAGGGTATTGCTATTTTGGCAATTGGATTTTGGCAATTGAATTTCACCCAAGAACAAAATATACCCTGTTACGGACAGATTTAAACTAGACCTGCAACTGCTGGAACACCAGATTCAGGGTATTGCTATTTTGGCAATTGAATTTCACCCCAGAACAAAATATATGTTTTGGCAGACACTATTATACTTTGCCAGCCAGTGCTGGGACACCAGATTCAGGGTATTGCTATTTTGGCTATTGAATTTCACCACAGATCTATCCTTTGCCAGACAGCAGACAGTATCACACTTGGCTAGCCAAAGCTGGAACACCAGATTTAGGGGATTGGTGTTTTGGCAATTGTATTTAACCCCTTAATAAAATATAGAAATTGCTATCCTGAGTTTCTAGGGCTGACAATAAGCACAGCCAAGCCCCTGATGTAGGATATAGCAAAAAAACAAAAAAACTAGTATTGATGGATTGATGGACTTGGTGGCAGCTTGTTCTTGGTGCACCACAAGTCACAAAATGGCCACCGATCACCCCAGAAAAAGTGACAGAAAAACGCTCTGTGCAGCCTAAAAACCAGTGAGCAATTAACTAGCAGAAGTTGAATCATTCACAGCTGTAGATCGATCAGTTCATTAGGTGCTGTTGCTGACTTTTCCCTGCCTAATCTCGCCCTCACAGAAGCTGCGTCCTCTCCCTACACTAATCAAAGCAGTGTGACGTGCGGCTAGGTTAAACAGAGGCTGGGTCACATGCTGCACTTGGCCAATCACAGCCATGCCATTAGTAGGCATGGCTGTGATGGCTTCTTAGGGCAAGAAGTAAAATGCTAGCTGATTGGCTGCTGTGCAGCCCTTCAAAAGCGGGAAGAAATCGCCGAACAACGGACCCGAACCTGAACTTTTTGAAAATGGCTTGGCTTTCTGGTTGCTTTTTATCTCATTTTTGGGAGGTGAAGTCACAAAAAAAGCAGTTTAGTGTCATTTTTCTATTTATTTAAATATATTTTACACCGGGAAGATCATGTGATATTTTTATTAGAGATGAGCAAATATCCGAAATTCGTTCACACTTCGTTTGTTGGTAAAGGTGAATTGCGTTATGGATTCCGTTACCACGGACCATAATGCAATTCTATCACTGAATGCATAACGGAATGCCTTTAGAGGCATTCAGTTATTCATTCCGTTATAATAGAAGTCTATCGGCTGCAAAATGGATCCGTCCCATTTCAGTTATGCAGGGGAGGAATTCAGTCATGCATTCCATCATAGAATTGCGTTATGGTCCGTGGTAACAGAATCCATAACGCAATTCACCTTTACCAACAAAAGAAGTGTGAACGAATTTCGGATATTTGCTCATCTCTAATAAAAATATCACATGATCTTCCCGATGTAAAATATATTTAAATAAATAGAAAAATGACACCAAACTGCTTTTTTGTGACTTCACCTCCAAAAATGAGATAAAAAGCAACCAGAAAGCCAACTGTACCCCAAAATGGTGGCAATAAAAACTAGAGCTTGTTCCGCACAATAAGCCCTCATGCAGCTCATTCAAAAAAAAAAGTTTTCGCTCTTAAAAACCATAACAAAAATTCCATGTTAGAAAATCCGGATGCCACTCCTTCCCTTCTGAGCCCCTGCATATCCCCAAATAACAGTTTACGACCACAGTTGGGGTCTTGCTGTATTCAGGAGAAAATGGGTAGCAAATTGTGGGGATATTCTCCTGTTACCTACCTGTTGAGTGAAGTGCTCGCTACACCCCATAAAAATTCCTTGGGTGGTGTGGTTTACAAAATGTGGTCACTTTTGGGGGCTTTTCACTGTGGGGATACCTTAGGGTCTCTTCAAATGCAACATGGTGCCCAAAGACCATTCCAGCAAAATCTGCTCTCCAAAAACCATATGGCACTCCTTGCCTTCTGTGCCCTGCCGTGCGCCTATACAGGGGTATACAACCACATATGGGGTGTTTCTGTAAACTGCAGAATCAGGGTAATAAATATTGAGGTTTATTTTGTTGTTAACTCTTGATGTGTTAAAAATGATGTGAAAAAATTGATAAAAATTAAAAATCTGCAAAAAAGTAAAATTTTGAAATTTCACCTCTATTTTGCTTTAATTCCTATGGAATACCTAAAGGGTTAACAACATTTCTAAAACCAGTTTTGCATAGCTTGAGCGGTGTCGTTTCTAAAATGGGGTCATTTATGGGTTGGTTCTATTATGTAAGCCCTCACAAAGTGACTTCATAACTGAAGTCAAAATTGCTTCTAAAATGCTAAACTATCTAACGTTCTAAAAAATTAAATTACATTACCAAAATTATGCCAACACAAAGTAGACATATGGGTAATGTAAATTAATATTTACAATATAGTGAGTTATCACTGTGAGGTAATTTTAAGGGGAAAAATCCTTCCCGACTCCAATCAGGCAAACAACGACCCATCTCTAGTAGCTATACCCTGTAATATTATTAGACTCCAGAAATACATCCAGGCCCCTTTTGAACTCTTTTAGGGAACTTACCATCACCACCTCCTCAGGGGCAGAGAGTTCCATAGTCTCACTGCTCTTACCATAAAGAATCCTCTTCTATGTTTGTGTACAAACCTTCTTTCCTCCAGACTTAGAGGATGTCCCCTCGTCACAGTCTTGGGGAGAAATAGATGGTGGGAGAGATCTCTGTACTGACCCCTGATATATCTATACATAGTTATTAAATCTCCCTCATTAGTCTTTTTTCTAAAGTGAATAACCCTAATTTTGATATTTCTGGGTACTGTAGTCCACCCATTCCAGTTATTACCTTAGTTGCCCTCCTCTGAGCCCTCTCCAGCTCTGCTATGTATGCCTTGTTCACAGGAGCCCAGTACTGTACACAGTACTTAATGTGAGGTCTGACTAGTGATTTGTAAAGTGGTAGGACTACGTTCTCATCACAGGCATCTATGCCCTTTGATGCAACCCATTATCTTATTGGCCTTGGCAGCAGCTGCCTGACACTGGTTTCTACAGTTTAGTTTGCTGTTCACTGAAATTACCAGGTCCTTTTCCATGTCAGTGTTACCCAGTGTTTTGCCATTTAGTATGTACGGGTGACTTGCAATATTCCTTCCCATGTTCATAACCTTACATTTGTCAGTGTTAAACCTCATTAGCTACTTCTCTGCCCAAACCTCCAATCTATCCAGATTAATTTGTAGCAGTATACGGTCCTCTTCTGTGTTAATTACACTTTAGTGTCATCTGCAAAAATTGATATTTTACTGTGCAAGCCTTCTACAAGATCACTAATAAATATATTGCATACAAAACAAGGGCGGCATATACAGAAGTAGCAAAAGTAACAAAAATTTATTCACCAGACATACAACAAAGTTTCAATCCACTCAGTGGGATCTTTCTCAAGCAAATGGTGATGACAAAATGGTGCTTACATATAGGGGAATATATACACACCCACAAATCAATCTATCAATCAACAAAGGTAATTCATGTAAAACAGTATAAAAAGTATAAAAAGTCCATAGGTGTACATACAAAATTTTAGTATGCAAGTATAATAAATACAGTGAAAACATACATAAAATGAATTTATAATATGCAAATGTCCAAAGGCCCTAATACAGACAAAACACTATGAATTTTGTCCGTATTAGGGCCTTTGGACATTTGCATATGATAAATTAATTTTATGTATGTTTTCACTGTATTTATTATACTTGCATACTAAAGTTTTGTATGTACACCTATGGACTTTTTATACTGTTTTACATTAATTACTATTGTTGATTGATTGATTTGAGGGTGTGTATACATGCCCCTATATGTGAGCACCATTTTGTCATCACCATTTGCTTGAGAAAGATCCCACTGAGTGGATTAAAACGTTGCTGTGTCTGGTGAATACATTTTTGTTACTTTTGCTACTTCTGGATGTGCCGTGGAGTTTATCATTTTAATAAATATATTGAAGAATATATAGAGAATAGGGCCCAATACTGACTCCTAAGGTACCCCACACTAGTGACAGTGGCCCAACCTGAATATGTTCACAGAGGACCATCCTACGACTTCAACTTAGCCTTTATTAATATTAAATTAAAAGTTACCCCCAAAAGTATCCAAAAATAAGTGAAAAATCAACAAATATTACATACAAAAGGAGAAAATAAATATAAGATAGTGCTTCTGATGGACATGTACGTTGTCGTAGGGTCTCTTTAGGTGGGTCTATGCATCATCGGACCCATGAGGGGGCTGGGTACTTGAGGGGCTGCCACTATATATCTGTCATTTGACAAGTGCTGCCTCATTTGTATCAGGTACAGCTCCTTATACCATTACTGTTATACCATTATCTATTATACCTGGCTTTGTTTTTTTGACCTCCTGATGAACCCTAGATAAGGGGGAAACGCGTCGGGTGATCAGGTTACTCTAGGGAAATGCAGGGTTATAGGGGTAGGCACGAGGACGAGGGCTCACCACCATCAGGTTAGTCCCTCGGGCTGAGGGATATGTAAGGGATAGGGTAGGGTTACTTCACCTGTCTCCCCCAAGCCGTTCTTTACCAACACTCCCTTACCCCTACCCTGGGGCCCAATTATGGTGTAAATTTTTTCACCAATTGGAGGGGATTGAATTTCTGTTTGTTATCTAGTTATTTGGCTATTGACATTTTTTAACGTATATCAATAAAGGCATATGGCTTTAGAGTCTACCACATGTAGGGCTTAACTTAAAATTAATGCATGGAGACCTGTTATCACGGTTCATGTATTTTTGTTCGTTTGATCTCTTTAGGTGGGCAGTGATGGAGTTATCTGTCCCTATTGATGACCCTATTCTTATTTGACCCTACCTACAACGGAATGGCCATCCTGATAGGTGCCATCCCGTATCAGTAACCTCCTAAGATCCCTAAAGGAAGCCCTGATCAGGAAGTATGGGACAGTGCTAATTGCTAGCCTAAGCTTTACCAGAAGCCAAAAACGTACCAAAAATAATAAATAGTATACAATTAGGTAGATAAGTGAGTCTAAAATCTGTATCCACTCCTTTCAGAGTTATAGTACAGTCCACAATGTTGAATATAATACCACAGTGAAAGACAACAATAGTTACGTAGTGGGATGTATAAGATCACCACTACCCTGTCCCAACACGTTTCGCCCGGTCACTTGGGGGCCTCTTTAGGGAACACTATTTGGGTCTGGAGTTAAAACAACTGATTAACATCGGTCAGTTGAGAAGACCTAAAACACCCTTTTGTTAAAATGTGTACAATATACTTACGTATTACGGGGCGGTATTAACCAGATGAGCCGCCAACTGGCTATCAGCACATGGGCATCAGCCTTGAAGACATAGCGTACATTTCTTATTTCTTTTTGCAAGTGCCTACTACCTCCCAGCATAAATCCATAGACATACTAATATGTAAAGGATATCAAACAATGATATCCTAATGGGCCGATTACCAACCTTAATAGATTTTACAGGAGGGGCAGGAATCCAGAGACCTTGATGAAAGGCAGCTGAATACATTTAAGCTTAAGACCCCACGGGATACATTACCCCTCGACAGGTTATTGTTGGTACTGTGAATATATGTACCGTTAATAACCACCCTCAGTTTTCTATCACTTAGCCAGTTACTTACCCACTTACAGACATTTTCTCCCAGTCCAAGCATTCTTATGTTTATATACCAACCTTTTATGAGGTACAGTGTTAAATGCTTTGGAGAAGTCCAGATATACGACATCCATTAATTCGCCGATGTGAAGTCTAGAACTTACCTCCTCATAGAAACTGATTAAATTAGTTTGACATGACCGATCCCTCATGAAGCCATGCTGATACGGAGTTATTCGCTTATTTTCATTGAGGTACTCCAAAATATAATCTCTTAGAAAACCTTAATACAGTTTACCCATGACAGGTGTTATACTTACCAGCCTATAGTTTCCAGGATCTGTTTTTTTAAATCTAGTTCTAACTGCTAATCTAGCAGCTATGTGAATGCAGCCATAACCATGATAACACAAGTGCACAGCATATTTTGGATCATGAATTGTCAGTAGTATGTGCTGTAATAAGCTTCTGAACCCCTTCAAAACAGCTTTCTGCTGTTTTCAATGGGAAATATTATTATTATTATTTTTTTTAAATCTTTATTTCTAAGTTTTTCATATAAAATAAGCACCAGAATAACAATTCTGACAAGTATCGAAATAAACATAGATATAATCAGATCACATTAGAATGAGACATTACTCAAAAAGCAAATCTTATGCCATTACGTCAGAGCAATTTTTACACAGGAGCCAGAAAATAGCTGATTTCAGTCAACTATGCCTGAACCATTCCTATATGTAATTGTTGCCGTCCCTCATAAGCACAATCTAGACATCTGAATACCATCTTATCCATGGTGACCAAGTAGAAACAAACTTATCGTGCAAAAGGGATTCCCAACTGTGAGGCTCTTCTAAGCGGTAGAGTTCTTGCACTTCCTCTGTCCACTCCTGTAATGAGGGAGCTTTTTCATTTAATCAATATCTAGGTATTAACAACTTAGCTGCCATGATAAGTGTTGGTAGCATGTCATATTTCTTAAAATGCACGCTACCCTCTGGTTTGTTTAGCAAAACAAGAAACAGGGTAAGGGTTATTAAAGTAGAGGATATCTGTCCAATTGTTCTTGAGACATCATCCCAAAAATGGGAAATGTGCGTTTGCAATTCCACCATATATGCAGCATCGAGCCCTGTGTTTCATTGCATCTCCAGCATTCTGCTGAAATAGAGGGGTCTATCTTATGCAGCACCTCAGGGGTGCGGTACCAACGGGTTACAATTTTATAGGAATTCTCCTGAATCCTCACACATCTGGAGGTGCCATGAGCATTTTTCAAAATAAGTTCCTTCTCCCAATTCGTCAAGAAACTTGGCTTAGGTATATCTAGACTATCCAGCATTTTCTTATAAAACAATGAGATAATACCTTTGCGTTTGGTAGGAGAGGTGAGAAGGGCCTTGTACCAGGTCAGTGATTGCCCAAACTTATGGGAATCAAGATAGGAAGAGCAAACCTTACAAAAATGTCCATAATGAGATGTAGACCAGGGTTTAGAACTAAAACTGCTATTGACCTTCTCTAAGGAAGGTATGGAATTGCCAGCCAACAGATCCTTGATGGAAATGCCTCCTAGGGTATCCCATATTCCCAAATCATCCCTATAATCCGCCCGTACCAGGAATGGCAACAGTCTAGCAGGCGCAATACAAGACCCGTTGTTCATTAGGACAAGAGGGTTAGCTAATGTCTGCCACGTGCCCAGAACTCCTCTGAATAAGGGATTAAAGGACAAGTTGCTTAGTGGTCCGCTAGGTACTGTCCACAACAGGGCTAGGTCTCCTGCAGACAAAAGCTCGGTCGCAATCTGAACCCCCAATTTGTCTGAGTGTGGATTAAGTAGTTCCATATGCAGGCGTAATTGGACTGCCCTATGGTACAATGTAAGGTCAGGAAGACCAAAACCACTCCTGTTACTTGGGAGGGTGAGCTGGCAATAAGAGATTCTCGGCCGGGAGTTTCCCCAGATAAATTTGGAAAAAAAGTCTCCTGACATAGCACAAAAACTGAGCTGGAATCTGTACAGGGGCAGTCTGCATAGCGTAGAGTAACTTTGGGGCAATATATGTTTTCAATAGGTTTTTACGCCCTATCCAGGACATGATTGGTATGTCCAAGTTTTTAAGCTGCTGAGAGATGTCTTTTAGCAATGGGGGGAAGGTTAGTGTAAACAGTGTTTACACTAAAGTGTTAGTGTTTAGTTGAATGGATTAGGCAGTGGCTGAAGGACAGAAAACAGAGGGTTGTAGTCAAGGGAGTATATTCAGACTATGGTATTGTTACCAGTGGGGTACCTCAGGGATCTGTTCTTGGACCCATATTGTTTATTATCTTTATCAGCGAAATTGCAGAAGGCCTCAAAGGTAAGGTGTGTCTTTTTGCTGATGACACAAAGATTTGTACCAGGGTTGATGTTCCTGGAGGGATACACCAAATGGAAAAGGATTTAGAAAAACTAGAGGAATGGTCAAAAATCTGGCAACTAAAATTTAATGTCGATAAGTGCAAGATAATGCACCTAGGGCGTAAAAACCCAAGAGCAGAATATAAAATCAGTGATACAGTACTAACCTCAGTATCTGAGGAAAGGGATTTAGGGGTCATTATATAAGACGACCTAAAGGTGGGCAGACAATGTCATAGAGCAGCAGGTAATGCCAGCAGAATGCTTGGGTGTATAGGGAGAGGCATTAACAGTAGAAAGAGGGAGGTGCTCGTGCCGCCCTACAGAGCACTAGTGAGACCTCATTTGGAGCATTGTGTGCAGTACTGGAGACCATATCTGCAGAAGGATATTGAAACTTTGGAGAGAGTTCAGAGAAGAGCTACTAAATTAGTACATGGATTGCAGGACAAAACTTACCAGGAAAGGTTAAAGGACCTTAACATGTATAGCTTGGAAGTAAGAAGAGACAGAGGGGATATGATAGAAACTTTTAAATACATAAAGGGAATCATCACGGTAAAAGAGAAGAGAATATTTAAAAGAAGAAAAACTGCTACAAGAGGACATAGTTTTAAATTAGAGGGGCAAAGGTTTAAAAGTAATATCAGGAAGTATTACTTTACTGAGAGAGTAGTGGACGCATAGAATAGCCTTCCTGCAGAAGTGGTAGCTGCAAATACAGTGAAGGAGTTTAAGCATGCATGGGATAGTCATAAGGCCATCCTTCATATAAGATAGGGCCTGGGGCTATTCATAGTATTCAGTATATTGGGCAGACTAGATGGGCCAAATGGTTCTTATCTGCCGACACAGTCTATGTTTCTATGTAACAAATCATCCGTTCTGGGGGATATCTTCACTCCTAGATACGTCAGATGCATAGAGGGCCATTGAAAAGGGTACATTTTGGACAGGGAGATTTTAACTGAAGGGCAAAAGTTTATGCCTATCGCCGAGCATTTCGAGAAGTTGATTTTGAAATTGGAGAGTTCCCCAAACTCCCCAAATAACTTCAGGAGAGCAGGAAACGCCTCGGAAGGGGTACTAATAAAGATCAACATATCATCTGCAAAGGCTGTGATGGAATGCTCTTTAGATCCCACCATTAATCCTTGGATCTTACTGTTTTTCCTTATAGCCTGAATCAGGGTCTCCAGGCTCAATATAAAAAGGGAAGGGGAAAGGGGACAACCCTGCCGGGTACCATTTTTGATCATAAAGGGAGGGGAGAGCATGCCGTTAACACGGACCTTGGTGTAGGGGCAGGAATACAGAGACATCACAGCTTTAATAAATACGGATGGGAAGCCAAACTTCTCCAGCACCAATTCCATAAACCTCCAATCGACTCTATTGAACGCCTTTTCGGCTTCCGTACTGAGAAGAGTAAGGCTCCTCCCAGTACGGCTTGAATGACTCTAAAGGAATTATCCCTGCCTTCCCGCCCCTTGACAAAGCCAGTTTGTTCTGGGGAAATAAGTTTCTGTAGTAAGGGGGCAATACGCGTTGCCAGAACTGTGGCCCAAAGTTTTGTATCTGCATTTAATAAAGATATTGGTCTATAACTAGTTTTTTCCTCCGGATCTTTGCCTGGTTTATGCAATACCACTATGTTTTTTCTAGGGACTGTTTGGCAATACAATTCCCTTCCCACAGTGCATTAAAGTACTGTACCATATGTGGTCCTAACACTTAAAAAAAACTTTTTCTAGTAGGCCACTGTTAGGCCGTCAGGGCCAGGGCTGTTACCTGAGGGGGTGGAGTATAGTGCTCGCTTTATTTCACTTAGTTGAATAGGGGTTGTAAGACTAGCAGCGTCTTCTTCAGTGAGTGATGGGAGTTTTAGAGATGTTAGGAATTTGGTGATGAGAGAGGATCTGGTAACCAATGCCTCCTGTGTTTTATCCCTTCCTAGATATATAGGGTCTGATAATATTCTGAAAAATCATTAGCTTTCTCAGGGGTATCAAGACTAGTTTGTCCTTGCCTGTTTTTTTTTTTTTTTTTTTTATTGACAATTTTTATTGAATTTTACTTATCAATAAAGAATACAAGAACCCAATAATCATGAGTGATCATTACACGTATGTAATAACATAAGTGGGCTAAAGTCCATCTGTATCAGTAAGCAAAATAATACAGTGCATACAGGAACATGAAAAAAGCAGAGACAGATACAGCGCAAGCAAAAATGACCTGAGTACTATATCTGATCACAATCAGTGAAAATGAAATAAAACAGAATAAAAGCATTTCAAACATAGAAAGTAGGCATTTAAGACTGGGGGGAAGAACACGGGACAGGACACAACAGGAAGGGGAGGGAAGGGTATGCACCAGTGATCCTCACAGACTGGGGTCCAAATAATCATCCCATGGTTGCCAGATCTTGTCAAACCGCTCCATTTGGTTATTAAGGCTAGCAGTCTAGTATTCCATCTTTCTAACCTCCAGAATGGTAGCTAAAAGATCCACCTGGGTTGGTACAGTAGTTTGTTTCCAAAATCTGGCAATCAGGCGTCTAGCTGCAGTCAGAATAAGCAGGGCCAAGAACTGAAAGTGCTTCTTCAAAGCCATAGGCGGTACATTAAGTAAATAGAAAAAGGGGTCTAGTGGGAACCGAATACTGAGGACTCGGAATAGAATGTCCTGTACCATAATCCAGAAGTGCCGGAGCAAAGGGCAGCTCCAAAAAATGTGAATATGGGATCCCTCTCCAGTGACACATCGCCAGCACCTATCCGAAACAGAAGGGAATAGGCGCTGCAGCAGTTGTGGGGTATGGTACCAGAACATTAATACTTTATAAAAATTTTCTCTATGGGAAATGCAAGAAGAAGACTTTGCCGTCTTATCCCAAACCACTTTCCATTCAGCAGTGGAGATAGATCGACAAAGGATCCTCTCCCATTTAGGCATATAAGAGTGAGTAATGGGAGCGGAAGACAGGAGGTCGTATATTTCCGATATAAGGCCCCTGGTCGAGGTCGACAATTTACAAAGTTTTTCAAAAGGAGTAGGGGTGGAGACAGTGTTGGACTTAAATATAGAGGCAAATAAATGTCTTAACATGGTGTATTGGAATCTAGCAGAGTCAGGGAGTCGACGAGAGGATTGCAGACGTTCAAACGGTATGATCTGTAGGGTGGTGTAGTCTACAATATCCGCATAGTGAAAAAGTTTGTTCGGATACCAATTTCTAAGGAAGGCAGATTGCATCCCTGCCGGAAACATAGGGTTAAATAGGAAAGAAGTCATTGAAGACTTTTCCGAGAGCAAAGAAAAGCGCTGGCCACATTTTTGCCAAATTTGACACGTCAAAGACATTGGCCCCAACAAATCCAGCAGCAATGCAGTCCGCAGCGGAAACCATAGGAGCGAATTGGGATGGACAGGGGCTATCCACAATTTCTCTATCTCCGCCCACCTAGAATAGTCATGGAGATTAGACCAAGCCGGTAACCTTCGTAGGTGTGTAGCCCAATAGTATTTAGTAACGTCAGGGGCCGCCAAACCTCCTAATCGTTTAGGCGCTGTAAGGGTCGCACAGGCTATTCGATGCCTCTTCCCATTCCATACAAATCGCAAAATACAAGATTGCAAGCTCCGCAATTCCCTATAAGGTATCGGAACTGGCAGAGTTTCAAACAAATACAACAATTTCGGTAAAACAGTCATCTTAACTGTAGCTATACGACCCAATAAAGAGATGGGAAGGGGCATCCATTTAGACATAAGGGCCTTCAGGGACCGGAAGGTACCCGGGAAGTTGTGCGCGTACAAGGAGGAGTAGGTTGGAGTAAGGTTAGTCCCCAAATATCGAAGCGAGGTATCCCTCCATCGAAATTGATAATTAGCTTTCAAGGCAATCATTCTTTCAGCATCACAATGAAGAGGAAGAGCCTCAGTTTTAGAGGTATTCACTTTATAACCAGACAACCTCCCGTACACGCCCAACAACTGGAAAAGATTAGGAAGCGTGACATGCAAGTCTGTTAATGTTAGCAATATGTCATCTGCGAACAGTGAAAGTTTGAATTCCACCCTATTAACTGTGACCCCATGAATGTCCGGGTTCTTTCGGATGGCCGCCGCTAAGGGCTCGATGCATAAAACAAAAATTAAGGGGGATAACGGACACCCCTGTCGCGTGCCATTACCTATGGGGAAAGCTGTAGATAGGGCATGAGGCATTTTCACTGCCGCCGTCGGCTGAGAGTAAAGAGCCCGTAGCGCATTAAGGAAGGAGCCGTGTATGCCAAAGGTTTGCAAGGTGGAGAACATAAATGACCAATTCAGGCGGTCAAACCCCTTCTCAGTGTCGAGGCTAAGCAATAGTGTCTCTTCATTGCGTCTGTTGACGATCTCAATAAGATCGATGGTGCGTCTAGTATGGTCTCCACCCTGCCGATCTCTGACAAAACCTACCTGGTCCTTATGTATTAGTTGCGGCAACCATATCGATAGGCGGTCAGCTAAAATTTTTGTGAAGACTTTTAGATCTGAATTTAATAAGGCGATGGGGCGATAGTTAGCGCAATCCAGGTGATCTTTACCAGGTTTGGGTATCAGCGTGATGTAAGAGTGCGTAAGGGAATTTGGAATCGGGGACCCCTGCAAAAAAGAATTATACAAAGATATCATGTGGGGTATTAGAATGTCTGAAAAAGTCTTATAATATGTATACGGCAGCCCATCTGGACCTGGTGACTTTTTATTAGGGAGGTGTTTAAGTACGTCTTGTATTTCCTCCCCCGTGATGGGAGCATTCAAAGCTAGCATTGCGTCTTCTGAAAGTGTAGGGAGATGACATTCAGACAAAAAAGCATCAAAAAGACGCGATTTAGCCCCAGGGTCTGAGGGAAGTTGTTGGGGGATAGAATAAAGGCGAGTATAGAATTCCTGAAAAAGTTTCGAAATCTCCTCCGGTTTATACAAAAGCGTACCATCAGCATGCCTCATAACCGTAGGACTATCCCTCACAGTAGCCTCGCGTAACTGATTAGCCAAAAGGGTATGGGGTTTGTTACCCCATGCATAATACCTCTGCCTGGAGTATAGCAGTAATTTCTCTACCTTATGTGTCAAGAGATCACGCAGCTTGGCCCTCAGTAAAACCACTCGGCGCAACAAGTGACGGGACTTCCTGCGTCCCAGCTGTTCCTCTAAATCCCTCAATTGAGCAGTTATAGAGGCTTGCTGGGCCTGGCGATCCTTTTTCAATCTAGAACCTAACGCTATACAGTGGCCCCTAAAGACTGCTTTATGCGCTTCCCATAGGGTCGCAGCGGAAGTGACTGAAGATTGGTTAAGTGTGAAATATTCTACGATAGCCTCCCTAAGTTCCTGGCGAATCGGCAAACTGTTGAGGTAGGTTTCATTAAAGCGCCAATGACAGATTCTAGTATGGGCCCCTGAACTGTGTAGAGTAATGGAAATGGGAGCGTGATCGGACCACGCTATGTGGCCAATGTCGGCGTCCTTCAGCAACCGCAGAACCGGGATGTTACTGAAGAAGGTCAATCCGGGAATAAGTGCTATGTGGATGTGAAAAAAAAGTGTAAGATTTTGCGGTGGGATAGTTCACCCTCCACAAGTCATAAAACGAGTGACGACGAAATATACGTCGAAAAAGCCGCTCCAAGCGACACTGCGCCCGGGCAGGCGGTATATTGGCCATGGACAATCTATCCACGTGTTCCGAGAAAGGAGCATTAAAGTCCCCTCCGACCAAAAGTGCCGAGGGCAGATGTGGGGTGAGCTTAGAGAAAACCGCATTTAAGAAGGGTATTTGACCTGAATTTGGAGCATAAAGGTTACACAACGTAAGGGGACTACCCCGCAGCTGGGCTTAGAGTATGATAAACCTCCCTTCTCCATCTGCTATATATGAATCGACCTGTATCGGGCAGTGGGTCGATAATAGGATGGCCACACCTGCTGTCTTCCTTCCCGAAGTTGCTGAATAAACTCTAGGGAAAAAGCGGCTCGCAAATTTAAAGGAACCTGACTGATCAAAATGGGTCTCCTGGAGGAAGACTACATCTGCCTTCTGGGACTTGCATTCATTGAGGGCTAATCGCCGTTTGGCATTGGAATTAAGCCCTTTGACATTTAGGGAGATACATTTAATTATCGTGAAACATGGGATAGACAATACTTGCTAATAGTAGATCACTCAGATCAGCATTCAAGAACCACATGGGAGTCGGGTTGCCAACAGGCCGCCATTCAGGTGAGAGGTATTCAGATCGCCTAAAACAGAGAGACACAAAAGGAGAACACAAAGGGAGAGAGAGGGGAGACACAAAGAACAACATTAACCACAATATTGCAATATCATTGGGTGCTAGCACCCAGAAAGGGATCAGTAACAATTCGCAAGTAAAAAAAAACAGCGTAAGAATGCCAATTCCCATCCCTAAAAAAAGGAAAAAGGGAAGAGGCACACATACTCATGCCTAAGGTAGGGAAGTGACTGGACATCCTCAAGAACAGCAAAAAATGAGGACTCCAAAGCAGTAATAAGAACAGCAACATCAAACAGAGAAATATTTATCTCAGGCGGATATGAGAGAGTACGCCGCCAAAGTCACAGTAAGTTACAGCATATAGGAGCCATGCAGTATAAGTTGAAGTAGAACCCCGCAGTTAGGGGGGAGCAACATCCGAATCCACAGTACGGTGGTCCTCCCGAGGAGGGGGGCGACGCCTCTTCTGTCTAGGTGCTTGCCACACTGGATCTGGAGCAAGGAGTGGGTCCGGGAGTTCCCAATCAGGTATGGAAGGAGGATCCAATTGCAGAGCAGAGCAGAAAGACAGCAAATCTGAATGCTGGCGAAGGGTAGAAGTTTTACCATCTCTCGTGACCACAAGGGCAAAGGGGAAGCCCCATCTATAAGGAATCCGGCGGTCCCTTAGAAGGGTCAATAGCGTTTGTAGTGCCCTTCGCTTCTGGAGGGTCCACCAGGAGAGGTCTTGGTACAGCTGGACCGGCGAACCATGGAACTCGATAGATTTACGCAACCGTGCCTTAGCCATTTTAGCTTCCTTCAGCTCAATGTCATGTACGCAACAGATCACATCACAAGGCTGAGAGGCAAAGGATTTAGGGCGCAAGGCTCTATGTGCTCGGTCTAGTTTAATCACCTGATTCAAAGGTGCACCCAGAATAGAATTAAAAAGTTCAGTCAGTACCTCTCTCAGGTTTTCCTCTTTATCCGGCTCAGGGAGACCACGGATACGGATATTGTTTCTGCGACCTCGATTGTCCAAATCTTCTAAGTGGCGGGAGTTATCCCTGATAAATTGCGACTGTATAGTTATGATGGACTGCAGATGTGTCACAGATCTACGTGTGGCATCGTGGTCAGTTTCAATGGAGTCCACGCGACCCGCCAGTTGCTGGATATCCTTCCGAAGAACAGAAATTTCAGATTTACATGCATTACGGACTTCAGTAATCAGCATTTTGAAGTCTTCTTTGGTAGGTAAATGTTGAAGCGTCTGTTGAAGCACAGCAGAGGAGTGGGTAGAGTGAATGGACCCCTCTTTTTCCCCCTCATCCATAGAATCTGACAGCTGGTCCCATGAGGCCCCATCTGGGTCTGCAGAGGTGCGGTTGTGGGATGGATCCAGAGCATCTAACTGTGGTTCGGCCCAGTCCTTATTCTTATGCCCCACTGCACCTGACTGTTTGGAGGCTTTTGGCACCATTTTAGGTGACATTATGGTGCCCTGTGCCTTTAAAGGCTGCGGTCCCGCCTGTTGTATAGGTGTTTGCCCTCTGAGTGAAGTCCCCAGATGGTGAGGGACAAATACTTGCGCTTCTGGAGACAGGGACAACGTCGCTGGAGCCAGGGAGTGTGATTGCAGCGGGGGTGCAGAAGAGGTGCCCTGCTCCGGCATGGAGCACGCATCGGAGGCAGCCACAGGCAGTAGGCCGCAAGCGTCAGGTGGTAATGTCCGACGCCTGCTGAGGAAGGAGTCGAGCGTGCGGCGGGACCTGGTGGATGCCGGGGTGGTGAGTGCCGGTTTCTGCGCGGTTTTCCTCCCCATGTGCAGGGTTCAAATGCTGGAGTGGCTCCTGAAAGCAGCGGTGGCAGCGGAGCTCTGCTTTCACACCGCCATTCTCTTAGACGGCCAGGCCACGCCCCCTTGCCTGGTTTTTATAGACTTTACGTACGTTTGCTCAATCCTTTTCTTGATATAATCTTGTTACCCTTCTCACCATGGGCATAATGTTTGTGTTTAAGCCGCATGTAAGCTCTTGCTGCCCTAACAATCAATAAGTCTTTGACAGAGTTACGAAGCCTAGTAAGTTCCCCTAAGTCTCTTTCAGCCAAAGTGCGTTTATGTGCCTTTTTTAATTTGGAGATTTCCTGAAGAAGAAAACAAAGTTTATTGGAGTGTTGTTTCTTCGAAAAAACTCCCAAGGCAATGAACTCCCCTCTTATCACAGCCTTATGGGCCTCCCAAACAGAGGACATTCGGACCTGCGAGGAGCCATTCTCTACAAAATATTGGTGGAGCTTATCACTAAAACTGCTCACTCTGTCTGGAGAGTCTAATAGAGTCGGGTTAAGTCTCCATGTCCAGTCTTTTTCTAAGAGGTCAGGGATTGATATTTTTATTGACACCGGGGCATGGTCGAAGATCGTAATATTATGTATAGCTGAATTGACTACTAGAGGGAGACAACTTTCACTGATTAAGAAATGAGCAAACCTGTGATACGATTGATGCGTATGTGAATAAAATGTGTAGTCCTTTCCTTCAGCATTGAGTGTACGCCATACGTCCCGCAAATGGAGATCCTGTAAATGTTGATGAAGCCCCCTCAAGGCTCTGTACGAGTAAGTCGACTTTCCAGTGGATAAGTCGACTATTCGGTTCAGAGTGAGGCAAAAAGAGATATGGTATGTAGCATTCCTCTCAGCCACTTTATCATGTTATTGTTGGGGGCGTATAAGTTACACAGGGTATATTCCGACCTGCCTATGAAACCTTTTAGCAAAAGGTATCTCCCTTCTAGGTCTACCAGTTTATCAGATAGCGAGAAGGTTACATTTCTGTAAAGACCAATGCTGACACCTCTTGATGCTGCACTATCAGAGAAGGCATGAAAAGAAATCCCATATCGGGAACGGGATAGATCTGGAACCTGACCATTTTAAAAGTGCGTTTCCTGCATCATTACTATGTCAGCACTGGTCCCCCTCAGTACTTGAAATATACGGCTCCTCTTTACCGGTGAATTAAAGCCTTTGACATTAAAGGACGTCAGGCTAACTTGTAGCTTTGCCATAATACTTCACGTACATAAGAACATGAAAATTACTTATCACTCTCATGGTCTGGTAACAAAACAATACAAGAACGTACAAACCAAATGCAAGAAGGCACGACTAGGGAGTCCCAGTCTGCCCTAAGCAAATAAGAAAAGAACAACTGAACTCCTAATGGAGCTTATAAATGTAAGTAACGGAGTAACAGTGGTAAACAAGCCTGATCGAACAGACCTCCAATATAAAAAGCCATATGCCTGCCTGGCATCTATTAGTATTATGATCTCCCTATACAAAAGCTGAATTATGTGTAACACATAACAGAGAAACAATAGGTTAACTGCAGCAGGATGATCACAAAAGAATCCTGAGGAGAACAAAACCTCCATAGCGGGAGAGTAATACATATCTGGCTTTAGCAACCTTCAGGTGAAAGAATCTCTGATAGTGCTCCTCTTCGTCTTTAAGGGCCTCTGTTTTCTGGCTGATTCCCAAGAACTTGCAAAGGGGAGAGCAGGTAACTCTGGATCTGTAGCCACGAGGCAATCTCCACAGGCGATAGGTCTACTGAGTCCCACACAGCAGGAAGATTCTCTGGGACTCTGACCGTCAGACGTTTATTTCCCCCTCTGATAAGCAAGCCAAAGGGGAAAAGCCAGTGGTATGGAATCCCTTCGCTCCTCAGCTTGTGAGTGGTTTTAGTAATTTCCTCTTCTGCAGAGTGGACACGGCTAGGTCTTGAAATAGCTGCACCTTCGCTCCGTCAAATTGAATGTCTCCTCTGTTTTTGGCTTGGGCCAGGATGTCACAAAATGAAAGTAGGCCACAAATGATGTCTCTGGGCCTCTCTGTCGGTTGTGGCTTAGGGCGAAGTGCTCTGTGAGCGCTTTTGATAACAATCATGGCCGCCCTCTCCTTGCCTAGCAGGTCTAAAAATAGGCGCCGCACCAAATCCAAGACATCTTCTGTGTCAGCAGCCTCCTTAATGCCACGTAGTCTCACATTTTTTCTGAGGCTCCTGTTCTCCTGGTCTTCCAGGAGCAGCATTGATTCATTTATGTGAGCGGTGTGCAACTGCAGTTTGAGTTTGACCGCTGCATCGAAAGCTGAGAGAGACTGGTACGTAGTCTTAAGGGCATCAACCCTCTCACCAACATGGCGGATGTCAGCCTTGATATCTGCCAAGTCCGTGGCAAAGGGAGCTAGCGCTCTCTTGAGGGCTGCATTCAAGAATCCCCGGGTGATCGCAAGTGACTCACCCTGCGCTGAGGCTCCGGAGACACTCTCGACATTGGACATTTCACTGAGGTGATCTTCATCTTGTTAGCGAGCCGGCACCATCTTGGCCGCTTTGCGCCAACAGCTTTTGGAGGTATTTCTCCATATCTGTATGGGTTTTATGTGGCCTCGGAGTGCCACTTGTGTCCCGGGTCTTTTCTCTGCCACTTGCCTTGCCCATGCTGGGAGATACGCTATTAATCAGGCTTTATGGAGGTCTGATGGCGGGAGACCTTTTCTCTTCGGCGTCTGCCATGTATCCCCTACTAATCAGATACTGGTGACATATCCTGAGGATAGATCATCAGTATAAAACTCCCAGAAATCCCTTTTAATGAATAGTGCTACTCAAACTGGCATTTAATTTCTCTCCGTATTTAAAATATATAGCATGTCCTAATTTTGTGCATACTCATTACACCCCTCGATAAATTTCTTGAGGGGTGTAGTTTCCAACATGGCATACCTTTTTGGGGGTTTCCACTGTAGGGTTACCTCAAGGTCTCTTTAAATGTGACATGGCACCCAAAAACCATTCTAGCAAAATCTGCCTTCTAAAAACCATATGTTGCTCCTTCCATTTTGAGCTCTGTTTCTATAAACTGCAGAATCAGGGTAATAAATAGTAAGGCTTGTTTTGCTGTCAACCCTTGCTGTGTTGCAGGGAGAAAATTGCAGGGAGAAAAAAAGATTAAAATGGAAAATCTGCAAAAAAGGTACATTTTGAAATTTCACCATTTTCCTTTAATTCTTGTGGAACACCTAAAGGGTTAACAACCTTTGTAAAATCAGTTTTGAATAATTTGATGGGTGTAATTTCTCAAATGGAGTAATTTATGGGTGGTTTCTATTATTTAACCTCTTAAGGACACAGGACGTACCGGTACACCCTGGTGTCCTGGTACTTAAGGACACAGGACATACCGATACGTCCTGACTACTTCCGATCACTGCTGTGCAGCGCGGGGTGATCGGAACAGAGTACCTGCCTGGTGACCTCATAACCTGGAATAGGATGGTGATCAGTGGTGTGATAACACTCCACCAATCACCATCCTTCGATCCTGTGAGGTGATGGTGACATCACCTCACAGGATCGATTCATATTGGCTCAATAGGCGGGAGGGGGTTAACTCCCCCTGCTTTCCTCCTCCATTTGGTGTCCGAGGAGCGAAGAGCCATCAGGAGAGACCAGCATCCAGCCTTCACCCCCCAGCACCGTCCTGTGCCCATCCAGAGTGCCATCTGGCACTATCAGGTAGGTTAGGGACAGCTAAGGGCAAGGTTTAGTTCAGGCAGGGAGAGTTAGGGATAGTTTAGAGTCAAATTTTTTTTTTGTGCACTGCATCACCCTCTTAGGGTGTCTGGGGTCCACAGCACAGCTGTGTGACCCTAGACCCCCCCCCCCAGGGGTGCTGCAGCTTGCCACCTTGTCCCCCCACCTCCATCTTTTTATGGGGCGCAAGCATTTTATTTTCATTTTTTTGTCCGCTGACAGTGGCCGGCACTCTTTAGCTTATCGCCCATCCCACTGCTGATCAGCGCCGGACGGCTGATCAGAGTTTTTTTTTTTAACACACGCACATTGAATAACGTTTTTCACACACACACGCACACACTCCCCTATGGCCCGCCGGACGTTCTCGGCCGAGGAGGCATACGCACAGCTTGCCTCCGAGTCCGAGAGCCCCAGTGAGGACGAGGATGACCCCACATTCCTTTTGTCATCCGCGTCCTCCTCATCATCTAGCGATTTTTGGCTAGGCCTGATGGCTGGACGCCGGTCAGTGCAGCCGAGATGAGGATGTTTTTGGGCCTCGTGCTGGATATGGGCCTAGTCAAGAAACCCAGTGCCAGGTTGTACTGGAGTGGGAACATCCTCTACCGGACCCCACTTTACAGTACGGCCATGACACGTTCCCGTTTTGAGGCCATCCGAAAATGCCTGCATTATGCAGATAATGCAGCATGTCCTCCCCCCCCAAGGTGATCCTGCCTATGACCGCCTGTACAAAATCAGGCCGGTCATCGATCACTTTGGGGCCACACTTGCGGAGGCCTATGTACCTGGAAGGGAGGTCGCGGTTGATGAGTCTCTCATTGCTTTCAAGGGGAGACTCATTTTCCGCCAGTATGTTCCCTCAAAGCATTCCCTTGTTTCAGTCCCTCGCCGCCAGATCCACGTCCGCTTGTGGGACCGCGCGGAAAAATCAGCGCAGCCTCCCTACCTAGCCCCCTCCAGGTACCTATCCCCAGGGGTGAGACCCGTGCCCTTACCAGTGAAAACCTGTTGCTGGTCAGATATAAGGACAAGAGGGATGTCCTTGCATTGACCACATTTCATGGTAATGGCATCTCCCCTATCCCTGTGCAAGGTACCACGGCAACGGTCCTCACGGTATTGTCGACTACAATCGGTATATGGGAGGAGTTGATCTCTCTGATCAAGTCCTCAAGCCATATAATGCCATGCGCAAAACCCGGACATGGTACAAAAAAGTTGAGGTCTACTTTGTGCAGGTTGCCATGTACAACGCTTTCATATTGTTCTATGAGGCAGTCCTCAAGGACCTGATCTTTTCTGACTGGGAAAGAGCAGGCCGGAGTACCTCGGGAACTGGAGGCGCCCGGATCGTCCCTGGCCAACACTTTCCAGGTGTGGTCACCCATACTGGAAAAAAGGGACGAACCCCAAAAAAATACAGTGTGTGTCACATGAGGGGGATAGGAAAGGGCCCCACCACTCAGTGTGACACGTGCCCCGATCATCCGGGCCTCTGCGTTATTGGTTGCTTCAGGGAGTAACACACTTCCATAGAGTACTACATTTATTATCCCCTTTTCCATGTAGCCACTGACAATCGGATAAAAGTATGGTTCTCAGACTTGAGACACCAAAAAAAAATTATTTTTACAAAAATGATAGCTTGTAAAATTAAAATAATATAAAAAAGTAGACAAATTATGTATTGCCGCGTCCATAATAATCTGCCCTATAAAAATACCCCATGACCTAACCCCTTAGATTAACACGGTAAAAAAAAAAAAAAAAAGTGCAAAAAAAGGAATTTTTTCTGTCACCTTACATAATAAAACGTGTAATAGCAAGCTATCAAAAAGTCACATGCCCCCCAAAATAGTGCCAATAAAACTGTCCTCTCATTCTGCAAAAAAAATGAGCCCCGACCGAAGACAATCGGATAAAAACTGTAAAAAAACCGGCTGTTAGACTGTGTAGTTAAATTGTTTTAGTTTGTTTCAAATAGGATAAAATAGTTCTTTTTTTAAAAAGTTGACAAATTAGGTATCGTCGCGTCCGTAATAATCTTCCCTATAAAAATACCCCATGACCTAACCCCATAGATTAACATGGTAAAAAAAATGAAATAAAAACGGTGCCAAAACAGCTATTTTTGCCAAATTTTCAGTTTTAATCCATTTAATCTGTTTACAGAAACACCCCATATGTGGTGGTAAACTGCTGTACGGGCACACGGCAGGGCGCAGAATGAAAGGAACGCCATATGGTACCTTAAGGGCAGATTTTGATGGCCTTTTTTTTTGACACCATGTCACATTTGAAGAACCCCTGATGCACCCCTAGAGTAGAAACCCTTTAGGTGTTCCCCAAGAGTTTATGGCAAATGGAGATGAAATTTCAGAATTTCTATTTTTGGTAAGCTTGCGTCACAAGAATGTAATATAGAACAACCAAAAATCATATGTACCCTAAAAATAGTCCCAACAAAGCAGCCTCCTTATCCCATAGTTTCCAAAATGGGGTCACTTTTTCTGTGACTGTTGCGTCGCAGTCGCAGCATGTTGCATGTCGCAGTGCAACACCATAGACTACCATTATAAAAATTGTAGCGCGACATTGGTGCAACAAATGTTGCAGTGTATTTGTGCCCTATTTGTTTCATGACTTATTGTCGTGCGACAAATGTTGTCGTGTGAACCTAGCCTAAATGTGTTTTCAGGGAATAATTTCTTAACTCGTTAGTGACCAACCTGTGTTTTGGCCTTAATGACCAAGTGATTTTTTTTGTTCATGGTCACCAACCAAGAGTTAAAACTTTTTTATATTTCTGTCGAGGTAGTCGTGTGGCGGCTTGGTTTTTTGTGGGACAAGTTGTAGTTTTTAAATGGTGCCATTTTGGGGAGTACACAACTTACTTAACTTTTTTTCACTCTTTCTGGGAGGGGTTTTTCATTTTTCGGTACAAATAACGCAAGTTTATTATCTGGGTCAGTACGATTACCATATACATACATTTTACGTTGGGTCAATAAAACTTCTTTTTGGAGTGCTGCCTTCTCTGCATTTGTCTACATTTTTTTAAGTTTTACTACTTTAGCACCTATAACTTTTTATTTTTCTATGGAGCCTGATTTTTGTGGGACGCCTTGTAGTTTTGATTGGTATCATTTCAGTTTTTTTATGGCAAATAAGCAGCAATTCTGTTTCTTATGGTTTGTTTGTTTTTTTACAGCGTTCACCATATAGGATAAATTACATGATATTTGTGAAGTGGAGGTACCATACATATGGTGATTTTATTTTTGCATATTTTTTCCATTGAAAAGCTTTTTTTTTTAAATGGAAAGGGGTATTTTTTACTTGAATTTTTTTTTTATAAAACTTTTTTAACCGTTTAATAGACCCACAAGGACATATAATAGGCAATCTTTTGATTGCTTCTAAAATACATTGAATTATTCATATAGTGCAATGTCTTTTACAGTTAGTGCTAAACTAACATTCACCAGAAGGAGAAGCGCAACCTGTTGGGACATGCTGGAGACAGGCCTGGGGCTTTCACTAGGAAAAGGGAAGCTGCCCAGCTGGGCACTTGGGAGCCGTTTTTCATAGGAATAAAATTGTTTTTCCTGGACATAGAATAAGCACCCAGATGACATAAAAGGTATGGTAAGAATGCTTTTGCAATATGTTGATAGCCTTTGCTGGGAGTTATATTAGTGAAATTTACATGACAGACTCACTTTAATCACCTGTTTTGCCCCAATCCAGCTCCAGCAGTGGGAAAACTGGAGGGGGAGGGCTGCTTTAGATGCTGCTATCTCCTGAATGGTAGCTAGAAACATACAACTGTTCTTGTTTGAAAGCGGACATTCCATGCTTTCATACAAGACCAGAAAGACAGCAATATGTTCAGTACAGGGGAAGATATCACTGATCACCGGGGTGTTGTGAATGCAGCTGAAAGTAAAAACAGGTTTTACCCATGATTATTCCTGACTCTATTTCTAACAGTGATTTCTCCTCTGTCATCTTGTATGAAAGCCTGGAATGTCAGCTTTGAAACAAGACCAGTTGCATGTATCTAGCTGCTACCATTCAGGAGATAGCAGCATCTAAAAGCAGCCCTCCACCCTCCAGTTAGCTATTTTTCCCACCTCCGGAGCTGGACTGGGGCAAAACAGTTAGGTGGTTAAGTGCAGGGAGAGCTGCTAATTAGTAGCATCTATTTCCCTAACACCTCCACATCGACACTACTAGGAGGATGATCCCGCCTCTCGAGGACAGGAAACAACAGCAGAAGCCCCAATAAAATACACCTCCTCCTACCTGCTTCAGTTGTTTCCTGCCCAAGCCTCTTTAAGTGTTCTGGCTTAAATCGTCACTCATCCTGGTCTGTTCCCCTGCCTGGGAGGGCTGAGCTGGGGACAGAGACTCATGGGCTCTCCTGCTCTGTCCCTTGGAGTAAGTCCTTCTTAAGGCATCCCAGGCTATGTGTTGTGTGGGCAGGGGGGATTGGCACCCCTTGCGCCCCGGCAGATGGGAATCCTCTGTGGGCAGGAGAATTCCCAAAGCACGCAGGGCCCCGCAACTTCCACTGAGTTTGACTGCGTGCCTTCCGCGTTTTATGTAACATCTGGCCCATAATCAAACACTCAACTCAGGAGGAAGTGGGGTTGCATCCAAGGGAAGCGCACTGACGCACGCTGGACATCTGAACGTAGCAGTGGAGCCAGAGGAGTGCAAGGTTGCAGATCATTTAAATGGATTTGGCAGCTACAGAACAGCGTAGTCTCCTACGCACTTGTTTCCGGATGCAATGCGTTATTCACTAAAGCCCCATTCACGTTTATGAGGCCTGGGGCTGCGTGAAAAACGCAGAATATAGAACATGCTGCGTTTTTCACACAATGCAGAACTGATGCGTGAAAAAAAAATGCTCATGTACACAGACCCATTGAAATAAATGGGTCAGGATTCAGTGCGGGTGCTATGCGTTCACATCATGCATTGCACCAGTGCGGAAAACCCGCTCGTGTGAAAGGGGCCTTACTCTCCTCTATTCTTGATAAAGAAACCAAGCAGAAAATTCAGAACCATCTTCAGTCTAAAATATCTAAACCACTTCTTCCTTTACATCAATTTCAAGATGGAGTCAATAAGATCCACTATAAATATTCTCAGCCAGGACTATTACATGGTAACATTCGATCTGGCAGCTGCTTATTACCATGTCCCAATTCACAGGGAAAGTAAAAAAATTCCTGTGCACTTTGAATTTTTAAAATCATGGTAGATGTAGTGGGGTTTTTTCATCTGAAGGGGATCCTTGTCATCCCTTATCTGGACGACCTAATTGCCACGGACTCACATCAAAACCTCTTAGTTCATCTCAAAATAGTGGAAGAGACTATCCATAATAAATCACGAGAAATCAAGCCTAGTTCACAGTCAACTAAAAATCTTTTTGGTAGTACTCTTGGATTCTCCCCATCTATCCTCTTTTCGTCTCCAAGACAAACAGAAGGCATTGGTAGACTCAGTGAAAGTATTTTGTTCCAAGAAGACAGCCTCGATAAGGGAGATGATGTGTTTGCTGTACCTTCTAACATCAACAATAACCTTGGTGAATTGGGCTCAGGGTCAAACGAGAATATTGCAGTCCTACCTTCTCTAATCTTGGGACAAACAGCAAAGTTCCTTGGAAAAGAAGGTAAAAATTCCAGATCAAGTAAAAAGGTCGCTCATCTGGTGGATGCTAAAAAAGCATTTGCAGACAGGAGTCCAGGGCCGGCCATAGAATCAAATTACAGTGACACCGATGCAAGCAGCAAGGGGAGGGGGGCCCATACTCTGCACAATATGTTTCAAGGAACCTGGAGTCCTCAGATGTCACTATGCTCTTCAAACCGCAGAGAGTTATTGGCAGTTTTTCAATCATTTCTGAGCCTGAAACAAATAATCCAAGGTCATCATGTAAAGGTATTCTCCGACAATGCAACAACACTAGCCTAAATAGCCAATACGTAAGGGATTCTCATGAACTTGTAGAAATTTATTATGTTTATCAGACATGCAATCTTTGATACATTATCAATACATTTTATTAAAACATAGGTTTGTATAGGTAGATAACTAAATTAAGCAATTTGTAACTTGCACGTCTTCAGATTAAAAAAAAAATAATAATAAAAAAAAACAATGCCTGAAGCCAAAACAAAAAAACTGAGGTGCAATTCATAGAATCAAAATAGTAAAAAGTATTTTCCTTTGCCTCAAACATTTTTGTGTTGCTATACAAGCACATTATATGCAACCACTGATCTTAAATTTACTGTAATCCATTGGCAGAGACTGTGAATACTGCCATTTGTTTCATTTCTTTCTAATACATTTATTAATATTGTATTTGATTTCTTAATGAAGGTCAGGACTGCTCCAGAATCTGTTCGCACGTTCTACACAACTCAGCTAGCTTCACCCGAGCATAGTCAATTCTGTTTAGTGCCATTGTTCCATCCTTGCGTGCACTGTAACTTGAACCTTCATGGGGCTGTCCAGTGGCTACCTGTGAGGGAATATCAAAAGTGTCAAAAAGTATGGAAAAAAGGCAATTCTTACTTGTGTTTACTACTCAAATACACTTTAACCCCTTCGCTACCAGCACCGTACGGCGCTGGAGCGATAGGCAAATACGGAGCCCGCTCGCTAAAGAGGCTGAGAACATTCAAAAGGCAATTCTTATTTTGACCACCAGATGGCAGGCCAACATAAGAAATGAGCAATTCTCAATAATAAGTGCAGTTTAAAAATACACGATTGTTCAAAATAAAAAAAGGAGGTTCGTATATGAGCTTCAAAATCATCACAAAAAATAGTACCAATCAAACAGTCACCTCATCCCGCACAAAATGAGCCTCTACATAAAACAATCTACAAAAATTAAATATGGAGACACTAAAACATGATTTTGTGTTAAAAGTGACATATTAGGTATCGCCATGTCCGTAACAATCAGGTCTATTAAAATATGACATGATCTAACACCTCAGGTGAACACCGTAAAAAAAATACAATAAAATCTGACAAAAAAGCCATTTTTGTCACCTTACATCACAAAAAGTGCAATACCAAGAAGGGTTGTCACGATGCCAAAATTTTGATTCGCTTTCGATACCATAAAAAAGTATTGCGATACTCGATACTATGCGAAAAAAATAAAACCGCAAAACTGCGTGCCTTCCGCATTTTATGTAACGTCTGGCCCATAATCAAACATTCCGATCCTATTTTTTGGGGGACAAGGTGACTAAAAAATTGTGAATCGCGCGGTTTTAATTTATTTATTTTTCTGTTACGGTGCTCACCGCATAGGAGATTTTTTTTATATTTTTATAGTTCGCACTTTTTCGGGCGTGGCGATATATAATATGTTTATTTATTTATTGTTTAGATATTTTATATGTAAAATTGGGAAAGGGGGGTGATTTAACTATTGTACTATTATGTCATGGAAGTCAGTGAATTCCCACATCTTGATGTAATAGTACATCATGGTGATCGGGCGGGCACCTATCACTGACTTCCGGGCCCTTGCTGTATCCGCTGGCATTGCTGTAAAAGCCGATGCCGGCGGATTAACCCCTTCTATGCCATGGTCAGCAATGACCGCGATATAGAAGGGGTTTGCTGCGTGCGAGGGAGCCCATCGGGTCCCTGCGCTGCTGTGGCGGGGACCCGATAAGTGAGAAGACAGCCTGATGCTTTGCACGGCATCGGGACCTGCCTTCTACAGGTGCCCAAAAAATCCAGCCTCAGGCTGGGTCTCCTGTGCAACCTGTTAGCATATTACTGAGTGTAATACATCAACAGGCAATGCATTACAATACAGATGTATTTTAATGCATTGCAGAGGGGATCAGACCCCCAAAAGTTGAAGTCCCAGAGTGGGACAGAAATAAAGTTAAAAAAAAAAAAAAGTGTTTTTAATTAAAAAAAATAAAGTTTCAAGTAAAAAAAAAAACGCCCCTTTCCCCAGATTTTATAATAAAAAATAGAAAAAAAACAACACACATATTAGGTTTTGCCACGTCTATAACGACCGGCTCTATAAATATACCAATATGATCTACACCGTCCGACCATAAAAAATATAAACTGTGTCAAAAAAAGCTATTTTTGCCCAAAACGTTTTTCACCTTACATCACAAAAATTGCAACACCAAGTGATCAAAAAGGCGTATTCCCCCAAAAATAGTACCAACCAAATACTCACCTCATCCTGCAAAAAATGGGACCCTAACTGAGACAATCAGTCAAAAAATAAAAAATCTATGACTCTCAGACAATAGAGACACTAAAATATGATTTTTTTGCTTCAAAACTGCTATTATTGTGCTAAAGTGAAATAAATAACATATTAGGTATTGCCGCATTTGTAACAACCTACTGATAAAAATATCACATGACCTAACCCCTCATGTGAACACCATAAAAAAAAGTAAGTGCCAAAAAAGCCATTTTTTGTCACCTTACATCACAAAAATTGCAACACCAAGCGATCAAAAAGACGTATGCCCCCCCCCCCCACAAAATAGTACCAATCAAACCGTCACCTCATCCTGCAAAAAATTAGACCCCTACCTAAGACAATAAAAATAAAAAATCTATGGCTCTCAGACTATGGAGACACTAAAACATTTTTTTTGTTTCAAAAATGCTATTATTGTGTAAAACTTAAATAAATAAGAAAGTATACATATTAGGTATTGCCACGTCCGTAACAATCTGCGCTATAAAAATGTCACATGATCTAACCCCTCAGGTGAATGCTGTAAAAATAAATTAATAAAAACTGTGCTAAAATTACCAATTTTTTGGTCACCTGATCAAAAAAAAAAATCATGTACCCAAAAATGGTACCAATAAAAACGTCAACTCTTCCTGCAAAAAAAACGAGCCCCTGCATAAGACGTTCGGCAGAAAAATAAAAAAAACCATTTAAAAAAACTGCTTTATTATGTAAAACAGAAACAAAGTAAAGCAGACATGTTTGATATCATTGCGTCCATAACAAACTGCTCTATAAAAATAGCACATGATCTACCCTGTCAGATGAATGTAAGAAAAATATATAAAAACTGTGCCAAAACAGCCATTTTTGGGTTACCTTGCCTCACAAAAAAGTAATATAGAGCAATTAAAAAGCATATGTATCCCAAAATAGTACCAATAAAACTGGCACTTTATCTCCTAGTTTCCAAAATGGGGTCACTTTTTGGGAGTTTCTACTGTAAGGGTGGCTTCAAGGGGGAATTCAAATGGGACATAGCATCTAAAAACCAGTCCAGCAAAATCTGCCTTCCAAAAACCATATGGCGCTCATATTATTCTACGCCCTGCCGTGTGTCCTTACATCAGTTTACAACCACATGTGGGGTGTTTCTGTAAACCGCAGAATCAGGGCAGTAAATATTGGGTTAACCCTCGATGTGTTAAAGAAAAAAAATGGATTGAAATGTAAAATCTTCTAACATCCTAAAAAAAATGACATTTATGAAATGATGCCAACATAAAGTAGACATATATGGAATGTTAAGTAATACATTTTTTTGGAGGTATCACTTTCTGTTTTAAAAGCAGAGAAATTGAAATTTTGAAAATTGTGAATTTTTCTAAATTTTTGGTTAATTTGGGATTTTTTTTTAGAAACAAAAGTGAAATATATTGACTCAAATTTATGACTATCATGAAGTACAAATGTGTCACGAGAAAACAAACTCAGAATGGCTTGCAGTGGCGTAGGGATCGCCATAGCAATGGCTATGGGGCCCTACGCTACTGGGGGCCCGGGCCGCCGGCTGAGTTTTTTTAATTTTTTTTATTTCATGTGGCGTACAGTCTTCCCGCTAAGCTGCTCTAAGCTGCGTGGATGCGTGTCTGCTCAGTGGCCGCTCACTCGCCCACCCTGCCCCTGGCAAAATGTCCGGACTCCACACTCAAGATGACGTCTTCCTTGTGACCTGTGCGGCTCAGCGTAGTGCCGCCTATACATATTGCCGTGCTACTGACTGCTGCGGCTCCTCCTTTCTCTGATTGGAAGAGGAGAGGAGCGAGGACTGAGCATACAGCAGCCAGGCGAGGTAATGTGGAGGCGCCGGCGCCGAAATGTATCTATCTGAGGCTTGGGGTCCAGGGGCCCCCTGGGAGTCTGGGACCCCACAGGCTGCAGCAATATAATGCCCTGGGATACCCCAAATCACACCAGGGTTGTCAAACATTAACCCCTCACACTTCTTAGCTTTTCTTCTCTCGGACTCTTGTTGGTTTAGCTGATACACTCCAGCATGTCCACAGCTGTGGCTGAGTTAGGGCCCTTTCACACTTGCGTTATTCTTTTCCGACATAGAGTTCCGTCGGGGCTTTATGCCAGAAAAGAACTGATCAGGCATTTCCCAATGCATTCTTAATAGAAATCGGTTCAGTTTGCATCAGTATGCCTTCCGTTCAGTCACTGTCAGGAATTTTGATCGGACATAATACCACAGCATGATGCGGTATTGTGTCCGACCAAAATGCCTGATCAGTCGCTGGAATGCCGGATCCGGCATTAATTGCCATTGACTTGCATTAGTGCCGGATCCGGCATTGTGAAACAACTGGTCTGCGCATAAAAAGACTGCAAGACGGATCCGTCCATCTGCATGACAATGCATTTGTAGACGGATCCGAACCGACAACGGAACTGCCTGCCGGATCACACTAACGCAAGTGTGAAAGGGCCCTTACATTTATATCAGGATACACTTGTTTGTTTCATCCTTTTGGTCCCTGGTGCTGCCCTCCGCTATAATACCCTCACCTAAAGGACCCTCATCTACAGTGCCGTCACTAATAGCACCTTCATCAACAGTGCCATCACCTATAGCATCCCTATCTATCATGTTGTTAATTCTTGCCAGGAACAACAGCGTGATGGCACTATATGTACATTACTGTTCTAAAACTAATGGCACTATAGATTACTACAGTATACAGTGCGGTAAAATATACAGAATAATCCATACACCAAGCCATACAATATACATTTTAATCCATACACCATGCGGTACACTAAAAGTGTTACAAAGCTATTACCACATAAGTAACACATGTCAGATTTGCAAAAAATGGCCTGGGCAGAAGGGCGAAAACTGGCCAGGGGTAGAAGGGGTTAAACGTAATATTTTGCCGTTTGCTTTTTTTTTAAAACTTTTTTTACTTTTTATTTAATAACTATTAGCCTCCTTAGGGGCTAGAACCTGGGATATTTTCATCCCTTGTCCTATTTACCCCCTGCACCACCAATAAATGGAGGGGACCCTGTGGCCACTGCCACCAATGATTATAATACTGGGGGGTTGCACTGTGCCACCAATGAAAATAAGTAACCTTTTAATACAAATACAGGAGGCGGGTGCCAGCGGTAGAATCACATAGCCAGCACCTGACCTCTATGACAGGGAGCTGCGATCAGCGGCAGATCAGTGGGGCATCTGAGGGGTTAACTGCCGCGGATCGCAGCTCCTGGTCATAGAGGTCATTTGACATTTACCGATACTAGGCTGCGCTACTGCTCTCAGCGCGTGCCATGTTCTCCTCAGTAGCACCGTGGAGAAGGAGTCTCTCCCTCCCCCCTGTCCCGCTGCTGCCAATAAGAAGAGAGACGGAAGGAGGAGGGGCTGTGGCCACTACGCCACCAATGATGATAACTAACCTTTTAATACAAATACAGGAGGCGCGTGCCGGCGGCAGAATCACAGCATGACTTTCAGAAACGCGGAGCGTCCTTGGCATCACCTTTGGCCAGGAATGCAGCTTTAGCGTAGCTCTGTCCTATTCTTGTCCATGTTGCAGACAAGGACAGGCATTGTTACAATGGATCCCCCCAAAAAAAAAAAAAAAATGGATGCAATACGGATGTGAATCAGTGTTTCGCGGACCATAAAATACATACATTTGTGTGCATGAGCCCTTAGGGTAAGGGCTCATGCACATGACTATGTATTTTGTGGTCCGGAAAAACCTGATCTGAAAAAAATACGGATGACATCCGTGTGCATTCCGTATTTTGCGGAACGGTACAGATGGCTCCTAATAGAACAGTCCTATCCGTGTCCGTAATGCGGACAATAATAGGACATGTTCTATTATTTTGCAGAACAGACATACGGAAACAGAATGCACATGGAGTAACTTCCGTTTTTTTTTCTCTGACCTATTGAAATGAATGGTTTCACAAAAAAGAAAAACTGAACGAACACGGAAAGAAAATATGTTCGCGTGCATGACCCCTAAGTGTCAGAGTTTGGTTGGTATTAAGATTAGGGTCAGTTTTAGGACTCATGCACACGTACGTATTTTCTTTCCGTGTCTGTTCTGGGAGGTTTTGCGGACCTTATGTGGAATCATTCATTTCAATGGGTTCGCAAAAAAAAACTGAAGTTACTCCGTGTGCATTCTGTTTCTGTATGTCCGTTCAGCAAAGAAATAAAATGTCCTATTATTGTCCGTATTACGGACATGGATAGGACTGTTCTATTAGGGGCCAGCTGTTCCGTTCCACAAAATACAGAATGCACACGGATGTCATCCGTATCTTTTGAAAACCGCAAAATACATACGGTTGTGTGCATGAGCCCTTAGGGTTACGATTAATAATAGGGTCAGTATTACAGTTACTGTTATTATTAGGGTTGGTATTACAGCTAGGAGTCCGGATTAGGAATAGTATTATGGTTAGGCTCTGTATTAGGATTAGGACCAGGGGCCGGTTTAGGAATAGTATTATGGTTAGGGTCAGTACTAGGACAAGGGCACATGAACAGAGGGGTCTCACGATGATCATGCAGCGATGCAGACAGGCCTCTTCTGGCAGGTCTGCTCTGGTGTAATGTCTCAGGCAGTGGGATGACTTAATCTACGTCTCAGAGAAGTGCCTGGAATGATGGGACAGGGAACCAATCGTTCCCTTCTTCCGCTGGAGCTGCCAGATGCTCAATTGTATTTGTGTCCAGTGGACCAGTGGTCCAGTCCACCTGGTGTCTGGGGTCATTGTTGGACTGGGGTGCCTAGGGCCCACCAGACGAACTGATTCTGGGGCCTACCCTATAGCTACATGGAAATATTAGGGTACATCATGTCACACTGGACATAAACACTGTAGATTTGCTACACACAAGTATATAGTGGCAAGTCCACAGCATTTACATGCCAGCAAAGTGGATATGATTTTAAGTGGTCTCAGCCACATGTTACGACCAAAATTTAAAGCACAGATTGGACTTCGTTGTGGATTTTAATTCAGTGGCATGATTTGCTGTGGATTTTACTGCTGCAGATTTACAAAATGACGGACCCTCACCTGTTCTTGTCAGGAATTCACACACATGAAGACTGCACCACACAGAACTGTATTGTGCACTGCCATATATCAATATCGTAGGCTGGGGATCAGAAACCTCCGGAGCTTCAACTGTTCTGAAACTACAGCTCCCAAAATCCTCCTTTCACATCTATGGGAGTTACAAGAACAGCTAAGTAAATGTGCATGCTGGGAGTTGTAGTTCCACAGCAGCTGGAGTGCCGAAGGCAGTGGCATAGCTAAAGGCTCATGGGCCCTGGTGCAAGATTTCAGCTTGGGCCCCCTTACCTCAGTGCTTTGTGGCCAGGGGCAGGGAAGCACATAGCCTTTGCGGTGCCTGATGCAAAAATTAAATTGAAACTGCAACACCTACCCCACATGCCAAATTTTTGACCTAACCCCTTCTCTTTAGCCACAGGACTGACTTGACCAGCATGTACTCTGTATAATACCGGTGTCTTTGGACTCCCTCAGGCTCCTGGGCCCGGTAGCAGCTACCTCTGCATCTCCTATAGCTATACCCTTGGCCGAAGTTTGCTGAGTGCTATTGTAGGCCATCAATACTGATTATGGGGGTCTTAACTCTCCTACCAATCAGCACAGTGATGCCACGTTTCTGCACCCTGACATGTGTACCATAATTTGTGACTTTTTAAGCTTCTTGGCACTTTTCTGGAGCAATGTCCACCACGTCCTCACTCAAGTATGGCAAAGCGGATTAACCCCATAGATGCTGCAGGTGATTAGGCACCCACGGCATCTAGGGGGTTAACAGGCCAGTAGAGTTGATGATATAATCATAATCCTAGTATAATTCACTCCTCAAAAAGAGGGCACCATCAATTAGACTCAATCTTACCCTATGCATTCAGCACAGTACTAAGATTGATTATAATGCTGATTATGTGGTTATTAATCTGAAAACCCTGTATCTCCTCCTCTCTCCCTCTATTATTCATTTCTACTCTCCCTGTATATGTGCAAAATATTTGCAGAGTGAAAAAGAATTAGGGCAAAAAAAGTCTAGTCCTAAATCCAAAGAATGTGTTATGTGCGCAGTAAAGCTGCCAGATACATATACTAAAAAGTGTACCTCTAATATGGTAAAAAACCTAGTACCCTCCATTAGAGATGAATTAAAAGATGTAATAACAGAGGAGATGAGGTCTCCCTTTGTGGAAAATCCACTAGTGGCTCCTGGAACATCAACTCCCAAGCATAGAGTCTCCAGAGTCAGCGTCTCGGAATCGTCATCCTCTGATAGCGAACCGGATTCAGATTCGGAGGATCCAAATTCAGATGATTCTTCCGAATCTGATTCCGAATATAAAATTTTTTTTCCTCTGAAGATACGAAAGAATTAGTAAAAGCCAATCAGGACAACTATGGGGTTTACTGAAAATTTAAAGGTCGGTCCAGGATCAAATGTATAGTGGGTTGGAGCAGAGAAAAAAAAACGGCGTTTCCCAGTACACAAAAACATGTTGCAATTAATAAAAAGACAATGGAAAAATCCAGACAGAAAACTATTTGTGCCGAAATCTACGGGACGCCGACTGCCCTTCTCGGAAGAGGACGAAAGCCTCTTAACAAATTGTCCCAAAATAGACGTTTCCCTGTCTAAACTAGTGAAAGGGGCTAATGCTCCCCCTTTTGAGGACATGGGGACGTTAAAAGACCCCATGGACAAAAAAGCGGACCAGATTCTTAAAAAAGCACGGCTATTTTTAAACCTAACCTAGCCGCAACGTCGGTATCAAGATCCCTTAAAAGATGGTTGTTGCAGTTAGAAGTTCTGCTAAAAGAGGGAGCATCTTATAACACGCTAAAAGACTCAATCCCTATGCTATTAAAAGCAGTTGATTTCTTGTCAGATTCTACAGCTGAATCAGTTAGAATGACAGCAAGAGCTTAGCCGTTGTAGCTAGAAGGGCACTCTGGTTAAAATCCTGGCAGGGAGACATTAGCTCAAAAATTAAGTTATGCAGTTTACCGTTTCACGGGAACCTACTATTTGGGCAGGATCTGGAATCCATATTAGAGAAAGCCGCGGACTCTAAAAAGTGCTTTCCCAAAGATTCAGGGAAAAGGAAATTTCCCTTTCGCAAAGTCAAAAAAGGGGGTCTCTTTCAAGCAAAAAGGGCAAGCAGAGACTCTCAATGGTCAAAAGGGAAAAGTCAGAAGGGTGGAAACAGAGGTTTCCTGTTTACACCTAGGAACACAGATGCTTCCAAGCAATGACGCCAGGGAGTTAGGAGGAAGGCTAAAGGGGTTCTTAAAAGAATGGGAAAACATCACAGAAAACCCTTGGGTATTAAGCATAATCTCAAAGGGTTACAGTTTCTCCTTTCGTAGTCCTCCGCCTACAAATATCTTCATAATAACCCCTCTCCAGAGATCAGCAGATCGTCAGCTGGAATTGGAACAAGGGATTCGAAACCTGTTGGCTCAAAAAGCCATCATCCCAGTTCCCCTTTCAGAGCAAAGAAAGGGTTATTACTCAACGTTTTTTTTGGTAGGAAAACCGGACGGGAAATCTCGACTAATAATAAATCTAAAAAGACTAAACAAATTCATAAAATATGTAAAATTCAAGATGGAATCGATAAGGTGCATAATAAATCTGCTAAAAGAAGGAGATTTCCTAGCATCTATAGACCTAAAGGATGCGTATTTTCACATCCCTATAGACATAAACTCACAAAAAGTTCTCCGCATCGCAGTTTTTTGGGGAAAAAAATTGTAATTTTCAATTTCAAGTACTCCCTTTTGGAATCATTTCAGCCCCAAGGGTTTTTACAAAAGTAATGTTAGAAGTAACAACCCGCCTAAGAAGACGAAACATTCTCATATTTCCCTACTTGGACGACCTCCTGATAGTAGGTGATTCAAGGGCAATGTTAGAAAGCAATGTGTTCCTGACCTGCCAGACTTTATACCAAACCGGTTGGTTAATAAATTGGAAAAAAATCAAATCCTTGCGCATCCCAGAAATTAAATTTCCTAGGGGTCATTTTGGATACGACCTGCCAGAAGACTTTAATGCCCCCAAAAATTTCAGGGATGAGCGAAAAGGTCTCAAAATTTCAAAAACAGGCAGTGTGCTCAATCAGAGAAGCAATGAAGCTCCTAGGGTCTCTGACTTCATGTATACCAGCGGTAAAATGGGCACAATTCCATACCAGAATACTTCAGAAATGGATTCTAGAAAGCTGGAACAGAAGTCAGGACTCTCTGGAAATAAATATCCAGATTCCTATGTCAGTGGCTCGGTCCCTACACTGGTGGATCCAAACGGATCATCTCTGCAAAGGAGTTCCTTGGGTCTTCGATCATCTAGTTGTGATCACAAGGGACGCAAGTCTGTGGGGATGGGGAGCGCATTGCTCTCATGCTTATTCCCAGGGGGAATGGTCCAATGTCCAGAAATCTCTGCCCTCAAACCAGAGAGAAATGATGGCAGTCTGGGAGGCAATCAAAAAATGTGCACACCTTATCCAGAACAAAGATGTCCAAATAAGATCAGACAACACGACTGTCGTGGCTTACTTAAACCATCAAGGAGGCACAAGAAGTGCAGCCCTGGGTCTGCTAACAGAGGAAATTTTGTCCTGGGCAGAGATTCATCTAAGATCACTGTCGGCGATCCATTTAAAAGGGGTACAAAACAAAGGCAGACTTTCTAAGCAGAACTGCCGTAAGCTCGACAGAATGGAGTTTGGAAAGACAAGTATTAGACCAAATCTCAGAATTATGGGGAAATCCGCAAATAGACTTGTTTGCTTCAGCCACAAATACAAAACTAAAAAAGTTTTTTTCCTTAAATCCGGTAGATGGAAACGTAGACGCCCTATCTCAAAAATGGGACTTTCAACTAGCATATGCCTTCCCCCCTTTTCAATTAATATCTAGAGTTCTAAAAAAGATTTGACAGGACAAGGCCCACGTGATTCTTATAGCCCCTCTATGGCCAAAAAAAACCATGGTTCCCGTTGTTGAAGACTTTCTCGATTCAGAGTCCATGGATTCTTCCATCAGGGCTGGATCTTCTGTCTCAGGGGCCAATCTTGCATCCTCAAGCGGAAAAATTAAATTTAACAGCCTGGAACCTGAGAGGTTGATGTTAAAATCTAAAGGTTTATCTGAGGCCATTATTAATACCATGGCAGCCAGCAGGAAAGATATAATCTCAAAGATCTATTATAAAAATTTGAATAAATTTTGCTCCTGGTGCACACAGGAAATTATTCCCTTTCAGTCGTTTTCTATCCAGGCGGTCCTCGGCTTCCTACAGTCAAGGTTCAAAAAGGGTTTACGTCCAAATACTTTAAGAGTACATATTTCTGCCTTATCAGCTATCTTTGGCAAAAAGATTGCAGAGCACCCGTGGGTGATCAGATATTTGAAAGGAGCTGATAGACGGTAAGAGCAGTGAGACTATGTAACTATCTGCCTGAGGAGGTGGTGATGGGGAGTACAATAAAGGAATTCAAGAGGGGCCTGGATGTATTTCTGGAGGTAATGATATTACAGGCTATAGCTACTAGAGATGGGTCGTTGATCCAGGGAGTTCTTCTGATTTCCTGATTGGAGTCGGGAAGGAATTTTTTATTCCCCTTAGGTGGGGAAAATTGGCTTCTACCTCACGGGTTTTTTTTTGTCTTCCTTTGAATCAACTAGCAGTATGACAGGCCGAACTGGATGGACAGATTTTTTTTCCGGCCTTATGTACTATGTTACTCCACTACATGAGAGTAAAGGGAAAGAATACATTGTTTTTTTTTTTTTTTTTGGTGGCTAGGTATCCCTCATCAAGACTGAGTGCACACTATCAGTTGCCTAAAGGCAGTGGTACAACTGGGATTGCACAACCAGCAACCTGGTCAAGAGGGAGTTAAGTTGACACAAAAATTGATTACTGGACGCGTATTGTTGTTTCCTAGCCAAACATTCTGTTTGGATGAGTGACAATGCAGTGGAGGACAAGTCAGTGCAGGAAAAGCACTAGCTCAGGGATGGGCAAACTGAGGCTCTCCAGCTGTTGCAGAACTACAACTCCCAGCATGCAAAGACTGCTTACAGCCATCAGCCTACAGCAGGGCATGGTGGGAATTGTAGTTTTACAACAGCTGGAGAGCCGCAGTTTGCCCATCTAGGCTGCACTAGCTGATGATGTTGACAGTGATGATGATGATAACGAAGACCATGTACTGCTTCTAGATTTGGTATGGCTACTAGAATGATCACTGGGAGAAGGAGGACAGTTTTGCTCACAATGCTTGGCAGTTTAATATTCCACATGAACAGGTGATGCCGCCTCACGTGCTGTAGGAAAGCCATAGATCCTACATTTCTCCTTAAATGGCCATGTTTTATTTTTTATGTCTGCATAACTTGCACACCGTGATTGTTTTCTCGGCTGTAACTTTGGGGAAAAAAACTTCTACACGGGAGATACCTGCACAGAACCACTGCTATCAATGTTCACAACATTTCTGCCATGACTAATACACCACCCAAGCTTGCCCTAGGTCTGACAGCGTTTGAGCCTGAACCAACTGCAGCATCACCTGCTTCAGAGTTGACCACAGTAGAAAAAGATCTGCTTTTGGCAGTTTTATGTGGATGTTTTGGCCATACGTCAGCTCTGCTCTTTATTGCTACCACCACCTTCCTCTTCTGATGTCACCACCTCATCATCATCCTGATTGTTTCCCAGGTCCTGTTTAACACAAGCATTATCACCACCCCTGACACTTTTCTCAGACTTTGATATGTCATGGGCTCTTTGTCCCCCATAATTAGTCTCCCAAGTGCTACTACCACTACAGCTATCAGTGCTCCTACTACCACCAACAACGCAGCTATCCATTAAATTCTTCAGGTCCTACTCCTCCACCTAAACCACCTCCTCTAGACACTGTGCTGAATCTTGACTAAATAGCAAAAAGGTGTTCTGGTCAGCCACGAAATCACTGGAATAGCCGGTCCTTGGAGATCAGTTCTTCTTTATTTTATATACAAACAACGCGTTTCGAGGCTCAGAAGGTCCCCTTCATCAGGTTTTTAGGTAATGGATAAAATTGGTGATGCACACATATAAATATACTTAAAAAACCTGTAAGTAAACAAATTACCTGTAAGTCCGCCCACCAGTGGGAGGGGCTAACTCCAGGTATAGTAGAGATAATGCATACACAATGCGATTTTCTTTTTCATTGGAGTGTACCTACATACTCTATTTCTAGATGCACAATCTGTCTATGCATCGTTAGATATAAAACTAGTGTAATTTATAATCATTAGAGTGGCGAGACAGGAAAGCCTAGGGGAGGATGTCACATGACCGCTTTCACTCAATCACATGACTACTCGCGTGATGTAGGCAGGGTCTCGGTGTGTGGTGCTCCTCAGAAAGTCAGCCGAAATGTGGGGGTTACGTCACCACTATTTTTCAGTCGTGATTGGTCACGTGTTGGGGGCGGGGTGTTGTGACGTTGGACCAACGTCATTGTGTTGGCACGTGCGCTGAGTAAGCTTTCAGCGCTGGGAGACAGGGCGGTCACGTGATCGCAAGCGTCACGATCACATGATCAGTGGCCATGGAAACCAAGACGCCTATGTGGAAGGAACAGCAGCGCTCGTGCTCTAGAAACGCGCTGTGTTTGTATAGTTATCAAATGGGTCACGACTATAGGGATAGAGTGGGCTATTAGTTAGTTGGAGGGGACAAAGGTGCTAATATACTAGATGTCACCATTACAAGGCAGGTCAATTAGCAACACCCCCATTAACAAATAAATGAATCTGAGGGTATACATAGTTATTATACAACCTATACGATATAAAGGTGTAGAATTAATAATTATAGTAAGGGTATACAATCAATATACCTACAAAGACCTGAAAAAAGTCTAAAAATAGAATAGATAAAAAAAAAAGGGTTAGTTTTACTCTCTTTGGCAATTAATCTCTCGGGCTCTAGTTTGGCCTCTTTTATTTGTTTTTTACATGTTCTATTTTTTTCCTTATAGTTTTTCAAGGCTTCCTCGCTACCCTCCTGTTTTAGTGATTTATATGCTTTCTTTTTGTCATTTATTGCTTTCTATACATTTCAATTTATCCACATTGGTTTCTTTTTGTTCCTTAACCTTTTATTCCCATATGGTATGTACCCCTCACAATGAGAATTTAGGATGCTTTTAAAGATCTCCCATTTTGTGGCTATATTTTTGTTTTGAGGACTTTCTCCCAGTTAGTTAGGCCTATGGCTTCGCTTAGTTGGCTAAATTTAGCTTTTTTGAAGTTTGGTATTTTTGTTCCTCCCTGTAGAAATGCTCTTTTGAATGATAATTGGAAGGTTATTACTTTATGGTCACTATTTTCCAGGTGTCCCCCAATTTGCACATCTGTTGTTCTGTCTGGTCTATTAGTTAATACTTAGTCCAGGATGGCGTCCCTCTAGTCGGGTTTCATGTATTTTTTCTTTATGTTTGATCGATGTTTATTGAATCTGTTCCGTAGTGTTTGAATTGAGCGGCCATTGTACTGTAGGTGGCACGGCCATTCCAAGAGATATATGATATGGTTAGATTCACAACTGAGGTTGCTCAGAATGGGAAAAGATTCTCCACTTGTACGGCTGTGAAAAGTGGATTTTTGGCAGATGATTGGGCAACATAAACACCTTTTGTGACCACATTTTGAACTGAGTTCATGGGTTAGGGAAAAATTGGTTCTCAGTATGGTTTTCTACTGGACTTAGTTTACTGGGTGCGAGAATATTCTTTAGAGTACGTGCTCTTCTATATGTTAGTCTCGGAAGATCAGGGATAATTTGACTAAGGATGGGGTCTCTTTTTAAAATATGCCAGTGTTTTTCTAGGATTGTTTTAATGGACATATGGTTTTGGTTATAGGTCGTAATGAAATTATAACCATATTTATCACTATTGATGTCTTTTTCCAGTTTTTTCGCTGAAGCCAGGCATTCGTTTTGGGTGAGGTTGGTGGCTTTGGTTCTTGCACCATAAATGATGTTAGTAGGGTAGCCCTTGTTGCTGGATCTGGATGTAAGGATGTCGCCTTGTCGGGTAAAATCGTTTTCCAAGGTGCAAATCCGTCTCACGAATTTAAACTGGCTGAATGATATATTGGATTTCCACTTTCTATAGTGCGTACTGTTAAAATCCAAATAGCTGTTGCTGTCGACCTTTTTAAAGTAAGTCCGTGTGTTGATCTTGTTCTCATGGATAAAGATTTCTAGATCCAAAAACTCAATTTTTGTGTTGTTGTATGTTCCCGTGTTCCCGTGTTGGTATTAAGATGTGTGATAAATTTGTCTATAGATGGCGAATCGCCATTCCAGATAAAAATTAGATCATCAATATATTTACAGAAGCAAATGATGTTGTTATTCGACCAAAAATCTGTTTTGTAGATATATTCTTCCTCAAAGGCCCCCATAAAAAGATTCGCAAAACTGGGCGCGATATAGATATTTAAATATATAAATAAATAAATAAAGAAGAACTGATCTCCAAGGACCGGCTATTCCAGTGATTTCACGCCTGACCAGAACACCTTTTTCCTATAAGCATCCTTTGGGGGATTGGGCCTCTGATCCCAAAGTAATTTGTTCTGCGGCTGCAGTCCTGGTAAAAAGGATCCATAATCCTAATAAGCCTACAGTAGGGTTAACATAGTAACATAGTAACATAGTATATAAGGCCGAAAAAAGACATTTGTCCATCCAGTTCGACCTGTTTCCTGCAAGTTGATCCAGAGGAAGGCAAAAAACCCCTGTGAGGTAGAGCCAATTTTCCCCACTTAAGGGGAAAAAATTCCTTCCCGACTCCAATCAGGCAGTCAGAATAACTCCCTGGATCAACGACCCATCTTTAGTAGTTATAGCCTGAAATATTATTACGCTCCAGAAATACATCCAGGCCCCTCTTGAATTCCTTTATTGTACTCACCATCACCACCTCCTCAGGCAGAGAGTTCCATAGTCTTACTGCTCTTACCGTGAAGAACCCTTTTCTATGTTTGTGTACGAACCTTCTTTCCTCCAGACGCAGAGGATGTCCCCTCGTCACAGTCACAGTCCTGGGGATAAATAGATGATGGGAGAGATCTTTGTACTGACCCCTGATATATTTATACATAGTTATTAGATCTCCCCTCAGTCGTCTTTTTTCTAGAGTGAATAACCCTAATTTTGATACCCTTTCGGGGTACTGTAGTTGCCCCATTCCAGTTATTACTTTAGTTGCCCTCCTCTGAACCCTCTCTAGCTCTGCTATGTCTGCCTTGTTCACGGGAGCCCAGAACTGTACACAGTACTCCATGTGTGGTCTGACTAGTGATTTATAAAGTGGTAAGACTATATTTTCATCACGGGCATCTATGCCCTTTTGATGCAACCCATTATCTTATTGGCCTTAGCAGCAGCTGCCTGACACTGGTTTTTACAGCTTAGTTTGTTATTTATTAAAATTCCTAGATCCTTTTCAATGTCAGTGTTACTGAGTGTTTTACCATTTAGTATGTACGGGTGACTTGCATTATTCCTTCCCATGTGCATAACTTTACATTTGTCAGTGTTAAACCTCATCTGCCATTTCTCTGCCCAAGCCCCCAATCTATCCAGATCCCTCTGTAGCAGAAAACAGTCCTCTTTAGTGTTAATTACTTTACACAGTTTAGTGTCATCTGCAAAAATTGATATATTACTGTGCAAGCCTTCTACAAGATCATTAATAAATATATTGAAGAGAATAGGGCCCAATACTGAACCCTGAGGTACCCCACTAGTGACCGTGACCCAATCTGAGTGTGTACCGTTAATAACCACCCTCTGTTTTCTATTACTGAGCCAGTTACTTACCCACATACAGATATTTTCTCCTAGTCCAAGTGTTCTCATTTTATATACTAACCTTTTATGTGGTACAGCGTCAAATGCTTTGGAGAAGTCCAGATATCGACATCCATTGATTCGCCGCTGTCAAGTCTAGAACTTACCTCCTCATAGAAACTGATTAAATTAGTTTGACATGACCGATCCCTCATGAAGCCATGCTGATATGGTGTAATTTGCTTATTTTCATTGAGATACTCCAAGATAGCATCTCTTACAAAACCTTCAAACAGTTTACCCACAACAGATGTTAAACTTACCGGCCTATAATTTCCAGGCTCTGTTTTTGGACCCTTTTTGAATATTGGCACCACATTTGCTATACGCCAGTCTGGTGGAACATTCCCTGTCAGTATGGAGTCCGTGAATATCAAAAATAAGGGTCTGGCTAGGACATCACTTAATTCCCTTAGGATACGGGGGTGTATGCCATCCGGTCCTGGCGATTTGTCTATTTTAATCTTTTTAAGTCGCTGCTGTACTTCTTCCTGGGTCAGACAGGGCACTTTTAAAGGGAATTTACTTTTACATTTTGCATTTCATCTGACAGTTTATTTTCCTCAGTGAAAACAGTGGTGAAGAAAATATTTAATAGCTTGGCTTTATCCTCATCGCTTTCTGCAACTCCCCCTCATTGCTATGTAGAGGGCCGACTCCTTCAGGTTTATATTTTTTACCATTTATATAATTGAAAAACATTTTAGGGTTAGTTTTGCTCTCTTTGGCAATTAATCTCTCAGTCTCTAGTTTGGCAGTTTTTATTAGTTTTTACATATTCTATTTTTTTCCTTATAGTTTATCAGTGCTTCCTGGCTCCCCTCCTGTTTTAGTGATTTATATGCTTTCTTTTTGTCATTTATTGCTTTTTTACGGTTCTATTTATCCACATTGGTTTCTTCTTATTTCTTAGCCTTTTATTTCTATAAGGTATGCATCGATCACAATTTGATGTTATAATGCTTTTAAAAATCTCCCATTTTGTGGTTGTATTTTTATTTTTGAGGACTATGTCCCAGTTAATTGGGCCTATGGCCTCTCTTGAGTTGGCTAAATTTTGCTTTTTTGAAGTCCGGTATTCTTGTTCCTCCCTGTAGAAACTCTCGTTTGAAGGATAATTGGAAGGTTATTACTTTATGGTCACTATTTCCCAGGTGTCCCCCGACCTGCACGTCTGTTGTTCTATCAGGTCTATTGGTTAATACTAAGTCCAGTATGGCCGTCCCTCTAGTTGGGTCCTGAACCATTTGGGAAAGGTAATTGTCTTTGGCTATTGCCAAGAACCTGTTTCCTTTATGGGATGTACAGGTTTCAGTTTCCCAGTCTATATCTGGGTAGTTGAAGTCCCCCATAATAACCACCTGATTATGGTTGTGCCTATTTATAGCACAACCCCAAAAGGGTTTTCTTTTAATTATCCAATATACAATTGTGTTGGACATACTACCCTATTGTGCGCCCCCCTACCCCTCCTCTTGTCTTTATTCTTCTCGTGACTGAGTGGAATCTAGATACACCCGGTATCCCAAGAATCTTGGCTAAAGGCACAGTATCAGACTCAGGGCTCATGCACACGAATGTAAGGGCTCCGTGCAAGTGCTGCGGACTACAAATAGCGGCCCACATTGCACAGGCACCATCCCTGTGCACTCCGTGCTGCGGACTCATTGATTTGAATGGGTCCACGATCTGCAAGATATGGCAAAAGATAGGACATGTCTTATCTTTTGCAGCATGGAGGTATGGAACGCCCATGCAAGCACTTCGTAGTGTTTCCGTGGGCTTCCGAGCTGTGCCTCTGCTCCCAAAAGATAGGACATATCCTATCTTTAGCCGTATCGTGAAGATCGTGGACCCATTCCAATCAATCGTTTGCAGTCCCCAATATGGGCACGGAGCCCTTATGTTCATGTGCATTCAGAGGTAACATCAACCTGCTCTGAAAAATAATGATAAAAAAAAGAAGTAAAAAAATTACTACAAAAAAATTGAAAACATTAAAATAAAAAATATAATAAAATACAAAGAAAAGAAAAAAGTTCTCTTGGGAGACATATTATGGGGCAAAGATATCTTAAATAATAAACCAATTATAAAAAAAAAATATAGTAAAGCATTTATGAAATACAAATAAAAGTAAAAAAATAGATGATTACACTCACCGGTAATTACTTTTCCATGAGTCCATGACAGCACCCTTGAGAGAGCCCACCTCCAACCGGACAGGAAACAGGAACTTCAATTGGGAAGCTTTTTAAGGCAGGATCCAGCCTCTACTCCTCAGTCGTCTACGAGAAACATGTCCTGCAAAATATTCCTTTTTTTTTTTTTTTTTTTGTATATATATATATATATATTTTTTTTTTTTGCTTTCTCTTTTTTTTTTTTTATATTATCAGGTTCCCATTACACTATATATATATTTATATAAATATATCTCTTTTTTTTTTTTTTGGGGGGGGGAAAAGACGGGTGCTGTCATGGACTCATGGAAAAGTAATTACCGGTGAGTGTAATCATCTATTTCCCTTACGCCATGACAGCACCCTTGAGAGATGACTAGACTAGTAATCCTTTAGGGAGGGATCACGGAACTCAGGACTTTCCTACCATAGGACAGTTGGCTCTTGCCATCCAGATCTAATCTGTAATGGCGGAAAAAGGTACAGGGAGACTTCCAAGTAGCCGCCCTACAGATCTGCTCTAAAGATGCTTCTGCTCTCTCTGCCCAAGAGGCGGAGACCACCCTAGTTGAATGAGCCCCAAAACCCAAAGGACAAGGAATGTCTTTAGATTTATAAGCCAGGGAAATAGCAGAGATGATCCACCTGGAAAGGGTTCTAGATGTAACCTTACTACATTTGTTCCTACCGGAAAATTGAACAAACAGCCTAGAGGATTTTCTCCAAGGTTTCGTGACTTCCAAATATCTCAGAATACATCTTCTGACATCAAGACAATGCAAATCCCTCTCACTCGCATTCTTTGGATTCTGACAGAGGGAAGGAAGAACAATATCCTGAGACCTGTGGAAGAAAGAAACAACCTTGGGAAGGAAAGCCGGGACTGGTTTTAGTATAATTCTGTCTTCCAAAATCTTAGTGTAAGGGGAGAGATAGACAGGGCTGAAATCTCACCCACCCTTCTAGCAGTGGTAATGGCCACTAAAAAACTGTCTTGAGTGTAAGGATCCTAATTGGAAGGTTTTCCAGAGGCTCAAAAGGATTGAACATCATACTGGACAGAACCAGGTTCAGATCCCAGGGAGGGGACAGCTTCCTGGGCACCTGATGCATCCGGCTAACAGCCCTAAAGAACCTCTTTATCCATGGATGATCGGCCAATGCGGAATCAAAATAGGCACTTAAAGCGGACACCTGAACCTTCAGAGTGCTAACTCTAAGCTTCATCTTAAGGCCATTCTGCAAAAAATCGAGAACTAAGGAAATAGGAGGAGAGGTCAACGGGTCCACAGGTCTACCGGCAAAAGAATTAAATTTCTTCCAGATTCTAGCGTAGATAGAGGAAGTAACATCCTTTCTACAAGAGAGGAGAGTATTAACTACATCTTTAGAAAGCCCTTTTTTCTCTAGTATGGACCTCTCAGAAGCCAGGCCGTGAGATGTAAACTGTTCACTTGCGGATGGTATACTGGGCCCTGGCTCAACAGATCCTCCCGGTCCGGAAGTATCCATGGGTCTGACACTGACAGTTTCCGGAGCCAGGTGAACCATGACCTCCTCGGCCAGAAAGGAGCAATCAGGATCACCGTGGTTTCGGACCGTCTCAATTTTTGAAGAACTCTCGGAATTAATTTTATCGGAGGGAAGGCGTATAATAATTCGTCTGGCCACTGATGAGCGAAAGTGTCTATCGCTGTGGGATGATCCTCCGGATTTAGAGAGAAGAACATTTTCGATTCTTTCTGCTGGCAAACAGATCTAACGTGGGTCTTCCCCAGAGCGTTTCTATCTGGAGAAAAACTGACTGATTGAGACACCATTCCCCCTGATTTAGATGTCTCCTGCTCAGGTAATCTGCTGTTACATTTTCTGCCCCTTTTAGGTGTACAGCTTTTAACATGGGAATGGAGGGAATTATGATTTTGAAAATTTCTTCCGTTAAGGACATAAGTTCTCTTGATCTTGTTCCCCCTTGTTTGTTGAGGTATGCGACAACCGTGGTGTTGTCTAAAAATATTTTTACTTTTTTCCCTTTTATTTTTGGTAAACGGCTCTTAATTCCCTCATGTTCTGTGATTCGTTTCTTTCTTGTATGGACCAAGTCCCCTGAGCTACTGCGTCTTGACAGAACGCCCCCCAACCAGTCGGACTTGCATCTGTTGTAACAGAGATGTCTTCCTGCAGATCCCATTGAAGACCCTAGGACAGGTTCTCCGGTTTCAGCCACCATTGGAGAGACTGGATGACTTCTGGGGGGAGGTGAAGGTGACCTTCTAGTGGACGGAGGCTCCCTTGCCAAACATCCAGAATCTGCCACTGTAGTCTTCGGGAGTTCAACAATGCCCAGTTTACTGCCGGAATTGAAGCCGTCATCCTTCCTAGGACCGCCATGCCTTGTCGAATAGTCCTGTTGTCTGTTGTCATCAGAGAACGAATCTCTTCTTGAAGTCTGAGAATCTTTGATTGGGGAAGTAGACATCGCTGATTTACAGAGTCCAGTATCAGACCTAAAAACATGCAAGATTTTGAGGGAACTAGGTTCGATTTTTTCCAATTTATTTCCCATCCCAGTTTTCCTAGAATTTCTAACACCAATCTGACCTGACAAGCCATGCTGGCGTCTGAGACTGATACAATCAAAATGTCGTCTAGGTAGGGGACAGTTAAAATGTCCCTTTCCCTTACATGCGCCATTACCTCTGCCATAATCTTGGTGAATAATCGGGGAGCCTGGGCCAACCCGAATGGAAGAGCCCTGTACTGAAAATGTAGAATGTCTGTTCCCGTAGAAACAGCAATCCTTAGGTACTTTTGAAAGTCTGGATGAATTGGGATGTGATAATACGCATCTCTTACGTCTAAGGTTGTCATCACACAGTTCGGGAACAAATATTTTATGGTGGACTGAACAGATTCCATCCTGAATTTTTTGTATTTCAAATACTGATTCAGAAGTCTTAGGTTTATGATCATCCTGTAGGACTTGTCTGGTTTGGGAACCAGAAACAGGGACGAATAAAACCCTCTTCCCTTTTCCGATTCTGGAACCTCTATCAGGACCTTCTTTTCTAGCAGAGAAAAAAGCTCCGTTTTTAATGCCAGATCCTTCTTGGAACCGGGTCTGAGAAAAGTGATTTTCATTCTTTCCGGAGGGAGAGAGGCAAACTCGAGACGGAACCCATCTTTTATGATGCCTCGAATCCAAGGGCTTGCGGAAATATCTTCCCAAGCCTCTAGAAAATGAGAAAGCCTTCCTCCCACCGGAAAAAAACCGTCATTGCTGAGTAGACTTCTGGCGACTGTTGGGCTGGGAATTAAATAAGAACCCTTTTTCCTTTCTAGACTTATTATCCCTCCAATATTTTCTCTTTTTCTGCTGAAAGTCTTCTCTACGGTTGCGCCGAAAAAACTGTCTTTTCTTTTCTGGTTTAACTGAAGGAAAACCTTTTTTGTCATCCGCAGCTTTTTCAAGCAGGTCATCTAAGACCGATCCAAATAAAAAGTCACCCTGGCAGGGAATGGCACATAATTTGTTTTTTGATCCAGTGTCTCCCGACCAGTTCTTCAACCAGATTGCCCTCCTGGCGGAATTAGATAAAGCTGCTGATTTTGCGCTAAGTCTAAGGGCATCGGCCGAGGCATCGGAAATGAAATCAACCGCCTTTAGAATTGTAGGAAATACCTCCAACAGTTGTTCTCTTGGGGTCTTATTTTCAATCTGCGATCCTAGGTCCTGTAACCAAACTTTAAGGGACCTAGCCGTAGAGGTGGCTGCAATATTTGGTTTAAATGCCTGTGTGGAGGCTTCCCACACGTTTTTGAGATAAAGTTCAGCCCTTCTGTCCATTGGGTCTTTTAAGACGCCCAAATCGTCAAAAGGCAAGGCCGATTTTTTAGCCATTTTTGCCACTGGAGCGTCAAGCTTAGGAGGCTTATCCCAAGAAGAACATTCCCCTTCCTCAAATGGATATTTCCTTTTCATATTTCTGGGGATAAATAACTTCTTATCAGGCTTCTTCCATTCTTTCTGGATCAATGCCTTTAGATTCTCGTTTACAGGGAAAACTCTCGCCTTTTTATGCGCTAAGTCTCCAAACATAATCTGTTGAATAGTTTTCTGTTCTTTGGCCTCATCCACCTTCATGGTAGCTCTGATCGCTTTTAGTAAAGCATCTGTATCTTCATAAGAGAAAAGCGGCTTGCCAGCAGGCTCGTCCTCGTATGAAGAGTCAGAGCTATCCAGGATCTCTCCTAACTCTGATTCACTACCAGGAGAACCTGAATCTGAGATGCGGCAAGAGCGTCTTTGCTTCCCTGAGGGGGAGGAAGGAAGGAGCCTCTTGAATTCTTTCATAGAGTCCGCAATCTCCGATCTGACCATGGACTTAATACTTTGCCTTAGACTAGACGATTCTTCCTCCAGCATTTTATCAATACATTTCTGGAACAGTAATCTATTCCAGGAAGGTGACAGCTTTTTCCTACAGGTAGCACATTCCTTCCCTTTCGTTTTAGCAGAAGCCTTTCTTGGACTCTTTTTAACACTCTAAAAAAATAAGAGCACACAGAAAAAAGCTCCTAATGAGAAATGAATGGATTAGAAAGAAATTGGGGAATAACCCCCTTACCCCACCAGGAATACCGAACGTGTCTCATGGCTGTCCTGGTCCTCTGTGCGCTGCACCCCTTCTTCCATTGTCGGACTCAGGGGAGAAGGATTCTCCATAGGCACTTCCACCCAGGCCCAGGAAAGGCTGGCTGGCACCCCTCCACCGGCGCACAAGAGGTTTTTTAAAACCTGACGGTAGATCCTCCCTGTGGCAGGCCGCTGGCGTCCTGAGCGGGCCACTTCCGGTTTCATGCGTTCCACCGACCGGAAGTGGCCCGCGCGTCACTTCCGGTGCGCGCTTCAGGCCTGTTCAAAGGGCTTACCATACTGCCGCCCTGTAAGCCTGCGAGGAGAGGATCCCCCGCATTCAGGACCCGGAACTCCCAGAAGTGTCCGGAGTGACGCCCATACCTCCCGGTATGGACGGACTGCCGCTGCCCCCCCAGGCCGGTCCCAACCGAGACCAGGAGGACCGGAGGGGTGAAGATCCAGTCTGGCAGGCGGCTCTTCTGGGAGACTTACGCCGCACCAGGTAACCCCGCTGGCCATTCAAAAAAAACCATAATGGGGCCCTGCAGCCGATGCAGCTTCCCTGCAGAAGAATTCCTCCCATCCAGCAGGACAGGAAACAGGAACTGAGGAGTAGAGGCTGGATCCTGCCTTAAAAAGCTTCCCAATTGAAGTTCCTGTTTCCTGTCCGGTTGGAGGCGGGCTCTCTCAAGGGTGCTGTCATGGCGTAAGGGAAAAATAAATGCTAAATTCATTTTTAATATTTAACATATTTTTAAAGAATTTTTGATGATGTAGCTTATAATTTTCCCTGTATTGCATATATGTATTAATAATAATAATAATAAAAAAAAAAATCCTGCAGTTTTTGCACTGGCCATTATGTCTAATATTTTGGGCCACTTCTTGGTTTATACAGATCACTTAACTGCAGTTAACTCATTCTAATCCTGCATGTAATTACGGTGTATAATCTCTGTGTACAGATTAGAGTTGTTTCGGTACCAAAATTTTGATTCGGTATCAATACCATAAAAAAGTATTGCGATACTCGATACCATTCGATACCACGCGAAAAAAATAAAAACGCCAAAAAAATCCGCGTGCATTCCACATTTTATGAAACAGCTGGCTCATAATACAACAGTCCTATCCTACTTTTTTGTGGGGACAAGGCGACTAAAAGAAAATGGCGAATCGTGCATTTTTTCTTTTTCTTTTTTTTTCTTTTACGGCGTTCACCGCATAAAAGTGGATTTTTTAATAGTTTGGTCTTTTGAGACGTGGCGATATGTAATATTTTATTTATGTATTGTTTATATATTTTATATGTAAAATTGGGAAAGGGGGTGATTTATAATTAATATTTTAGTGTACTTTAACTTTTTTTTTTTTTTTTACAGTTTATTTATTAACTATTTTCCCCCTTAGGGGCTAGAACCTGGGATATTCTCATCCTATTCACCCTGATAGAGCTCTATCAGGGTGAATAGGATCTCACCCTCTCCCTGCTGCCCTGTGCACAGTGCACACAGCAGCAGGGAGCAGACCAAGGCAGCCAGGACTTCAGAAGCGCCCTGGTTACCATGGTAACTGATCGGAGCCCCAGCATTACACTGCTGGGGCTCCGATCACTGCCACTGCCACCAATGAGGAGGAGGTGAGGGGACCCTGTGGCCACTGCCACCAATGATTTTATTACTGGGGGAAGGGGGGACAGGGGGGCACACTGCCCACTGCCCACCAATGTTTTAATACTAGGGAGGCGGAGGGGGCACACTGCCCACCAATGTTTTAATACTAGGGAGGGGGGCGGAGCACTGGCCAGAGTAATTACGTTCATATATAAATGCAGGCAGAAGGCACAGGCTGCGGCACCTGCCTGTGACCGGCGCTGCGATCAGAGGCTATTAACCCCTCAGGTGCGGCACCTGAGGGGTTAATAGCCTCTGATCGCAGCGCTCGGTCACAGGCAGGTGCCGGCAGCCTGTGCCTTCTGCCTGCATTTATATATGAAACTATACTCTGCATTGATGGCCAGTGCGCCCGCCCCTCCTCCGACCCCCGCTCTCCTCTCCGCCCCTCTCTCTCTATTGGTTGCAGCGGCAGCACAGGGGGAGGGAGAGACTGCCTCCTTCTCCCTGTGCTGCCGAGGAGAACATGGCCGCGCTGAAAGCAGCGCAGCCATGCTCTCCTATACTGGGCTGTGCAGTAGTGCAGCCCAGTATCGATAAAATACTTTTCCTGGTATCGAGTGCGATACCAGAGAAAAGTATCGATTGGGTATCGAAAGTTCGATACCCGAAACAACCCTAGTACAGATAAGACAGTATACATCATTCACAATAGGCGATTGTCAAAACGTATCTATTCTTTTCCTGTACAATGACACCGGTCACAGAGCATGCCTAGAAAACTCTCCCACAGAAGTCCATAGGGTCAGAATTAGCAGAATCTGAATTTTCTCTCTGCTCTGTCAAAAAGGGAGCTGACAGGCTCCTTATCTCTGTTCTCTGACATTATAAACACTTATCAAAGTCACTGTCTGATTCTAAACTAGATGTATTGTGTGTCTCTATGCCCATTATATGAATGTACAAGATTAGAATACACATGACTTCACTGGTTGGCACCTTACATAGGGTAACACGTTGGTATCGCCCTGATTGGCTGAGGCTGACTGCAAAAAACTTAGGGGCAAACCTGCTGGCCAGGGCACTGCCCAGTTTCATGTGATCATCTTTCATCTTCCCTGCTGTGTTGTCTTCTAATCTGTAAAACGGAGGTCATCATCTTCAGCTATACGTCTGCATCGAATCACAAAAGTTTCAGATTCTCAGTAGCCAACAAAATTTGGGTAGACTTGAGAAAAATTCAAGTAGTTATCTATTTGCTCATCTCAAGTGGATGGATATCTTAACCGCTTAGTTGACCACATGATCAAAACCCAAAATGATACCAATGAAAACTACAAATTGCCTCGCAAAAATCAAGCCCTCATACAACTCCAAAGAAAAGAAATAAATTAATGGGTCTTGGGATGCGGTGATGCAAAAAGATTTGAACGGATTAGAAAGAAATTGGGGTATAACCCCCTTACCCCACCAGGAATACCGAACGTGTCTCATGGCTGTCCTGGTCCTCTGGATTTATTTATTTTAATTTTAAAAATGGTTTTACTGCACAAATATATTAAAACCTAAAAAAACTATGGGTCGCATTTATTAAGACCGGTGTTTTAGATGCTCGTCTTAATAAGCCCCTGAGCTGGATCTACCTGAGCTGGATCTACCAGAGTTATGAAGAGGCACCGGTCTCTTCATAACTTCGGCGGATCGACTGCCGCTTCTAATTGTAAGACAGTTTCCTAAACCAGGCATAGAAAATGGTGAATGAGACAGGCCTGCTGGCCCACCCCCTTCCCTGCCACAAACACTTTTTCGACCTGGTGTGAGCAGGGAGAGGTCGCAGACTATGGCGCAAAGGACCTTTGTGCCACAATCTGCACCAGAAATACACCTAATTTAGCCGTATTTCTGTTTAATAAATGACCCCCTATATGTATTTGGTATCGCTGTAATTGTACTGACCCAAAGAATAAAGATATCATGTTATTTATGCCAAAAATTAAATGTCGCAAAATTTATAACATAAAAACTCAGGGTTAGTATTGCTGATTTTCCCCCATCTCCCTTCCAGAAAGAGTTAATAAGAGTTAATCAGAAAGTTATGTGTACCCAAAAATGGCACCATTAGAAATGACAACTTGTCCCGTGAAAAACAAGCCATCATACAGCTACATAGAGGAAAAAATAAAGTTATAGCTCTTGAAAGGCGACGATGAAAAAATGAAAAATGCTTGGTCAGTAAGGCCCAAAACAGGCAGATCACTGAGGGATTATCACCCGCCTCTAATATGAAAATGTGGGTTTAAACATACCTGTGTAAGATAACGTATTTGTCCTGACAGTTCAGATTCAACCTTCTGCATGGAGGTGGTGAACTGAACAGCATGTCTGTCTAAGAGGCGTTCATTTGGTTTCTCTTTAGAGAGCTCCAATACAACGTTTCCTGCAACAAATAAGAGAAACATAAGATTGGCATTCCAACAGACGTTTACTTAGAAGGCTTTAGATATATATGTAAGAGTTCAGTCTGGAATTTTCTGGCACCCCCTAAAAGTTTGCAGATGTCCAAGATGTCTGCAAAATAAAAGCATTTTTCACTTTCTAATGCGTGGCAGTCGGACATGTCCCTGCTGTAGGAAGACCTGCAAAGGCCAGTAAATGGGATATTCAGGAACATCACTGGCGGAGAACCAAGGAAGACTGAGCAGGTAAGTGACGCTTCTTTTTTATTTTAGAACCTTTCTGCCCTTCAGCGACATTTTTAAAGAAAAATCCCTTTATGATGGTACTTCTAAGACATCATTCAGAAAACACCTACTGGGCCACAAGTATCCATTTGTGCTATTATTCTTCTGGCAAACACACACCTTGCAGGGAGAATAATAAAGTTCCAAAGCTGAAGAGTTAGGCCTCTTTCACACGAGCGTGTCGGATGCGTTCAGTGAAAAGTGTGCGTTCAGTTTTTTTCCACGCGGGTGCAATGCGTTTTGATGCGTTTTTCACGCGTGTGATAAAAAACTGAAGGTTTACAAACAACATCTCCAAGCAACCATCAGTGAAAAACGCAACTCACCCGCACTTGCTTGCGAATGCAATGCGTTTTTCACGCAGCACGATTCACTACTATGGGGCTAGGGCTGCGTGAAAAACGCAGAATATAGAACATGCTGTAATTTTCACGCAACGCACAAGTGATGCGTGAAAAATTATGCTCATGTACACAGACCCATTGAGATGAATGGGTCAGGATTCAGTGCGGGTGCTGTGCGTTCACGTCACGCATTGCACCCGCGTGGAAAACTCGCTCATGTGAAAGGGGCCTTATGGAACATGTTCCTACAGAATTTGGTGGATTAAAGTGTGGATAGATTTCTGGACAGTTGAGATATTTTTTATTAGATAAATTCAGGGTCATTAACATTAAAGTTAATCCAGGCATCTATTCAATTCTCACCAGGAGATGGTAAAAAAATAGGGTTTGTGATCATAGAAGGCTAAGCTTCATGGCCCATACTGCAGACACAAGTAGCTTCGGCAGACATGCTAAATCCAAAGCTATTATGGACAAGTACGAAAATGCTACACTAAGGGCTCTTTCACACTTGCGTATTTCTTTTCCGGCATAGAGTTCCGTCGTCGGGGCTCTATGCCGGAAAAATCCTGATCAGGATTATCCCAATGCATTCTGAATGGAGAGAAATCCGTTCAGGATGCATCAGGATGTCTTCAGTTCAGGACCGGAACGTTTTTTGGCCAGAGAAAATACCACAGCATGCTGCGCTTTTTGCTCCGGCCAAAAATCCTGAACACTTGCTGCAAGGCTGGATCCGGAATTAATGCCCATTGAAAGGCATTAACCCGGATCCGGCCTTAAGCTAAACGTCGTTTCGGCGCATCGCTGGATCCAACGTTTAGCTTTTTATGAATGGTTACCATGGCAGCCAGGACGCTAAAGTCCTGGTTGCCATGGTAAAGTGTAGTGGGGAGGTAAAGTGTAGAGTGACGTCAGGGCGCCCCACGCGCATGGATCACGTGATCGCATGGATCATGTGATCCATGCACATGGGGCGCTCTGACGTCATTCTGGAGCGCCCCGGGAGGCGCACGGACTGTAAGTATACTGCTCCCCCGCTCCCCACTACTACTATAGCAAACAGGACTTTAATAGCGTCCTGGCTGCCATAGTAACGCTGAAAGCATTTTAAAGACTGATCAGTCTTCAAATGCTTTCAGTTCACTTGCGTTGTTACGGATCCGGCGGACACTTCCGTCGACGGAAGTGCACGCCGGATCCTAACAAAGCAAGTGTGAAAGAGGCCTAATGCACCTCAGTGATAACTGATGATTGCGGAGGTGAAGAATAAAGAGCATCTCTGCTTTCAGTTTATAGCCCATCCACATTAAATGATATGTGCACAACTCTGCTGGTTGGTACAAGGAAAGGGAGACAGGCTTCTACATTTCATGGGTCTAAAACATATAACTTTTATTACTGCGGTTTTATCTCCGCTCAAAAATTCTGGCACAATTGCCGGATCCGTCTACAAATGCTTTCCGTTTGCATGCAGATTGCCGTATCCGGCAGGCAACTCTGCCGCAAGTGTGAAAGTACCCTAAGCCCTCAGCCAACCCGCCCTGATAAAGGCATCCCCTAATCCAGGGGTCAGCAACCTTCGGCACTCCAGGTGTGGTGAAAGTGAAACTGCAACTCCCAGCATGCACACTTGCTTGGCTGTTTTCAGAACTCCCATAGAAGTGAGTGGAGCATGCTGGGAGTTGTAGTTTCACAACAGCTGGAGTGCCGGAGGTTGCTGATCCCTGCCCTAACCCAATCTCATATGGTTCTGTTCTTCTATGTATCCCACCTTTTAAGTATGTGAGGCTCATCAGGGAGATTTAGAGCAGTGTGGCAATATGGGTTGTGTTACAAGAGGCATTGATAAGACAGGAATGATAGTTTAAGAGGGCATACACTGAGCTTGACTGCCCACCTCGCCTTCCCAATTCTCTCTCTGGGAGATGCTTGAGATTATTCAGTACAAGGACTGTGTCTGAGGTTTATTCATATTTTGCAGACAGTCAGGTGACCCAACTGCCTGTCTGCCATTTTAGCTCCCATAACGTATTGCACAAAATGAAGAGTAACGAAAATACTAGATAAGAAAAGCAAAATATGTACACAGTACTATATAACTTTCAGGAGATTACCTGCATTCAATAAGATGGCAGCAATTTCCCTCTCAATCTCCTCTAGGATCCGTAGTCTTTCATTTGCCAAGCTGTAAGTTGCCATGAGTATCCCCGAGCTTGAATATCCAGAATATAGAAAGGCACCACACCAACCTGAAGCACACAAAATATTATTTACCTATATAGTACTGGGCAAAAGTTTTAAGCAGGTGTGGAAAAAAGTACTGCAAAGTAAGAATGCTTTCAAAAAAATTAACAAAATGCCAACAAAAGAGAAGTGTAAATCAAATCAATATTTTGTGTGACCAACTTTTGCCTTCAAAACCGCATCCATTCATCTAGGTACACATGCACACAGATTCTGAAGGAACTCGGCAAGGGGGTTGTTCTAAACATCCTGGAGGACGAACCATAGTGCTCCTGTGGGTGTAGGCTTGCTGAAATCCCACTGTCCTCATGTAATTCCAGACAGACTGAGTTGAGATTAGGGCTCTGTGGGGGTCACATCACTTCTCTTTATGCTGAAGATAGTTCTTAACCCCTTAATGACCAGGCCATTTTGCACCTTCATGACCAGGCTTATTTTAGAAAATCTGACATGTGTCAATTTATGTGGTAATAACTTTGGAACGCTTTTACCTATCCAGGCCATTCTGAGATTGTTTTCTCGTGACACATTCTACTTTACGACAGTGGTAAATAGGAGTCAAAATATTTCACCTTTATACGTCAAAACCGGAGAGGTGGAGGGGTCTGCCTCTACGTGAAGTCGTGTCTAAATCCCGTAATTCGAGAATACATCTCTGAGGGACATGAACATGTGGAGTCACTGTGGGTAGAAATACATGGAGCAAAAAACAATAATAAAATACTAATAGGAGTGTATTATAAACACCTAATATACCAGAGTCCACAGAAAATCTATTACTAAACGAGATAGACGAGGCGGCAAATCATAATGAAGTCGTTATCATGGGGGACTTCAACTACCCAGATATAGACTGGGAAACTGAAAGCTGTACATCCCAAAAAGGAAACAGGTTCTTGGCAATAGCCAAAGACAATTTCCTTTCCCAACTGGTTCAGGACCCCACTAGAGGGACGGCCATACTGGACTTAGTATTAACCAATAGACCTGATAGAACAACAGATGTACAGGTTGGGGGACACCTGGGAAATAGTGACCATAAAGTTATAACCTTCCAATTATCCTTCAAACGAGAGTTTCTACAGGGAGGAACAAGAATACCGGACTTCAAAAAAGCTAAATTTAGCCAACTAAGCGAGGCCATAGGCCAAACTAACTGGGACAAAGTCCTCAAAAATAAAAATACAACCATAAAATGGGAGATTTTTAAAAGCATTGTAACATCTAATTGTGAGAGGTACATACCTTATAGGAATAAAAGGCTAAGGAACAATAAGAAACCAATGTGGATAAATGGAACCGTAAAGAAGGCAATAAATGACAAAAAGAAAGCATGTAAATCACTAAAACAGGAGGGGAGCCAGGAAGCACTGATAAACTATAAGGAAAAAAATAGAATATGTAAAAAACTAATAAAATTTGCCAAACTAGAGACCGAGAGATTAATTGCCAAAGACAGTAAAACTAACCCTAAAATGTTCTTCAATTATATAAATAGTAAAAAATATAAATCTGAAGGAGTCGGCTCTCTACATAGCAATGAGGGGGGTGTTGCAGAGAGCGACCAGGATAAAGCAAAACTATTAACTATTAAATATTTTTTTCTCCACTATATTCACAGATGAAATGCAGAATGTAAAAGTAAATCCCCCATTAAAAGTGCCCTGTCTGACCCAGGAAGAAGTACAACAGCGACTTAAAAAGATTAAAATAGACAAATCGCCAGGACCGGATGGCATACACCCCCGTATCCTAAGGGAATTAAGTGATGTCATAGCCAGACCTTTATTTCTGATATTTACGGACTCTATACTGACAGGGAATGTTTCACAGGATTGGCGCATAGCAAATGTGGTGCCAATATTCAAAAAGGGTCCAAAAACAGAGCCTGGAAATTATAGGCCGGTAAGTTTAACATCTATTGTTGGTAAACTGTTTGAAGGGTTTCTAAGAGATGCTATTTTGGAGTATCTCAATGAAAATAAGCAAATAACGCCATATCAGCATGGCTTCATGAGGGATCGGTCATGCCAAACAAATTTAATCAGCTTCTATGAGGAGGTAAGTTCTAGACTTGACAGAGGCGAATCAATGGACGTCGTATATCTGGACTTCTCCAAAGCATTTGACGCTGTACCACATAAAAGGTTAGTATATAAAATGAGGATGCTCGGACTGGGAGAAAATGTCTGTATGTGGGTAAGTAACTGGCTGAGTGACAGAAAACAGAGGGTGGTTATTAACGGTAGATACTCAGATTGGGTCACTGTCACTAGTGGGGTACCTCAGGGTCAGTATTGGGCCCTATTCTCTTCAATATATTTATTAATGATCTTGTAGAAGGCTTGCACAGTAAAATATCTATTTTTGCAGATGACACTAAACTGTGTAAAGTAATTAACACTGAAGAGGACAGTTTTCTGCTACAGAGGGATCTGGATAGATTGGAGGCTTGGGCAGAAAAATGGCAGATGAGGTTTAACACTGACAAATGTAAAGTTATGCACATGGGAAGGAATAATGCAAGTCACCCGTACATATTAAATGGTAAAACACTCGGTAACACTGACATGGAAAAGGATCTAGGAATTTTAATAAACAGCAAATTAAGCTGCAAAAACCAGTGTCAGGCAGCTACTGCCAAGGCCAATAAGATAATGGGTTGCATCAAAAGGGCATAGACGCCCGTGATGAGAACATAGTCCTACCACTTTACAAATCACTGGTTAGACCACACATGGAGTACTGTGTACAGTTCTGGGCTCCTGTGAACAAGACAGACATAGCAGAGCTAGAGAGGGTTCAGAGGAGGGCAACTAAAGTAATAACTGGAATGAGGGATCTACAGTACCCTGAAAGGTTATCAAAATTAGGGTTATTCACTTTAGAAAAAAGACGACTGAGGGGAGATCTAATAACTATGTATAAATATATCAGGGGTCAGTACAGAGATCTCTCCCATTATCTATTTATCCCCAGGACTGTTGTGACTGTGACGAGGGGACATCCTCTGCGTCTGGAGGAAAGAAGGTTTGTACACAAACATAGAAGAGGATTCTTTACGGTGAGAGCAGTGAGACTATGGAACTCTCTGCCTGAGGAGGTGGTGATGGTGAGTACAATAAAGGAATTCAAGAGGGGCCTGGATGTATATCTGGAGTGTAATAATATTACAGGCTATAGGTACTAGAGAGGGGTCGTTGATCCAGGGAGTTATTCTGACTGCCTGATTGGAGTCGGGAAGGAATTTTTTTTCCCCTTAAGTGAGGAAAATTGGCTTCTACCTCACAGGGGTTTTTTGCCTTCCTCTGGATCAACTTGTAGGAAACAGGCCGAACTGGATGGACAAATGTCTTTTTTCGGTCTTATATACTATGTTACTATGTTACGTAAAAAAATCATTTTGAAAAAAAAAAAAAAATCGCAATTTTCTAACTTTCAATTATTCTGCTTTTAAAACAGAAAGTAATACTTCATAAAATATTTATTATTTAACATTCCCCATATGTCTACTTCATGTTGGCATCATTTTGTAAATGTCATTTTATTTTTTCAGGACGTTAGAAGGCTTAGAAGTTTAAAATTTCCAAAACCCACTTTTTAAGGACCAGTTCAGGTATGAAGTCACTTTGCGGGGGCTTACATAGTGGAAACCTCCCATAAATGACCCCATTTTAGAAACTACACCCCTCAAGTTACTCAAAACTGATTATACAAACTTTGTTAACCCTTTAGGTGTTCCACAAGAATTAAAGGAAAATGGAGATGAAATTTCTAAATTTCACTTTTTTGGCAGATTTTCCATTTTAATCCATTTTTTTCTTTAACACATCAAGGGTTAACAGCCAAACAAAACTCAATATTCATTGCCCTGATTCTTCGGTTTACAGAAACACCCCACATGTGGTCGTAAACTGATGTATGGTCACACGGCAGGGCGAAGAAGGAAAGGAACGCGATATGGTTTTTGGAAGGCAGATTTTGCCGGACTGTTATTTACACACCATGTCCCATTTGAAGCCCCCCTGATGCACCCTACAGTAGAAACAATCAAAAAGTGACCACATTTTGGAAACTATGGGAAAAGGTGACAGTTTAATTGGTACTATTTTGGGGTACATATGATTTTTAATCGCTGTATATTGTTTTTTGTGAGGCAAGGTAACCAAACATTGGATGTTTTGGCACAGTTTTTTTTTTTTTTTTACAACGTTCATCTGACAGGTTAGGTCATGTGCTCTTTTTTAGAGCAGGTTATTACGGACGCGGCAATACTAAATATGTTTACTTTTAGTTTTTTTCAGTTTTACATACAGTAATAAAGCATCATTTTTTTATGTTTTTGTGTCTCCATTTTCTGAACGCGATATTTTTTTTATTTTTCTGTCGATCATCTTGTGCAGGGGCTTGTTTTTTGCAGGAAGAGTTGATGTTTTTATTGGTACCATTTTTAGGCACATATGATTTTTTGATCATTCATTATTACACTTTTTGGGGCAAGGTGACCGAAAAATTGGTAATTTTGGCACTGTTTTTATTTATTTATGTTTATGGCGTTCACCTGAGGGGTTAGGTCATGTTATAGTTTTATAGAGCAGATTGTTACGGACGTGGCAATACCTAATATGTATACTTTTCCTTATTTATTTAAGTTTTACACAATAATAGCATTTTTGAAACAAAAAAATGTTTTAGTGTCTCCATAGTCTGAGAACCATAGATTTTTATTTTTTTGGCCAATTGTCTTAGGTAGGGTCTCATTTTTTGCGGAATGAGATGACTGTTTGATTGGTGCTATTTTGCGGAGCATACACCTTTTTCATCGCTTGGTGTTGCAATTTTTGTGAAGGAAGGAGAAAAAAAAATCTTTTTTTCACTGTTTTTATTTTTATTTTTTTACAGTATTCAGCTGATGTGTTAGGTCATGTGATATTTTTATAGAGGAGGTCATTATGGACGCGTTGATACCCAATATGTTTACTTTTTCTAATTTATTTAAGTTTTACATGATAGCATTTTTTAAACAAAAAAAATAATGTTTTAGTGTCTTCATAGTCTGAGAGGCAAAGTTTTTTTTTATTTTTTGGCCGATTGTCTTATGTAGGGTCTAATTTTTTGCGGGATGAGGTGACGGTTTGTTTGGTACTATTTTGAGGGGTATATGCCCTTTTGATAGTTTGGGGTTTCAGTTTTTGTGATGGTATGTTTTAAATTTTTTTTAAAAAACATGTCGGCGACACCAAACATGTCTAGGGTATTTTTTTTTCTCAATTATTAACCAATTATAAATGTACATATTTTGGAAAATGTTAGATTTTTTTTTTTTACTTTTTTTACATACTTTTTTTTGACTCAGACCCACTTGGTTCTTGAAGATCCAGTGGGTCTGATGGTTGTACAATACACTATGGTACATTGTAGAGTTGTTTCGATACCCAAATTTTGATTTGGTATCGATACCATAAAAAAGTATACCACGCGAAAAAAAAAAACCTCCCCAAAAAAAATTTGTGAATTGCGCATTTTTTTTAAACTTTTCTGTTACGACGTTCACCGCATAGGTTTTTATTTTTTATTTTTAACAGTTTGGAGTCTGACTTTAGATAAGGCAATATGCTATATGTTTATCTATATATTTTAGATGTAAAATTGGAAAAGGCGGCGATTTATACTTAATATTTCGGTGTGTGTGTTTTTTTTATTTTTATTATTATTACTTTTTATTTAATTTTTATTTACCATTTCCCCCCTTAGGGGTAGAACCTGGGATCTTTTCATACCTTGTCCTATTCACCCTAATGGATCTCAGATCACATTTCCTTGCTGCCCTGTGCTATGGGCACACAGCAGCAGGGAGCCCCCCCATGGCAGCCAGGGCTTCAGTAGCGTCCTGGCTGCCATGGTAACCGATCGCAATGTAGGGCCATGGGGAACTGCCACTGCCACCAATGGAAGGGACCCTGTGGCCACTGCCACCAATGATCTAAAAACTTTAAGGCCTTATTCACACGTCCGTTGTGTTTTGCGGATCCGCAAAACACCTTGCCACCAGCCCTATAGAGATGCCTATACTTGTCCGCAATTGCGGGCAAGAATAGGACATGCTCTACTTTTTTGCGGAGCCGCCGTCCGGAAGATCGGCGGCGCGCTCCGCAAATGCGGATGCGGAGAGCACAGTGTGTGCTTTCCGCATCCATCACGTCCCCATTCAAAATGAATGGGTCCGCACCCGTTCCGCAAATTTGCGGAACGGGTGCGGACATAGATTGCGGACGTGTGAATTAGGCCTAATACTGGGAGGGGGGGGGGCGGGATTGAGGGCGCCCTGCCGCCTCATTTTGTTTAATACAGGGGGGAGTGGGGGGTCGCACTGCCCACACAATAATTAACCTTTAATACAGATACAGGAGGCGGATACCGCCGGCACCCGCCTCCTGTATCTGTATTAAAGGTTAATAATCATTGTGTGGCAGGACCGGGGCAGAGCGGCAGAACCGGGTACTTGTTGCAGGCGGAGGAGGAGGAGGGCACAGGACACTGAGGAGGAGGAGGAGGAGGAGGCTACCGTTCGCCAGGCGCAGCAGTTCTCTCCTCCCATGTCCCTCCTCCCGCACTAATCACCGGCGGCCGCGTCATAGGAGGGAGGGATTTCCTACCTCCCTCCTTCCTCACTGTCTATGGCCGCAGAGAACACAGCGTGTGTGGAGCGCTGCACATGCCGTGTCCTAACAGGAGATACTAGATTGCAGTAGCGCGGTCTAGTATCGAAAAAACGAACATCCCGATACCAAATCGATACTGGCATAAAAGTATTGATTGGGTATCGAAAGTTCGATACCCGAAACAATCCTAGTACATTGTATAATGTACTGCAGTGTATTTTTAATTCATAGGAAGCTTGATCAGGCTGCTGCCAGAGCGGCGTCTAGTGGTTACTATGGCAACTGATGGGAGTGGGGAAGGAGGGAGCTCCTTCCTTCTTCTACATGTTGGGCTGCCAGAGAAGAGTAGAGTAGCGCAGCGCCGAAAGGGGAGGGGGGCAGCTTCCTCCCTGTTAACCCCTTCCTTACAGTGGTCCCTACGGACCAAGGCATGGAAAGGGTTAAACGGCCACCATACACTGATGTTGGTGGTTACAGTAGATTGTCAGGTGTATTTTACACCTGCCAATCCACTAACGCCGCTCAGCCATCCTGATAGTCTACATTTAGAGGAGGGGTGGGAGGTAAGGGGGGGGGGGTTTCAGGGGTCAAATTTTACCAACGCTCGGCCATCCTGAAGATCGGGGCACAGAAATACAGCATTGAACGCTGCGATTGGTCAGTCAAATCTGACTGACCAATCGCAGTGATCCAAAGGCAGGGACCGCTGTCATTGGTCATTAAGGGGTTAATGGCAATATGTTTTGAGTTATTGTCCTGCTGAAGAATACATTCGGAGTCAATCAGACACCTCCCTGATGGTATGATGCAGGAATCAGCAACCTCCGACAGTCCAGCTGTTGAAACTACAACTCCCAGAACCCTCCATTCACTTCTATGGGAGTTACAAGAACAGCTGAGCATGTGTGCATGCTGGGAGTTGCATTTTCACAGCATCTGGAGTGCCTCTGGTATGATGGATAAGTATCTGCCTGTATTTCTCAGCATTGAGGACACCATTATTCCTGTCCAAATCCCCAACTCCATTTGCTGTAATGCAGAGAAACTCCACCATGCTTCATTGTTGCCTGCAGACACCCATTATTGTACAGCGTTCCAGCCCTCCAGCAAACAAACTGTCTTCTATTACAGCAAAATATTTCATAGTCGCTTGGCCTTATGTCAAATCTATGGCTATTTGGCCGCAATTTCTCCATGATGACCACCTTTGGCCAGACTTCTCCAAACATTTGATGGGTTTACCCGAGTCCCGCTGCTCTCTGTCAGTTTTAAGCTGATTTCGTAGGGAAGTAAGCATCATGTGTCTTTTATCTACTGCACTAATAACCATTGTGTCTACAGTCCTCAGTGTGGTCAGGATTAACAGTGTCATCAATGCTGAGAAAAACAGGCAGATACTTATCCATCAAGCAATACCATCAGGGAGGCATCCGGTTGCCTCCAAATGTATTGTGCAGCAGGACAACAACCCAAAATGTACAGGCAACGTCATTAAAAACTATCTTCAGCATAAAGAAGAACAGGAAGCCCTGGAAGTGATAAAATGGCCTCAGATCAGTGCTCTGATCTCAATATCATCAAGTCTGTCTGGGATTACATGAAGAAACTGAAAGATTTGAGCTAGCCTACATCTCAGAAGATCTGTTAGTTCTCCAAAATGTCTGGAACAGCCTCCCTGCTGAGCTCCTTTAAAAACTGTGGGGGTCATTTACCAAACTGGTGTATAGTAGAACTGCCCCTAACAACCAACCAGCTCCTTTGGAAAATGAAAGGTGGAATCTGGTTGCTATGGGCAACTAAGCCAGTTCTACTTTACACCAGTTTGATAAATGACCCCCTGTGTGCACGTGTACCTATAAGGACTGATGCTGTCTTGAAGGCAAAGCGTGGTCACAGAAAATACTGATCTGACTGAGATCTCTCTTTTGTTCATTGCATTGTGTAGTAACATTTCTGTTTTCGAAAGCATTCTCACTATGTAGCATTTTTTCTGCACTTGCATAAAAGTTTTGCAAAGTATTGTACAATTCTGTCTTTGATGTTCCATTCACATTTTTGCAAACACACAAATATGTTTACTAGATCTGCTCACTCAGATGTCGAGTACTTTTTGGTCAGGATCCATGGTGGAAATGACATACATTTTTTTACAACTGATTTCATTAAAGGGGTTATCCATTAATTGGATACTGATCATCTATCCTCAGGATAGGTCATCAATATCAGGTCGCCCGTGGTCCAAGTCCCAGCACCGCCAACGATCAGCTGTTTGAAGAGCGCTCTGCTCTCACCAGAGCTCCGGTGAGCACTGCAGTCTCTTCACAGCTTACCAAGCACACGCGGCACACTGCGTTTCCCTGCCGTTTTCACATTACCTTCTCTAATTCATGCAGAAAACACCAGAGGGCAAACACACTGCCCCAGATTTACTAATGTATATGCGTAAAATCATCACTAGCAAGGGGTAGGGTTTATCAGAAAGTAGAATAGCTATCTTGAGAAATGGGCGATGCCTAAGATGCACCATTTTGTGCCAAAATTTAGGCACAATTTTTCAAATAATTTGTCTCAAAGTAATCCAACCAATAGTTGGTGTGGAGTCAGTGTACCCGTATATCCCTGTACTAGATTTATCATCCAACCTGACCTACTGTGGTAAATCTAGGGCAGGTCTAGGCAGCCTGTCTAAGCTTATGCCATCTTTACAATTAGTAAATCTGTTTGCAGGTGCCCCCCCAGTACAAATGTCAGAAAACAAATCAGCAGGAGAGCACAAACCTTTGTCGCCAATCCGACCACAAGCGGTGTTGGATCCTGGTCATAGATCCCTGTTCACATAGCCAATGAAAGTAAACCGCAGCACTCCTGTAGTTGCTTAAGAAAGACTCATGTACAGTCGAAACGTTGCATGCGTGGGAAATAAAGAAGATTTGGGACTGACTACAGGAGTGCTGCGGTTTACTTACTTTGGCCCCCCAGTACAGAGGTATAAGGCACTGTATGACAATAGACCGCTGAGGGCTGTGGCTGTATATACAAACAGCAGGAAGAGGACTGAGCTGCAGTGCAGAGAACTGTGGGGGAGAAAGCGGTGAGCATAGGACTTTAGCATTAGGTTCCTAGTTTAACCAGTGAAGGTGCGCCATTTGGTTTATCTGTGAACTGAATGTCTGCCTATTTACAGACTTGTTTCTCCAGTGCCTGCCTTGACCTTAGCCCGTCTACTGTACTGACCCTGTGCTACCTGCCCTGACCTCAGATTAGTTTCACGGACTTGCCTGTCCAGAAATCTGCCTGTTGATGAGTATTGCCTAACTACTTAATACTTTGCACCGGTCTCTCTGACTCCCTTAGATCAGCTGCCTGCATCGGGACTATTCCAAGAGGTAGCGGCCTGGTGGGTCCCCTGCAGCGAAGACCAGATCCTTATTTTAATTTTTTTGTCAGTGTCTGTTGTTTTTTGCAGGCTGTATGCAGAACTAGGGTTGTTTCGATACCAAAACTTTGATTCGGTTTAGATACCATAAAAAGTATTGCGATACTCGATACCATTCGTTATGAAACGTCCGGCCCTTAATCGAACAGTCCTATCCTATTTTTTGGAGAAACAAGGTGACAAAAAAACAAAAACAAATTGGGCAGGTTTTTTTTTTTTTCTGTTACTGTGTTCACCGCATAAGAGTTTTTTTTTATATTTTAATAGTTTGGACTTTTCAGACGTGGCGATATGTAGTGTTTTATTTATTTATTGTTTAGATATTTTATATGTAAAATTGGGAAAGGGGGTGATTTATACTTAATATTTTGGTGCATTTTTTTTTCCCTTTTTTTTTTTACAGTTTTTGTTTTATAACTATTTCCCCCCTTAGGGGTAGAACCTGGGATATTTTAATCCCTTGTCCTATTCACTCTGATAGAGCTCTATTATGGTGAATAGGATCTTACACTCTCCCTGCTGCCCTGTGCATAGTGCACACAGCAGCAGGGAGCTGACCAGGGCTTCAGTAGTGTCCTGGCCAGGGCTGTGGAGTCGGAGTCGGAGTCGAGGAGTCGGAGTCGGAGTCAATTTTGGGTACCTGGAGTAGGAGTCGGCAAAAAATGGACCGACTCCGACTCCTACTAGATTTAAATTGGAATAAAAAAAAATTGGAATAAAAAAAAAGCAAGTTTAAATGTCCCAATTCAGATAAAGTTATAATTAATTACTTCTCTACTGTAAGAATAAAGGCCAGTGTATGCAGTGCGTCACGTTACCGCTAAACAAAGACGTTAAGTGACCGTGAAGTAGCTTTTCATATGCTTTACTATGCAGTTAAAGGGACACTGACAGGCTGATTTACCGGCTAAAGATATATCTGCTGGTATTCATCAGAGGATTAGGAATACAACTAGACGACTGTTACCCCCAGTTGAGGTTTACTTGTGTTTAAAAACGTTTTAATCAATATGCAAATTCTCTACCTTTGTGCCCAAGGGGGCAGGCGCACATGTAGAGTACTGGCAGCACTAGACAGGACTAGGTAGGGAGGAGGAAGAGAGAAAGCTGGCACAGCCCCAGCATAGCCAGACGAGGCTGCTGCCAGCACTCTACACGTGCGCCTGCGCAGGAATTCAGCGTTCGGCTAGCCTGAAAAAAAAGGCCAGTGCAGTGAATAATAACGAGGGAACAGCGCTGGGAAGCTGTACTTCGGGCGCGGCTGGGCACAAAGCCGCAGGAGACACTGCCCCATTGGGCACAAAGATAGTGAATTTGCATACAGATTAAAATGTTTCTTAAACACAAGTACAGCTTAACTGGGGGTAACATTAGTATAGTTTTATTCCTAATTCTCTGATGAATACCAGTATATATATATATCTTTAGCTGGAAAATCAGCCTGTCAGTGTCCCTTTAAGGAGCGGCAATACTTCCACTTTCCATTGTCTTGTGGTCTGCTGTTACAGGGAACCCATGGTTATCCTCGCCTCTCACTGATAACTGATTAAGGACTGGAGACACTTGTATAAGTGACGGGAATGGATAGTCAATAGTTCAAGACTGAAGCTGTAAACCATTTGAAAAACTGCTATCATTCAGCTAAGGCTATAAAATATGTAAACTCAGATTGTTAGCTTAAATTTTAAACATGACTATGGGATTCTACTAGGAAAATCATGTTTTAAAATAAATGCCCCTTCCCCTGCCCCTTCCTGGATCCTCCCACTGCTCTATCTTCAGCAGAAGATCAGCACACAAAGGAGAAGGCAGCAGCTTCTGCTCAACTACCTCTCTGTGCTAGAGGAGATTAGAAGAACTTGGTGGAACAGCTTCGTATTTGCATATTAAATACAGAGGAGTCGGAGAGTCAGAGGTTTTAAAATCTGAGGAGTCGGAGTCGGACAATTTATCTACCGACTCCACAGCCCTGGTCCTGGCTGCCATGGTAACCGATCGGAGCCCCAGGCTTACACTGCTGGGGCTCCGATCAGAAGCTGCCACTGTACCACCAATGAGAGTAGGTGAGGGGACTCTGTGGCCACTGCCACCAATGATTTTAATACTGGGGAGGGGGGTGCACTGCACCACCAATGATAATTTAATATACAAAAATACAGCCAGCGCCAGAAACACATTGCCGACACCCAACCTCTGACAGGGCGCTGCGATCAGCGGCAGTTAACCCCTCAGCTGCATCGCAGCGATCTGTCAGAGGCAGGGTGCCGGCTATGTGATTCTGGTGCCACCTGCATTCGTAATGTATTAAACGTTAGTTATTATTGGTGGCGCAGTGGCCACAGCACCTCCCCTCCTCTTCTGCGCTCTCATTGGTGGCAGCAGCAGCACAGGGGGAGGGAGAGACTGCTTCCTTCTCCCCATGCTGCTGAGGGAACATGGCCGCGCTGAGAGCGGCGCAGCCACATTCTCTGATACTGGGCTCTGCAGTAGAGAAGCCTAGTATCAAAAAAAGACAAATCCCGGTATTGTATCAATACCTAAAAGTATCAATTGGGTATCGAAAGCTCGATACCCGAAACAACCCTATGCAGGACCATTCACTTCACTGTTCCGCAAAAAAATAAAACATGTCCTACTATTGTCTGCATTATGGACAAGGATAGTACAGTTCTATTATGGGCCAGACATTTTGTTCCGCAGAATACGGAACGAACACGGCCGGTATCTTGAGTTTGTAGATACACAATTTGCAGTCCACAATGCACGACACGAACGGCACACATTTGTGAGCCCTTATTTTACGGCCTGAACTATGAACTTGAAAGTCAATACATCAATGTAATGTTGGCAGCAAGGGAGGGTATAAGAATAGGGTTTATAAAACAACTTCACGAACCTTCCTCTAGGTGTGAGTTGCTTTCGCAGACCCGGCACATCCAAAGCTGCTATGGCAGGGATGAAAATGCTAAATTACTGGATGCAACATTAACAGCGGAGTTCATTGCTGAAGACCGAAGGGCATTTTGGGGTGTAGTATCTGTACTCTTCCTTTATGAGACATACCTGGATTTTGCTTCAATAACAGCATAATAATACCTGAATGTGTAAGTCCAGCCAGTGTCACTCTGATCTGCTGTATGCTGTCACCATTTATAGGAGTCGAGGCTCTAGACCCAGGTTCGGCACTCCAGCTGCCGTGCAACTACAACTCCCAGCATGCACACTTACTCGGTTGTTCTTGTAAGTCCCATAGAAGTGAAAGGAGGATTCTGGGAGTTGCAGTTACAGAACAGCTGGAGTTGCTGATCCTTGCTCTAGACCAGGGTTCAGCAACCTCCGGCGGTTGTGAAACTACAATTCCCAGCATGCTCTATTCATTTCAATGGGAGTTCTGAGAAGAGCAGAGCAAGTATGCAGCTGGAGTGCCAGAAATTGCTTACCCCTGCTCTGACAAAGCGGGTTATATTGCACCATGCATTTGACACTACAGTATGTTTATGTACTAAAAGAGTGGTCTCAAACAGATGGCGAGCGGGTCGCATATGGCCCCTGAGGCAATCATCTGTGGTTGGTCAGCAGTGTTCCTTTTGTGCACAATCTAAGGGCTGATTTACACCACTGCACTGGGTCGCATCCCCTGGCCCGAACTGACTGTATGATAGTCATTTATGATGCAGTCACTTTCCATCTGATCGCAGGGCTACTGACCCTACACCCCCCTTTAAAAAAAATATGGTTTCACATTTTACCTTTTCAAAGCAGACACAAACATATCAAATAGTATGATGAGATGTGACTGCAGAGGTTCAGGCTGGACTGGGTGACTGAGACCGCCTCCAGTCAGCAGGACTCACAGCATCATGGCATCAAGCCAGTGCCATTCGTGTCCAGCCATATTGTGGTGGCCAATAGATACCATGTCTGTGGCACAGCCCGACATCAGACCTGTGCACACCTCCATAGAGCAGCGCTGGCACCGTTTTCCACAACACAGACCCTGATGGAGGAGACTGTTGTAAGCTCAAAGCGACTACACTCATAGACAGGGGCAGCACCTACACCTCAGAAACGACTTACCCAGGCGAGCCGTCTAAAGAGCCTCGAGCACACCACTCCCGCTTCCGCGAGTACCAAGATGGAGAAATCCGCAACATGGAGCACAAAGATGGCGGCGCCTGTTTCCTTCAGACGTGCTGTTGCCATGGAGACAGCAACCCCAACGTGAACTAAGGAGGAGGGGGAAGCGGGGAGACTACGGCAAGTTGGTGGAGTCATGCTGCGGATTGTGAGTGTGACAAGAGTTGCTTGTGCCATGCGTGTAATAACAGCATTTCTTCTGGATGTAGCATAACTATGTCCTGCTGTGTGTGATCTTCTCATCTCACAGTCCAATATTCATTAAAAGCATACTTACCAACATCTCTGTTGGTAAAATAGGGCCATATAAGCCCCGCCCCATATAAAACCTACTTATGGGCGGCCTGGACGTCACAAATTTGTGGGACTGTCTCTGAAAAATCAGGGACAGTTGACAAGTAAAAAGGGGTTTGTCACTTCAGCAAATGGCATTTTTCATGCAGAGAAAGTTAATACTAGGCACTTACTAATGTATTGTGGGTTTCCATATTGCGTCCTTTGCTGGCTGGATTAATTTTTCCTTCACATTATTCACTGCTTATTTCTCTTGTTACAACTAGGGATGACCGAATCAACTTCGGATGCTACATCCAAAGTCGATTTACATAAAACTTTGTTTAATACTGTATGGCGCTAGTGCTCCGTACAGTATTAGAATGTATTGGTTCCGATGAGCCATTATTACTTCATGAAATCTCGCGAGACTTTATGTAATAATTCCGGACATTAATTTCTGCTGTAAAAAAAACCTTTGTACCGAACTCGGGTTCAGTTCCAAGGTACCATTTGGAACCAAGCCCGAGTTCGATGCAAAGGTTTTTTACAGTAGAAATAAATTTCCGAGATTACTAAAATAAAGTTTAATGTCAATCGACTTTTTATCCGAAGTCAATTTGCTCTTCCCTAGTCACGACCACCTGCAATCCAGTGGCTGTGCTTGCATACTATAGAAAAATGTGCCAACCTTTCTGGTGGCCGGGATTGGGCATAGATACTTTGCCCCAGGGTTGTAGCTAGGCTTTCTAGCACCCAGTATAAGAATTCACCACAGCAACACCCAGCCCCCCCCCCCCAAACTCACAGTAGTAACGCCTACATCGTGTCCCCTCACTGTAGTAATGCCCACCTTGTGCCCCTCTCACAGTAAAAATGCCCACATTGTTCCCCCATCACAGTAAAAATGCATATTGCGTCCCCTCACTGTAGTTAGCCCATATTGTGCCTAGGGTCGCCATCTTTCCCAACAAAAAATAACGGCCAAGATAAGCCACACATTCAAAGGGAGTGTGGTTGTGGGTGCATAGCTTAACACAGGGTGTTAAGTTGCTATGTCATAATGTGGCCCTTAGTAATAGTATTGCCTCCATTAGTGCCCCCCAGAATTAATAATGCCCCCATTAGTGCCCCTCAGTAATATTAATTCCCCCATTAATGCCCCCCAGAATTAATAGTGCCCCCATTAGTGCCACCAGTAATAGTAATGCCTCTATTAGTTCCCCCAGAATTAATAATGTCCCATTAGCCCCCTAGTAATTTTAATGCCCCAATTAGTACCTCCCAGAATTAAAAATGCCCCCATTAGTGCCCCTCACTAATATTAATGCCTCCATTAGTGCCCCCCAAAATTAATAATGCTCCCATTAGTGCCCCTCAGTAACATGAATGCCTCAATTAGTGCCTCCCAGAATTAATAATGCACCATTAGTGCCCCCCCCCCAAATTAATAGTGTCCCCAGTAATAGTAATGCCCCCATTAGTTCCCCCCGGAATTAATAATGCCCCCATTATCGTCCCCATAATTAATAGTGCCACCATTAGAGACCCCAGTAATATTAATGCACTCATTAGTTCCCCCCAGTAATAGTAATGCCCCCATTATGCCCTCAGTGATAGTAATGCCCCCATTAGTTTCTCCCAGTAATAGTAATGCTCCTATTAGTGCCCCCCAGAATTAATAATGCTTCTATTAGTGCTCCCCAGAATTAATAATGCCCCAATTAGCGCCCCCCAGAATTAATAATGCCCCCAATAATATTAATGCCCCAATTAGTTTCCCCCAGAATTAATAGTGGCCCCATTAGTGCCCCCAGTAATAGTAATGCCCCCATTAGTGCCCCCTAGTAATATTAGTGACCCCCACAATTAATAATGACCCCATTAGAACGCCCCAGTAATATTAAGGCCCCACATTAGTGCCACCAGTAATAGTAATGCCCCCATTAGTGCCTCCCAAAATTAATAATGCCCTCTACTCTGCTTGTGCAAAAAAAAAAAAAAAACACTCGCTGTTGACAGGATGTGCAGGACAGGACCTGCATTCCAGCGTGATGACTTTTCATCCTGTTCTGAGCTTCCAGTGAGCAGCGAGTGTTCACATCGGTGCGATCAAATGGATGAGGTGAGTTCTTTTTCTGTTAACACAAGTGGGGGGAGGAAGCGGGAGTTAAAGGCTGTACGGAAGCGCGCATTAATAACAGTCCATATAGGAAAATACCAGCAATTATTATTGCAGATAGGAAAGAATTACCGGCAGGGGCACTAAATTACTGGCTTGGCCGGTGACTTACCGGCCGGGTGGCAGCCTAAGTTGTGCCCTCCTAACAGTAGTAATGGTCCCATATTTCACACCGCTTTCAGTAGTGTCCCCTCTAGCTCGATTAACCCCTTCAGGACCCAGCCATTTTTTACCTTAAGGACCAGGCTATTTTTAGCAAATCTGATGTGTCACTTTATGTGGTGATAACTTTAAACTTTAGGCCACTTTAGGCCATTCTGAGATTTGAGTTTTCTCGTCACATATTGTACTTCATGATAGTCATAAATTTGAGTCAATATATTTCACCTTTATTTATGACAAAATCCCAAATTGACCAAAAATGTGGAAAAAGTAGCAAATTTCTAAATGATAATTTCTCTACTTTTATAATAGATAGTAATACCTCCAAAAATAGTTGTTACTTTACATTCCCCATATGTCTACTTCATGTTTGAATCATTTTGAAAATTACATTTTATTTTTTAGGGATAATTAGAAGGCTTAGAAGTTTAGAAGCAAATATAAAAATTTTAAGAAAATTTCCAAAACCTAATTTTTTCAGGACTAGTACAGTTATGAAGTCACTTTCTGACTCTTACATATTAGAAACCACCCATAAATCACCCCATTTTAGAAACTACACCCCTCAAGCTATTCAAAACTGATTTTAACTAACTAACATTAACTTTGTTAACCTTTTAGGTCCCCCACAAGAATTAAAGGAAAATGGAAATTAAATTTCAAAATTTCACTTTTTTTTTAGCAGATTTTAAATTTTAATCTAATTTTTCTGCAACACATCAAGGGTTAACAGCCAAACAAAACTCAAAATCTATTACCAAGAATCTGGAGTTTACAGAAACAACCCATGTGTGTTAAAAATTGATGTATGGGCGCACAGCAGGCTTCAGAGTGGAAGGAGCACCATATGGCTTTTGGAGAGCAGATTTAGCTGGAATGGTAATTGGGAGCTAAGTCGCATATAATGACACCCAGAGGTGACCCTACAGTGGAAACCCCCAAAAAGTGACCGCATATCTGAAAACTACACCCCTCAAGGAATCTTTCAAGGTGTGTAGTGAGAATTTTGACCCATCAGGCATTTCACAGAATTAGGAAACCATTGGCTGTAAAAAGGAAAAATTGCAACTTTTGACAGAAAAAGTTGCGTTACACCCAAATTTTTCACTTTCACAAGGGGTAACAGGACACAATTAACCTCACATTTAGTTCCCCATTTCCCCCCGAATATGGCAACACCCCATATGTGCTCAAAAAAATTATGTATGGGTGCACAGTAAGGCTCTAAAGTCAAACAGCAAAATATGGATTTTGCTGGCAGGCCTGAATTGGCAGACATGGATTTTAGGTGCCGTGTCACATTTAAAGATTCCTGAGGTCCCCAGAAACTAAAAACCCCAAGAAGTGACCCTATTTTGGAAAGTGCACCCCCGTAAGAACATTTTAAGTGGTAGAAAGGGTTATTTTCAGCAAACAAGTGTCTCACAGAAGGCAGAAACACTTGTTAAAGGATTTCAAAGCACACATTTCTGAAAATGAAAAAATACTAGCAGACCCCAATTTTTTTCATAAGGGGTTAAAGGACAAACTGCATAATTGTGTTCCCCATTTTTCCGCATTCAGGAAATACCCCATATGTTCTTGTAGTATGCTGTTTGGGCGCACAGTAGACAAACAGCTAAATGTGAATTTGGCTGGCCTTAGTTGGCACACATGGATTTTAGGTGCCAAGTTGCATTAACAAATTTCCTGAGGTCCCCAGAAATTAAAAACCCCAAGAAGTGATCCCATTTTGGAAAGAGCACCCCCGCACCATGGTAGAAAGGGTACTTTTCAACAAATAGGTGTCTCACAGAAGGCAGAAACACTTTGTAAAGATTTCAAAGCATACATTTCTGAAAAATAAAAAATTACTAGCAGACCCCAATTATTTTTCACAAGGGGTTAAAGGAGAAATAGCACCCCAGTATGTGTTCCTTATTCTCTCCCCATTCAGGAAACTCCCCATTTGTGCTTGTATTCTACTGTATGGGCTGTAAGAGGGCGCAAGGTTCCGTCGTCGACGGAAGGTATGTGTCACCGAGGTTCCTGGCCTCAGTGAGATAAGAGACGGATTTTTTGTGTGTCAGCAGCAGCTAGTGCTGCTTGACACATTGGTATTTAGTATGGCTACAAAGCCGATCCGGGCCGGCTCTTATTGGGAATAGTCAAGTGCTGGGTGGGAGACTATTCCCCACTGTCCAGGCCGGACTTTTTCTGGGCCTTTAAAAGGCAGGCACCTCAGCAGGTGGGGAGGTGATTATCCTGGAAGCTGCTGGTGTAAGGCTACATTCACACGACCGTATTTTTCATTCCGCATCCGATCCGCATCCGTTTTTTGCGGAATAGAGACGGTCCCATTCATCTCTATGGCCTTTTAAAATTTGCGGACAACTTTCCGTAAGTTGTCCGCATCCGTGTGTCGGCATATTTTATCCGCAAAAATATGAAGCATGTCCTATAATTGTCCGCAAAAATCGGTCCGCAGCCCCATAGAAGTCAATGGGTCCGCAAAAAACGGATAACATACGGAAAGGTTTCCGTATGTTATCCGTATTTTGCGGATCCGTTTCCGTATTATTATTACTCCACATTCGTTTCCTTGAAAACTAATTTTATCTCTCTTTTTTTTTTTTTCCCTCCCTCCAGTTCAGTATTTTGCGGATCCGCAAAAAACAGAAGACATACGGAAGCCTTCTTCCGCAAAATGCGGACATACGGCTTCCGTTTTTTGTGTCCGTAAAATACGGATGAAAAAAATACGGTCGTGTGAATGTAGCCTTACTGTGGAGCTCTCAGGGCTGAGAGCAAGAGTCTGCAAACAGGCGTGCAGTCTACCTGGAAGCCTCTGGTGGAAACTTTGCGTGGCCGAGCTAACTGCCAGGTGTGAACTAACACCGACCACTCAGGTGACCTTGCGGTGGGACTGATGTTTTTGCCTTGTGTTTTGCCTCGTGTGAACAAGCACTAAGACTGTTTCTGTTTTGCCTCATGTTAACAAGCACTAACACTGTTTCTGTGTTGCTGAGTGTGAATAAAACACTTCTGCTTTACCCAGAGAACTGTGTACCTTGCCTCTATACTGCGTCCGCAAGCCTGTCTACCAGAGCAAATCCCCACAGGGCGCACAGCAGGCAAACAGCTAAATGTGAATTTGGCTAGCCTGAATTGGAAGACATGGATTTTAGGTGCCATGCAGCATTAGAACATTTCCTGAGGTCCCCAAGAATAAAAAAAAAACAAGAAGTGACCCTATTTTGGAAAAAGCACCCCTGTAAGAACATTTTAAGTTGTAGAAAGGGTACTTCCCTTACGTCCTACCAGCAGCACAGATGGGGTTAACTGCCCCCTGTGGACTGGTAGGACCGGCAGAAATTTTAATGAGGCCAAGAACCAATAAGCAATCTTCTGCTCCCTCAAAGGGAGGGGATCACCTCACCCCCCAGCCCAACGTGTTTTTTTCTGTCCTTTGGACAGGTGGACTGGCGTGGTGCTCTCACTTCCTTCCCATCTGTGTTGGTAGCCTCAGCAGTGCCGCGGCCGCTTGCGCCGCTCTAGTGTCGGCGGCCGTGGTCACCGCCATCTTCTGGAAGTGACGCGCATTGTGCGACGTCACTTCCGGTTCCTCCGTTCTTCGACTGGCGGCGCGATCTTTCCGCTGCCGGCTGGCTACTGTTAAACAGATGGGGCATAAATAATTAAGAATTTATTATTATTTATTAATAAAGCCCATTTAATTATAGTTACATCCTATCGCAATGGGGTAGGTTTCTTTCAGGTAGTCCCGCCCACTGGGCGGTTCTTAAGCTCCCAGAGCCTGTCATTCAGTCTCTGGTTGCGTCGCTTTGCCAAGCTAGCTCCAGAGTCCCTTGTGCTGTGAGAGAGTGTTACCCTTCTTGATTGTGGATTCTTTTTCTGGCTTTATTTTTCTCTAGTGTCGGTGGGCATCCTGCATGGTTTCCGAAAAGAAAACATCTGGCCTGCTACGACTGTAACACACCCTTGGATGACAATTGCCCTTACTCCAGGTGTGACAGTTGTTGTTCACGTACCACCACCGAACCCATAATGCAAGAGATGTTCCAGTGGACGAAGACTTACATGGACTACTCTATCAAGGGGGTAGTGCGACTACTCAACAAGAGGCTACCGGTACCCTCCCAAACTCCTATGGAGGTCGCCGCACCTGTCGAGAGACCCACACCCTTCTCGGTGGGGTCATCTTCTTCCGAGGAGGAAGAACTAACTTCTTGCTTTTTCCCACCCGAAAAGACGCAGAAGTTATTGAAGTCCATCAGGTCGGGGGACCATGATGTTGACGTGGGGGAGTCCTCCGATCGTGTCTTTAAGGTGGATGAGACCCTTCTTTCTGTGATGTGCACAGAGTGGAAAAAAACGGAAAAAGGTCTAGTCCTCACCAGAAAATTTATATCGTGGGGTTCCATTCCCAAGGTGGACATGGCGATAGCCAAACTGTCCAGGCGCACTCTGGTCCCTGCGGACGATGGGTCTAGTCTGCAGGACCCTCTAGATAGGAGGGCAGAGTGCAACCTGAGAAGGGGTTACTCGGCGGCCGCAGCCTCCGCCTCAACATCTATTGTGGCTACTGAGGTCGCCTCCTTTTTACGCTCAAAGCTGAATCAGATCCAAATGGATGTCAACCAGAGTGTTTCCCGGGACGGTATCCTGGCCATATTTAAATCTGTCAATTTGGCCATGGATTTGCTGTGCGACACTTCACAGATTCAATTGAAGTTGGCAGCCAAGACAATGGCCCTAGTTTCGGCTGCCCGCAGGCCCTTATGGTTGAAACCCTGGAATGCGGACAACGCTTCTAAATATAATTTGTACGGGCTCCCCTTCGAGCCGGACCGTCTGTTTGGCTCTGAGTTGGACAAGATTATGGAGGGACTCTCCAACAAAAAAGGGAAGAGTCTCCCCCAACAGCCCTTTCAAGGTCGCAGGAGGCAGGATCGCGGAGGCAGATCGGGACAGCAGGCTAGGGCACGTAGAGATTGGGGGGGGGGCAGTCTCGAAGATCCTCAAGACGCTCCCGCAGACCCACCAAGGAGGCTAAACCCTCCTGACTATGGGCCTCTCAGAGGCTCTTGGTTAAACCCTGCTGCCCTTGCCGTTATGCCTCTAGATTTTCCCGTACCCCTCCCCCAGGTTCCTATGGGGGGGCGTCTTTCTTACTTCAAGCATGTATGGGCCCAGGAAATCTCAGACTCCTGGGTTCAAGGTATAGTCTCCGCCGGTTAGCCGATAGATCTTGTCTCTCTCCCCCCACAGAGGTTCATTGCCACTCGAAATGTTTTGCTTGCCAAACAGAGGATTCTAGAGTCCTATATACAGGACTACATTTCCAAGGGAGCCCTGGAGTTGGTACCGACAGGGAAGAGGGGTCTAGGGATTTATTCTCCAGTGTTCCTGGTTCCCAAGAAAACGGGAGATCTCCGGATGATTATCGATTTGAGATTCCTCAATCGTTTCGTAAGGAGAACGAGGTACCGGATGGAAACCATAAGGTCAGTCAGCCATATCCTCAACCCTGGAGACGTGATGGCTACTCTGGACCTCAAAGATTCTTACCTCCACATCCCGCTTCTCTGAAATTTCTCAGGTTCGCGGTCCAGATCTCAGGGGTTCGCAGGCATCTGCAGTTTGCCGCTCTTCCCTTCGGAATCTCATCTGCCCCTCTTCACCAAGGTGGTGGTGTCGGTGGTGGCAGCTCTGAGACTTCAGGGACTAACCATTGTTCCTTATTTGAACTATTGGCTTCTCCTAGCCTCTTCAGTTCCAATACTTACCCACCATCTTCATGTCGCAATTTCCTTTCTTCTCCGCCTAGGGTGGATCATCAACTGGCAGAAGTCGAATGTGAGCCCATCGACTTCAATTCATTATTTAGGATTCGTGGTCGACTCTGTGGAGATGTCCTTCCAGTTGACTCCAGAAAGGAGAGCGCGGATTCAGGACCTGGCAAGAGTCCTCTCTGTCCCATGTCAAGTCTCCATTCGGACTCTAATGAAGATGCTGGGGCTCATGTCAGCGACTGCGGATGCAGTCCCTTGGGCTTTATGGCACCTCCGTCCTCTTTAGTCGGAGTTTTTAGACAAATGGAATGGCAGCCCTGCTGGGCTAGATTCCCTGTGCTCCCTATCCAACCAAACCCAGGATTCCCTCAGATGGTGGTTCCATCTGCCAGCGGTAAAGTCTATGACCCAACCAGATTGGCTCATATTGACAACAGACACGTCCCTTGTAGGCTGGGGCGCCCATCTAGACGGGTCCCCAGTTCGGGGATTTTGGTCTCCTCAGGAGTGGCGTCTCTCTTCCAATCTCCGCGAGATCCGAGCTATCCGGCTAGCCCTCCTCCACTTTGCCCCTCAGGTCCAGGGCAAGGCAGTTCTAGTCCAGTCAGACAACATGACTGCGGTTCTTTACATAAACAAGCAGGGAGGCACAAGATCCTTACCTCTTCTTTCAGTGATCGGGGTAATTCTCCGGTGGGCAGAGCTGAACCTCTCCCATCTATCTGCCACTCTCATTCGAGGCTCCCTCAACATGATTGCAGACCGCCTAAGTCGCGGATTACCGACCATAGAGTGGTCTCAGCATCCGGAGATCTTCAGGCAGTTAGTTCACAGATGGGGCATGCCAGAGGTGGATCTCATGGCAACCAGGTTCAACGCCAAGGTGCAGAGGTTCTTTGCCCTATCCAAGGAAGACAACTCCCTGGCGATAGATGCTCTGTCGATACCGTGGAGGTTCAGGCTGGCTTATATCTTCCCTCCTTTTTCCATGATACCGAGGGTATTGATGAAAATCCGTCAGGATCAGGCCTCGGTAATAGACATCATACCGTTCTGGCCCAGGAGATCCTGGTTTACCCAGCTCATTCAGATGAGTCAGGGACAATACTGGAGACTCCCCCCAGAGCAGACCCTGGTGTCGTGGGACACTCACCTCTGCCCAGATCTGCAACCTGACAGCCTGGAGGTTGACCAGTCCCTTCCCAGAGTAGGAGGGCTCTCTGAGTCGGTCCTGAGAACTTTGTTGCATTCCAGAGCAGAGTCTACAAAGAAGGCCTACTCCAGAATCATGAGAATCTTCGCGTCATGGTGTGATTCCAACCAGGTGGCATCTGCAGATCCGCCCCTTCCAGCGATATTACAATTCCTTCAGGACGGACTAGATAAAGGTCTCTCCCCATCTACCTTGAAGGTTCAAATCTTTGCCATTTCGGCCTGTCTTAACAGACCATATTCTCGGGACCCGCTCATCAAATGCTTCCTTAAGGGGGCTGAAACACTGAAACCCGTCCCTCAGTGGGACATATCAGTAGTTCTCAGTGGGCTAGCATCCCCCCCCCCCTTTGAGCCATTGGAAGAGGTAGATTTAAAATTTTTGACTTTAAAATTGGTCTTCCTTCTGGCTGTAACCTTAGCTAAAAGGATCTCCGAACTGCAAGCTTTCTCTGCAATGCACCCTTATACCATTTTTTTTGCAGGACAGAGTTCTCCTGAAGTTCTTATTGTTCAAAACAAGAGAATCGGATGGCACTACCTTAAACAAAGCAACATGCGCTTTTATTGTATGTCGTATTGCGCTGAGAAAGTGTCTTCAGATTCATGGTGGTGCTCTGCTATGTATAGGTATTCAAGTGACTTCATTAGCGAGACAAAAATGAGAAAGTAGCAGCACTCACCAAATCTTCAAGGAATGATTCTCTTTATTGTTTACATAAAAAAAGAGGCGAAGACTCACCGGTGGCCAGGGGGGGAGACAAAAAGTGGCGATAGCTGTGCGGCAACCGGAGCTCCCGGACCGGAGAGTGGCGCCGCGTCACTTCCCGGCCCATCAGCCGCGCCCATGCAGCCGCACGCGGAGCCTAAGTGCCGCCGCCGAAAGCAGCCTCAGACGGAGGTGAGAGGGGAAAGGAAGGGAAGGAGACAAACGTCCCCAAAACAGATTAAGGGCAGAAAAAATAACTGCCCAAGCAGCAAAAAAACTGCCGAGATAAAAATAAACACAAGGGACTAGCCCCTAGAACCGCCAGCCACCAGTCCAGAGGAGCTAAAAAAACACGGTGGGCTGGTGGGTGGTCCCCTTCTTTTAAGGGGAATCCTTTGATTTCTTGATTGGGCTCATTAAAATTCCGCCGGTCCTACCAGCTCACGGGGGGCATTAACCCCATCTGTGCTGCTGGTAGGACGTAAGGGAATGTGAATTTGGCTAGCCTGAATTGAAAGACATGGATTTTAGGTGCCATGCAGCATTAGAACATTTCCTGAGGTCCCCAAGAAAAAAAAAAAAAAACAAGAAGTGACCCCATTTTGGAAAAAGCACCCCTGTAAGAACATTTTAAGTTGTAGAAAGGGTACTTCCCTTACGTCCTACCAGCAGCACAGATGGGGTTAACTGCCCCCTGTGGACTGGTAGGAGCGGTGGAAATTTTAATGAGGCCAAGAACCAATAAGCAATCTTCTGCTCCCTCAAAGGGAGGGGATCACCCCCCAGCCCAACGTGTTTTTTTCTGTCCTTTGGACAGGTGGACTGGCGTGGTGCTCTCGCTTCCTTCCCATCTGTGTTGGTAGCCTCAGCAGTGCCGCGGCCGCACGCGCCACTCTAGTGTCGGCGGCTGTGGTCGCCGCCATCTTCTGGCAGTGACGCGCATTGTGCGACGTCACTTCCGGTTCCTCCGTTCTTCGACCGGCGGCGCGATCTCTCCGCTGCCGGCTGGCTACTGTTAAACAGATGGGGCATAAATAATTTAGAATTTATTATTATTTATTAATAAAGCCCATTTAATTATAGTTACATCCTATCGCAATGGGGTAGGTTTCTTTCAGGTAGTCCCGCCCACTGGGCGGTTCTTAAGCTCCCAGAGCCTGTCATTCAGTCTCTGGTTGCGTCGCTTTGCCAAGCTAGCTCCAGAGTCCCTTGTGCTGTGAGAGAGTGTTACTCTTCTTGATTGTGGATTCTTTTTCTGGCTTTATTTTTCTCCAGTGTCGGTGGGCATCCTGCATGGTTTATGAAAAGAAAACATCTGGCCTGCTACGACTGTAACACACCCTTGGACGACAATTGCCCTTACTCCAGGTGTGACAGTTGTCGTTCATGTACCACCACCGAACCCACAATGCAAGAGATGTTCCAGTGGACGAAGACTTACATGGACTACTCTATCAAGGGGGTAGTGCGACTACTCAACGAGAGGCTACCGGTACCCTCCCAAACTCCTATGGAGGTCGCCGCACCTGTCAAGAGACCCACACCCTTCTCGGTGGGGTCATCTTCTTCCGAGGAGGAAGAACTAACTTCTTGCTTTTTCCCACCCGAAAAGATACAGAAGTTATTGAAGTCCATCAGGTCGGGGGACCATGATGTTGACTTGGGGGAGTCCTCCGATCTTGTCTTTAAGGTGGATGAGACCCTTCTTTCTGTGATGTGCACAGAGTGGAAAAAAACGGAAAAAGGTCTAGTCCTCACCAGAAAATTTAAACTAATGTTTCCGATGGCTAAACCCTTGGTGGAATCGTGGGGTTCCATTCCCAAGGTGGACATGGCGATAGCCAAACTGTCCAGGCGCACTCTGGTCCCTGCGGACGATGGGTCTAGTCTGCAGGACCCTCTAGATAGGAGGGCAGAGTGCAACATGAGAAGGGGTTACTCGGCGGCCGCAGCCTCCGCCTCAACATCTATTGTGGCTACTGAGGTCGCCTCCTTTTTACGCTCAAAGCTGAATCAGATTCAAACGGATGTCGACCAGAGTGTTTCCCGGGACGGTATCCTGGCCGTATTTAAATCTGTCAATTTGGCCATGGATTTGCTGTGCGACACTTCACAGATTCAATTGAAGTTGGCAGCCAAGACAATGGCCCTAGTTTCGGCTGCCCGCAGGCCCCTATGGTTGAAACCCTGGAATGCGGACAACGCTTCTAAATATAATTTGTACGGGCTCCCCTTCGAGCCGGACCGTCTGTTTGGCTCTGAGTTGGACAAGATTATGGAGGGACTCTCCAACAAAAAAGAGAAGAGTCTCCCCCAACAGCCCTTTCAAGGTCGCAGCAGGCAGGATCGCGGAGGCAGATCGGGACAGCAGGCTAGGGCACGTAGAGATTGGGGGGGGCAGTCTCGAAGATCCTCGAGACGCTCCCGCAGATCCACCAAGGAGGCTAAACCCTCCTGACTATGGGCCTCTCAGAGGCTCATGGTTAAACCCTGCTGCCCCTGCCGTTATGCCTCTAGATTTTCCCGTACCCCTCCCCCAGGTTCCTATGGGGGGGCGTCTTTCTTACTTCAAGCATGTATGGGCCCAGGAAATCTCCGACTCCTGGATTCAAGGTATAGTCTCCGCCGGTTAGCCGATAGATCTTGTCTCTCTCCCCCCACAGAGGTTCATTGTCACTCGAAATGTTTTGCTTGCCAAACAGAGGATTCTAGAGTCCTATATACAGGACTACATTTCCAAGGGAGCCCTGGAGTTGGTACCTGCAGGGAAGAGGGGTCTAGGGATTTATTCTCCAGTGTTCCTGGTTCCGGATGATTATCGATTTGAGATTCCTCAATCGTTTCGTAAGGAGAACGAGGTACCGGATGGAAACCATAAGGTCAGTCAGCCATATCCTCAACCCTGGAGACGTGATGGCTACTCTGGACCTCAAAGATGCTTACCTCCACATCCTGATCCATCCCGCTTCTCTGAAATTTCTCAGGATCGCGGTCCAGATCTCAGGGGTTCGCAGGCATCTGCAGTTTGACGCTCTTCCCTTCGGAATCTCATCTTATCTTCACCAAGGTGGTGGTGTCGGTGGTGGCAGCTCTGTGACTTCAGGGACTAACCATTGTTCCTTATTTGAACTATTGGCTTCTCCTAGCCTCTTCAGTTCCAATACTTACCCACCATCTTCATGTCGCAATTTCCTTTCTTCTCAATTTCCTTTCTTCTCCGCCTAGGGTGGATCATCAACTGGCAGAAGTCGAATGTGAGCCCATCGACTTCAATTCATTATTTAGGATTCGTGGTCGACTCTGTGGAGATGTCCCTCCAGATGACTCCAGAAAGGAGAGCGTGGATTCAGGACCTGGCAAGAGTCCTCTCTGTCCCATGTCAAGTCTCCATTCGGACTCTAATGAAGATGCTGGGGCTCATGTCAGCGGCTGCGGATGCAGTCCCTTGGGCTTTATGGCACCTCCGTCCTCTTTAGTCGGAGGTTTTAGACAAATGGAATGGCAGCCCTGCTGGGCTAGATTCCCTGTGCTCCCTATCCAACCAAACCCAGGATTCCCTCAGATGGTGGTTCCATCTGCCAGCGGTAAAGTCTATGACCCAACCAGATTGGCTCATATTGACAACAGACACGTCCCTTGTAGGCTGGGGCGCCTATATAGACGGGTCCCCAGTTCTCCTCAGGAGTGGCGTCTCTCTTCCAATCTCCGCGAGATCCGAGCTATCCGGCTAGCCCTCCTCCACTTCGCCCCTCAGGTCCAGGGCAAGGCAGTTCTAGTCCAGTCAGACAACATGACTGCGGTTCTTTACATAAACAAGCAGGGAGGCACAAGATCCTTACCTCTTCTTTCAGAGATCGGGGTAATTGTACAGTGGGCAGAGCTGAACCTCTCCCATCTATCTGCCACTCTCATTCGAGGCTCCCTCAACATGATTGCAGACCGCCTAAGTCGCGGATTACCGACCATAGAGTGGTCTAAGCATCCGGAGATCTTCAGGCAGTTAGTTCACAGATGGGGCATGCCAGAGGTGGATCTCATGGCAACCAGGTTCAACGCCAAGGTGCAGAGGTTCTTTTCCCTATACAAGGAAGACAACCCCCTGGCGATAGACGCTCTGTCGATACCGTGGAGGTTCAGGCTGGCTTATATCTCCCCTCCTTTTTCCATGATACCGAGGGTATTGATGAAAATCCGTCAGGATCAGGCCTCGGTAATAGACATCATACCGTTCTGGCCCAGGAGATCCTGGTTTACCCAGCTCATTCAGATGAGTCAGGGACAATACTGGAGACTCCCTCCAGAGCAGACCCTGGTGTCGTGGGACACTCACCTCTGCCCAGATCTGCACAGATTCAACCTGACAGCCTGGAGGTTGATCAGTCCCTTCCCAGAGTAGGAGGGCTCTCTGAGTCGGTCCTGAGAACTTTGTTGCATTCCAGAGCAGAGTCTACGAAGAAGGCCTACTCCAGAATCATGAGAATCTTCGGGTCATGGTGTGATTCCAACCAGGTGGCATCTGCAGATCCGCCCCTTCCAGTGATATTACAATTCCTTCAGGACGGACTAGATAAAGGTCTCTCCCCATCTACCTTGAAGGTTCAGATCTTTGCCATTTCGGCCTGTCTTAACAGACCATATTCTCGGGACCCGCTCATCAAACGCTTCCTTAACCTCTTTCCGACCGCCTAACGCAGGATTGCATCCTGCGGGCGGTCGGTTTACTCCTCGTTGACGTGCTCCTGGGTCCGGTGGAACGCAAATGGAACGCACCGCCGGACTCAGGAGAGGTGAGTCACCAGCCTGCCAGCCAATGATCAGCGCTGGCAGGCTGGTGATTTTTAAAATCATCAGTATAAATTTTATTTATAAATATCAACATGTTATAAGGGATCTGTGCCATGTGCTGGGTCCTTTTCATCGGTTGGACCCAGCACAGAGCACAGATCCCAAGTAAGTGCACAAAACACTACACATCAGGCCCTGATCACCCCCATCACCCTAATTAACCCCTTGATCACCCTGTCAATACATAGTGAAAGGGAAAAAAGTGATCAGTGTCACTTTTGTGAACTGTCACTTTTTTTTTCACTACAATTGACTGTTAGTCTTAGTTTAGTTTAGGCCCCTTTGTTAGGTAGTTAGCGTTAGCGCCCAGCCCACCGCACCGCAGTCACTGATTCGCTGATTAGCGTAGCGCTAATCAGCGTTTGTACTTTATAGTATCTGTAAGTGATCAGAACTGATCACGGTCAGATCTATAATAGTATTACTGTCACTTTAGTTCGCCCTCCACCCCAAACGCAGTGTTTGCCCGATCAGACCTGATCGGTCGCCCACACCTGCGTTCACCCACGCCCGCCCCGCCGCAGTGACAAAAAATTTTTTTTTGTATCACTGCACAATCACTTCATAAGCGCTGCGGCGATAAAAAAATCAGTTTTGATCTTTTTTATCAATCGCAGCGGCTTCTGTACTTCGCTACACTCCCATTTGTAAGACAGGCTTGCTTTTTTCTTGGGTAGTCTCAGGGAATACCCCTAAATTTAGTCGCCCAAATGTCAAACAAGGGGTATTCCTCTGAAGAGGCCTACAGGATTCTGACCCAGTCGGATGAGGAATGGGAACCCTCATCTGACGAATCTAGCGGGTCAGAATACGAACCTGTAGAGAGCAGTGGCAGTCTGACCCAAAGTTCGGACGAGGAGGTTGAGGTCCCTGATACCACCAGGCGTACCCGGCCCCATGTCGCTAGACCGCAGGTAGCGCAGGATCAGTTTCAAGGGCAGCAGAGTGGGGCTGGCGCTGCCGGATTACGTGGTGAGGCATACACCAGCAGCGCAGCCCGTCCTGGACCTTCTACCAGCACTGCCGTACAACATGGTGAAGTGGCGAGCACCAGAAGGGCAGTTGAAGCTGGTACGGTGGCACGTGCAGTAATTCCCCGTCGCAGCCACCGCGCAGACAGGCCCGTAGAGCCCCTAGAGTCCCTGAGGTGCTGGCAAATCCTGATTGGCAGCCCCCAACTTCAGCCGCACCAGTAGTTCCCCTTTCACCGCCCAGTCAGGAGTTCGGGTGGAGACAGCTCAGATCGGATCGGCGCTGGGGTTTTTGAGCTGTTCTTCACTGCGGAGCTCTATGACTTAGTCGTGGCAGAAACAAATCGGTATGCCACTCAATTTATAAACGCCAACCCGGGAAGCTTCTATGCCCAGCCTTTCCGGTGGAAACCAGTCCAAGTTTCCGAATTTAGAACTTTTCTGGGCCTTCTCCTCAACATGGGCATTACAAAAAGCATGAATTGCGGTCATATTGGTCCACGAACCCAATTCATCACATGCCCATGTACTCTGCTGCCATGTCCAGGACACGTTTTGAGACCATCCTGCGTTTCCTGCACTTTAGCGACAACACCACCTCCCGTCCCAGAGGCCACCCAGCTTTTGACCGGCTCCACAAAATTCGGCCCCTCATAGACCATTTCAACCAGAAATTTGCAGATTTGTATACCCCCGCACAAAACATCTGCGTAGACGAGTCCCTAATACATTTTACCGGGCGCCTTGGCTTCAAACAGTACATCCCAAGCAAGCGCGCCCGGTATGAGGTCAAATTGTATAAGCTCTGTGAAAGGGCCACAGGCTATACGCACAAATTTCGGATCTATGAGGGAAAAGATCAGACCCTGGAGCCGGTCGGTTGCCCTGACTACCTGGGGAGCAGTGGGAAGATAGTCTGGGACTTGGTGTCACCCTTATTCGGCAAGGGGTACCATCTTTATGTGGACAACTTTTACACAAGTGTGGCCCTCTTCAAGCATTTGTTCCTAGAACAGATTGGCTGCTGTGGCACCGCGCGACCTAGTCGCCGGGGCTTCCCCAACGGCTCCTTACCACCCGACTTGCAAGGGGGCAGAGGGCTGCATTGTGTAACGAAGAACTGCTCGCGGTGAAATGGAGAGACAAGCGTGACGTTTACATGCTCTCCTCCATTCACGCAGACACGACAATACAAATTGAACGGGCAACCAGTGTTCGTTGAAAAGCCCCTCTCAGTCCACGACTATAACCTCCACATGGGAGGGGTGGACTTCAATGACCAGATGTTGGCCCGTATTTGATTTCCCGACGCACCAGACGCTGGTATAAAAAGGTGTCTGTATATTTATTTCAATTGGCTGCCTATAATAGTTACGTTCTCTACAGTAAGGCTGGGAGAACAGGATCCTTCCTCAAATTTCAGGAAGAGATCATTTCGGAACTCCTGTATCCAGGAGGTTCCGTGGCCCCATCCACCAGTGTAGTGAGCCGTCTACACGAGCGACACTTCCCCAGTGTCGTTACTGGTACCTCAACCCAACCGCCACCCGAAAAGATGTCGTGTCTGTAGCAGGAGTGGAATAAGGCGTGACACCCGTTATTTCTGTCCTGACTGTCCTGACCACCCTGCCCTATGCCTAGGGAGTGTTTCCGGAAGTACCACACTCAGGTACACTTAGGGACCTAGGGACAGCACATCACAGGTAGTTTTTACAATCAGGCTCAAGGGTCTCTCAGGATACTAGGTTTTGAGAGACCCTAACACATAGGGGACGGTGCTGCTGTGCTACTGCAGAAGTGTGAAACGGTAGAAACCTCTCCTTTCACTTGGGATAACGTGTATAGTGTACTTCTCACCATCTCTGTGTGATTTACACTTTACACATTGTCCCATGGGAAAGGAGAGGTTTCTGCTAGGAAAATAAAGAGTGATATGGTTAAAAAAGAAAAAAATTAAACAGGTAGCAAGAAAAAAAATCTTGAGTTAGTTCAGGTTTTAAAAGTTCAGTTTTTTTTCATGTTCAGGTTTTATTCATGTTTTATAAAGTTTGTAACGTTCAAGTTATGTGCCTGCTGCCTGTTTTTTTCTTCTTTTTTTTCCCTAACCACCCTTTATTTTCCAGGTAGATCAACGGACCAACCGATGAAAACGCTGCAGCACTGATGTGAATTCTGAGAGAAGCATTGCGCTGCTGTCAGAAGACACGTGAAGTCGGTGTATGCGGCGCTGCAAGACGAGATTTCTCCTCTGCAGGACAGGTACGTTTGCCCAGGCATATGAGCTGAGGAGAGGTGTTGGAGTTCATATGCTTTGGCAAACACTTTGTATCAAAAATCTGGCAAAGATGTCTTCCTCCACAACGATCGATTGATCGATGTGAATGGAGAAATCACGTTTGCCAGGACATAGGAGCTGAAGTGGGTATGGATGTTTGGGCGGAGCCCCTATGTCCTGGCAATCGCCAGGCCCTCTATTTTTGCATATTTTTGGCAGAGATTTTTCATCCACATCGATCGATGCGAATGAGGAAATCTGTGCCGTTCATTTTTCTTTCAGCCCAGAGGCTGAACGGAAAAAAATCTTCATTACCCGTATGCTCCATATAAGGAGAATAGCAGAAACTCCTAATGCTGGCCATACAGGTAATGATTGCGTGAGACCCTCAAATGCCAGAGCAGTACAAAAACCTCACATGTGACCCCATTTTGGAAAGAAGACACCCCAAGGTATTCGCTGAGGGGCATATTGAGTCCATGAAAGATTGAATTTTTGTCACAAGTTAGCGGAAGGGAGACTTTCTGTGAAAAAACAAAAAAATCAAATTCCGCTAACTTGTGCCAAAAAAAATCTTGTATGAACTCACCATGCCCCTCACAGAATACCTTGGAGTGTCTTCTTTCTAAAATGGGGTCACATTTGAGTATTTTACTGCCCTGGCATTTAGGGGCCCTAAAGCGTGAGAAGAAAATGCGTAAAAATGCCCTCCTAAGGTACTCATTGGATTTAGGGCCCTTTGTGCATCTTGGCTGCAAAAGTGTCACACATGTGGTATTCCCGTACTCAGAAGAAGTAGGGCAATGTGTTTTGGGGTGTATTTTTACATATACCCATGCTGGGTGAGAGGAATACTGTAAATTGACAACTTTGTATAAAAATGGAAAAGTTGTCATTTACAGAGATATTTTCACACCCAGTATGGGTATATGTAAAAATACACCCCAAACACATTGCCCTACTCTGCTGAGTACGGCGATACCACATGTGTGGCACTTTTGCAGCCAAGATGCTGCAAGGCCCTAAATCAATGAGTAGCCTTTAGGATTTCATAGGACATTTTTACTCATTTGGATTCCAAACCGCTTCTCACGCTTTAAAATGCCAGGGCAGTAAAAATACCCCACAAGTGACCCCATTTTAGAAAGTAGACACCCCAAGGTATTCTGTGAGGGGTATAGTGAGTTCATGTAACATTTTATTTTTTGTCACAAGTTAGTGGAATATGAGACTTTGTAAGAAAAAAGAAAAAAAAAAAAACATTTCCGCTAACTTGTGACAAAAAATAAAAACTTCCATGAATTCACTATGCCCATCAGCGAATACCTTAGGGTGTCTACTTTCCGGAATGGGGTCACTTGTGGGGTATTTTTATTGTCCCGGCAATTTTTTATTTTTTATACAAAGTTGTCAATTTACAGTGATATTTCTCTCACCCAACATGGGTATATGTAAAAATACACCCCAAAACACATTGCCCTACTTCTCCTGAGTACGGCGGTACTACATTTGTGACACTTTTTTGCAGCCAAGATGCGCAAAGGGGCCCTAATTCCAATGAGTACCTTTAGGATTTCACAGGGCATTTTTACGCATTTGGATTCTCACACTTTAGGGGCCCCTAAAATGCTAGGGCAGTAAAAATACCCCACAACTCACCCCATTTCGGAAAGTAGACACCCTAAGTTATTCGCTGATGGGCATAGTGAGTTCATGGAAGTTTTTATTTTTTGTCACAAGTTTGCGGAAAATGAAATTTTTTGAAAAAAAAAAAACATTTCCGCTAACTTGTGACAAAAAATAAATACTTCCATGAACTTACTATGCCCCTCAGTGAATACCTTAGGGTGTCTACTTTCCGAAATGGGGTCATTTATGGGGTGTTTCTACTGTCTGGGCATTGTAGTATGTCAGGAAACAGGACAGGTGCTCAGAAAGTCAAAGTGCGGAAATTCACTTTTTTGCACCATAGTTTGTAAAAGTTATAACTTTTACCCAAACCAATAAATATACACTTATTGCATATTTTTTTTATCAAAGACATGTAGGACAATAAATTTAGAGAAAAATTTGTAGAGAAATGTAGTTTTATTTGACAAATTTTCAAACAGAAAATGAAAAATCTCAATTTTTTAGCAAAAATTTCGGTAATTTTTGATTAATAGCAAAAAAAGTAAAAATGTCAGCAACAATGAAATAGCACCAAATGAAAGCTCTATTAGTGAGAAGAAAAGGAGGTAAAATTCATTTGGGTGGTAAGTTGCATGGCCGAGCAATAAACGGTGAAAATAGTGTAGTGCAGAATTGTAAAAAGTGGCCTGGTCATTAAGGGTGTTAGGGGGGCTGAAATACTGAAAGCTAGGGGGGCTGAAGTGGTTAAGGGGGCTGAAATACTGAAACCCGTCCCTCAGTGGGACATATCAGTAGTTCTCAGTGGGCTAGCATCCCCCTTTGAGCCATTGGAGAGGTAGATTTAAAAATTTTGACTTTAAAATTGGTCTTCCTTCTGGCTGTAACCTCAGCTAAAAGGATCTCTGAACTGCAAGCTTTCTCTGCAATGCACCCTTATACAATTTTTTTGTAGGACAGAGTTCTCCTGAAGTTCTTATTGTTCAAAACAAGAGAATCGGATGGCACTACCTTAAACAAAGCAACATGCGCTTTTATTGTATGTCGTATTGCGCTGCGAAAGTGTCTTCAGATTCACGGTGGTGCTCTGCTATGTAAAGGTATTCAAGTGACTTCAATAGCGAGACAAAAATGAGAAAGTAGCGGCACTCACCAAATCTTCAAGGAATGATTCTCTTTATTGTTTACATGAAAACAGGCGAAGACTCACCGGTGGCCAGGGGGGGGGGAGACAAAAAGTGGCGATAGCTGTGCGGCAACGGCCGTTTCGCGCTTAGTTTTAGTGCATCATCAGGCCGCCTCAGAGTTATGGTGTAGCTGGTGCACCTTTATTGCGTCACCCCTCGGCTCCACCAGGTGGTCATCAATCACTACACAAAATTTAACTCATTAAAAACAACCAAACTGCATATGAGAAAAAAAGGCGCGTGTGCCGAAAAAGGCGCAAAAATGCGCATAATGCGACTGGAAAATGCGCATGAACGGCAGATGACAATGATATCATAGATTTTCAGTATAAATACTCATGTGATGTAAACATTAACACGTGATGATATGTATGTCCCAACATTGTTAGTACATATAGAGGGGAGCTTAAGAAAAAGCCTAAAGTAACACCGACAGATCATTTCTGTCGTTTAATCCGTGCAGTCCCATCGCATCGGTGTGAATTATCCACCAAGCCTCACGTGTTCAATTATCCGAGGGCAGCCTTTGCCCGTTCTGACCGAGGCCGTATGTTCTCTGACACGTTCCATGAGGGACCTTTTAGTTTTACCTATGTAGAAGGCTTTACAGACACACATAATTGCATATACAACAAACATCGAGCGACATGTTATGAAATGTCTAACTTTGAATGATATTCCGCCTAAATGGAATGATATTCCGCCACTTGCTTTGCGCATTTTGAGGGCAAAACGTACAGTGTCCACATTTAAAATTGCCAATGGGACGTGCCCGATTTAAACAATTTCCTATAGGTTTCCTAGGAAGGACACTATGTACTATTTCATCTTTGATGATTTTGCACCGTCTATAGGCTACCAATGGGCGTTCCTGTGCGATATCACTTAACCCCGTTTCCCCTTTCTAAAGGTCCCAATTGTTATTAATGGCCTTTTTTATTGTGTCTGCCATGGGACTAAACCGGAAAGGCAAACCTGGTCTGTTTATTTTTATTGGTTCGATCCTCACTAAGTAATTCGTTACGTGAGCAAAGAAGTGCTTTACTTAGGGCCTCATCTATGTCTTTGGGTGTGTAACCTCTCCTTAGAAGGCGATCCTTAAGCATGGTCACCTGTTGCGCATATCCTAGGTCCGTATTATTGATCCTCCGTAATCTAATGAACTGGCCATAGGGTATGGCTTTTTTTACACTAGGAGGGTGGAAGCTGGTCCGGTGGAGCAGTGAGTTGGTAGCCGTGGGTTTGCGGTAACCGGTGGTAATCAATTTACCTGCTTGGACGGTTACTTTGACATCCAGGAAGTCTAAGGAGTCGCCTCCGAAATTGAGGGTAAATCTCATATTTATACTATTAGTTGTATTAAGATAATTCACAGACGCACGGCATTCCTCTTCAGTGCCCGACCAGACCAGGAATATATAGTCCACATATCTTAAAAATAGGTGGATATGGCGTAAGAAGGGGTTATCCACCGAAAAGACATAGGTCTCCTCAAATACCGCCAGGTACAGGTTAGCGTACGTACAGGACACAGGAGTGCCCATGGCCGTACCCTGTACATGGCGGTACCACCGAGACTCAAATAGAAACACATTGTTGTTCAAGACCAGGTCCAAGGCTTCCTGGACGAAGTGGCAGAATATGGAGCCCTTATTAGATCTGGCTAGAACCTCTTTGATGGATTGAATACCCAACCTGTGTGGGATACGTGTATATAAGGACTTGACGTCCAAGGACACCAGACGATAATCCCCGCGCCACTTGAAGATTTCGAGCGCGCGGAGAAAATCGCCGGTGTCCTTGAGATACGTCGGTGTACCCCATAATAATGGTCTTAATAACCACTCAAGGTAGCTAGATAATGGCTCTATCGCCGACCCAACTCCCGCCACGATGGGGGCGGCCAGGGGGGTGGGTCTGCGATTTGTGTATCTTAGGCACAAAATACGATGTAGGATGGATAGGATAGCTAGGGACTAATTTATCCATAATTTTGGCAGGAAGAAACCTGAACTCAATATACTTCGTTAGTAATTTCTCTAGCTTAGTGAGTATACCAGGAACTGGATTTGTGTCTAATTTTTCATAGGTATCACTATCCCTGAGTTGTCGGAAAGATTCCTGCAAATAATAATCACGTGTCAGTAGTACAATGTTTCGCCCCTTGTCCGCCGGCTTCACAACAATGTCCTTATTCTCATTCAACCATTTGAGTGCCTTGCGTTCCTCATTACTTAAATTTGGGGGAGCCACAGGATATACAAGTGCACAAACTTTGCGGACCCTCTGATAGAACACATCGATGAGTGAGCCGGCGGGCATGGGGGGAACCAGTGCAGAGCTGACACCGCCCTGAAAAACATTGGAATGGTATGCCCTTGGTAATTCAGATTCAATATCTCCATCCAACAAGGCATTGATACAAGCCACCTCGTCTTCGTCAAAACGAGGTGCCACATGGAAGTCAACAACTGTAAGGCTGGCTGGTATTTGACCGGGTGGGGGGGGGGGGGGGTTTCCACAGGAGATTCGTGGAACATTTTTTTCAAAAACAATTTGCGAATGTTCCTGTATAGGTCAATTTCAAAATCTGTCCATTTAAATTGTTCAACTGTTGAGTACTGAAATACATGCCGGAGTTAGTTGGTGGGGGGTTAAATTAATCACCACATTCTCTTCATTTACTTTTCTATGGACAATTTGCTGTGTGGCTATTGCCTCCAGGAGACCTGTCTCCGTTTCTGTGTTGATTTCCTGGTTTCTTTTGGTCTGTCTTTCCCTTGATCCTCTGCTCCTTCTGACTTTTCTCCTAAAGGGGCTGCAGCATTTAGATCTTCATGTGCGCTGTTATCTGAGGTACTGGACTCTGAATCCGTGGTCCAGAAGTCAGACCTAGTGCGTCTTGGTACTCTCCTGGGACGTGTTTTCTTAGTACGATTCCAGGTGAACACTTTATCTGTTTCATAATCGTGTTTGTCTCGTAAAAATTTGTCGCGTTTACGGTCTTTGATTTCTGCCTGGGCGACCGCTATACGTTTTTGTGACTTTTTCTCAAAAGCAGCGAAATGAGCCTCAGTTAGGCGCGTTCTAAGCTCCCGTTTAGCTTTAATTAGATCTGTGGTGATGGTGACATATTCTTTTTCATCATGTTCTAGAAGTAATGACATAATTTGTACGGAAAATTGGGCATGCATATCTTTCCAGCGGGATACAAACTCAGCGTCGTCTTCATATTGAAGTACTTCTTTGTAAATGGTTAGCCCTCTTGGTACTCTGTGACATTCTTGATATAATTTAGGGGACTTTATTATCCAAAACAATCTCATTTCTTTATCTGCCAATTGCAATATTCGATTTTCCAGCATATTAGCGCTCATGGTGCAGACATCATCCTGATTCTCACATGCCGCAAAAAATGTGTCCGCCCCTTCTCGGCCATTGTTCACACTAACCGCAGCGTCTTTAGGTGCAGACATGGGTTGCATTCGGCTTAGTGAGGTGTGCTCTATCCGTGTAGACATAGTGCAAATAAATGTTCAAAACAAGAGAATCGGATGGCACTACCTTAAACAAAGCAACATGCGCTTTTATTGTATGTCGTATTGCGCTGCGAAAGTGTCTTCAGATTCATGGTGGTGCTCAGCTATGTATAGGTATTCAAGTGACTTCAGTAGCGAGACAAAAATGAGAAAGTAGCGGCACTCACCAAATCTTCAAGGAATGATTCTCTTTATTGTTTACATAAAAAAAGAGGCGAAGACTCACCGGTGGCCAGGGGGGGACACAAAAAGTGGCGATAGCTGTGCGGCAACGTTCTTACCTTACTTCAGGCCTAAGGTTCCAACCTTTCAAAATATTAACCAGGTAATTTCTTTACCAGTTTTGTTTTCTGCCTCCTCCTCTGATGTTCTGGCCAGACATCTGCTGGATATCTCGAGATGCCTCCAGGTCTATGTGGATAGATCCAAGGAGTTCAGGATAGACGAGAATCTCTTCATCCTGTTTGCTGGTAAGTCTAAAGGCCGTAAAGCGTCTAAATCTACCATTAGTCGCTGGATCAGGGAAGCCATTAGGGAGGCCTTTGTGTCCCAATCTCTAGATCCTCCGGAGTTTGTGAGGGCCCATTCTACGAGGGCCGTCTCAACCTCTGTTGCGGAGAGAAGACTTCTCCCCTTAGAGTTGATCTGTAAAGCAGCTTCCTGGAGCTCTGAATCAACCTTCATCTCCTATTATAGGATAGATGCTAAGGTGGCAGAGTTTTTGGCTTTTGGGCAGACGATCCTTAGTTCTGCCAGGCATGAGGACCCTCCCTAGGGGATTCTTCTTGCTATCTCCCCATCTGTGCTGCTGGTAGGACGTAAGGGAATCATAATTTCTAACGATAATTTGTTTTCCCTTAGTCCTAACAGCAGCACACAAATTTCCCACCCTAAGTACATTATTCTTGTTATAGACACGGTGGGCTGGGGGGGGGGGGGTGATCCCCTCCCTTTGAGGGAGCAGAAGATTGCTTATTGGTTCTTGGGCTGATTAAAATTTCTGCCGGTCCTACCAGTCTACAGGGGGCAGTTAACCCCATCTGTGTTGCTGTTAGGACTAAGGGAAAACAAATTATCGTTAGAAATTAACGATTTTTAGCAAACAGATGTCTTATAGAAGGCAGAAACACTAGTTAAAACAGAAAAAATGCACCCCCGTATATGTTCACTATTTTCTCCCCACTCAGGAAACACCCCATATGTGCTTGTAGCCTGCTGTATGGGCTCACAGCAGGGCTCTAGAGGCAAAGTGCAAAATATGGTTCTTGCAGGGTTGAATAAACAGACATGGATTTTAGGGTCCATGTCGCATTAAAATGCACCGCAGTATATGTTTCCCATTTTTTCCCCACTCAGGAAACACCCCATATGTGCTTGTAGCCTGCTGTATGGGCGCACAGCAGGGCTCTAGAGGCAAAGTGCAAAATATGGTTTTTGCAGGGTTGAATAAAATTTTTCACTTTCACAAGGGGTTAAAGGAGAAAATGCACCCCAGTATGTGTTCCCCATTTTCTCCACATTCAGGAAACTCCCCATATATGCTTGTAGCCATCTGTATTGGTGCACAGCAGACAAACAGCTAAATGTGAATTTGGCTGGCCTGAATAGGCAGACATGGATTTTAGGTGCCATGTCGCATTAAAAAATTTCCTGAGGTCCCCAGAAATTAAAAACCCCAGGAAGTGACCCCATTTTGGAAAGAGCACCCCCGTACAAACATTTTAAGTGGTAGAAAGGGTACATTTCAGCAAACAGGTATCTCACAGAAGGCAGAAACACTTGTTAAAGGATTTCAAAGCACACATTTGTGAAAATTAAAAAATACAAGCAAACCCCAATTTTTCACTTTCACAAGAATTAAAGGAGAGAATGCACCCCAGTATATGTTCCCCATTTTGTCCCCACTCAGGAAACACCCCATATGTGCTTGTAGCCTGCTGTATGGGCTCTAGAGGCAAAGTGCAGGCTTGAATAAACCAACATGGATTTTAGGTGCCATGTTGCATTAAATGATTCCTGAGGTCCCCAGAAATTAAAAACCCCAAGATTTGACCCCATTATGGAAAGAACACCCCCGTACGAACATTTTAAGGGTTGAAAAGGGCACTTTTAACCTAACAGTTGTCTCACAGAAAAGAATATTTAGTGGTTGTTGGAAAGTGGATTTGCAAGCGAGGTGGACTAAATCAGAGATATAAAGTGGAAATATTACAAGAAGCATAAAGGATGAAATTAAATTAATACTCCATGGATGGTAGATTTTGAAACACTCCTGCATGCCATGCACAGGCCAGGTTTTTCAGGGCAGGTTTTGCAGTGGTAAATTATGTCTTTCCTTATCTCGCTTTTGGAACACACCCTGCATTTTTTTGGGTCCTTCCCTTCTTTGCTGTTTGGGGAACTTGACCTGTAAAATGTTGCCCTGGTACTACACGGGCACCATGACTTCCAGAAGTACTGAGACACGGCCTGGGTTTGAAAAATTAGGGCCTTGATAACCACCTCTTGGAACTGAAGGTTCCTGTGTGGCCTGCAGACTGAAATAGCACGTACGCATTGCACATTGCCATCTGTACAATGTGTACGGCCAGCTTTTTGTACAAGACTTTTGTTTTTCGTGTGGCGCTGTAGGGTTTCAGAAGTTGATCTGAAAGATCCACCCCTCCCGTGTGCCTGTTGTAGTCCAGGATACAAACTGGTTTGGGGGTAGTGGTTGTGGTACCTCGTACAGGAGCAGGGGAGCTGGCGTTACTGTGAATGGTGGTCAGTACAAGGACATCAGCAAACTTGGTGTTAAAGTGGTCAATGACAGGCCTAACTTTAAACAGACGGTAAAATGTTGGGTCGTTTTGGGGTGGGCACTGTGAATTGTCGTTGTAGTGTAGAAATTTCCTAATTGACTCAAATCTCTTCCGGGTCATGGTGTTACTGTAAATTGGAACACAAGGGGGGTCAGTCAGTATTACCTGTATGCAGGTGCACGTAGCTATGGCAATTATACATACAAACAAAAAGATGCAACAGCACTCTGCAACCAGAGCTCTGCCCAAGATGGGAGCTATAAGAGGACATTAGTGATATCGCATGCAAACAGTGGAGAAAATAGTTTACATTTTGATCAAAAGGTAGTAAGCCCACTCACCCCGTCATGGTTGTCTCCTAGAGTGGGTACCAACGCTAAATCTGACCTGCTATGGGCCATGACAGCCACATAAAATCCTCCTAACGCTAAGTCCTGCCTGTTATGGGCCACGACAGCCACATAAAATCCAGGGAGGGTGGGCCCAGCATGCATGCTGGGATAGACCGTACTTATTAACCCCTTCTGGTGCTGTAACAGCCTCCACTAGATCCAGGGATGCAGGTACCAACATGCATGCCGAGCCCACTGTGCACTCCTCCTGGAGCGAGATGGCTACTAGCAGGTAATGTGAGTACACATTCAGCTCTATACTCACTCTGATTGAAAACCAGCATCTAGGGCAGAAAAACTCAGGTGTGCACGACTGAAGAGGTCAGGTGTGCACGACTGAAAAGGAGGTCGCCACACCTCCAACACATACTAAACAGAAACACAAGGGGGGTCAGTCAGCACCACCTGTATACAGGTGCACGTAGCTATGGCAATTATACATACAAACAAAAAGATGCAACAGCACTACCTTTTGATCAAAATGTAAACTAATGTCTCCAATGTTTGCATGCGATATCACTAATGTCCTCTTATAGCTCCCATCTTGGGCAGAGCTCTGGTTGCAGAGTGCTGTTGGATCTTTTTGTTACTGTAAATTGGAGTCTGGTAGAAAATGTCTTAACTCCAATTTTGCCTAACGTTTGTTTTTTTTACAACGCCCATATGCAGCACGAGTCCCCAAAACTTCATCATCTCTGCAGCTCTTTCTGGGGTCCAACCTAGGGGTCTAGTGTATGCTGATGTAGGGTTCTGAGCAATGAATTGTTGGGCGTATAAATTGGTTTAGGCCAACATTACATTTGCAAAGTTTTCAGAGAAGAAGATTTTGAAAAAATCTAGTTCAGTGAAGCCCGCACTATCTATCTATATTCCGGAGCTGTCCTCAAAATCCGGAATTTGGATCTGATAATTGTCAGGGGGTGGGGTCCATAAGGGTTCACTCTGGGGGGCTGCCTCCGCTGCTACCCTGGGGCACCTTCTAGAGGGTCCCTCATCACCGGATGATTATGATGATGATAAGGGAGTAGAGGAATAGAGGAAAGTGGCATCATCTTCTCCCTCAGTGGCAGACTCTGTATTGGAGGCAAGGATGGCATATGCCTCTTCAGCTGAGTATACTCGCTGGGATGAATTGGACATTTTTTTTTTATTGGGGTATGACGTGTGAAATGTGTAATCCTTTATTTAGTGTGAGGGGTGTGTATGTTGTGTTTTCACACGTGAAGGGGCTTATAATACATTTGAAATTCAATTGAGAAGAAAAAAAAATTGTGAAAAAAAAAGTTTTTCTGCACAAAAAATGCCTTTGATGCTCAAAAAAGTATTTTCTGCACAAAAAAAACTTGCAGTGCAAACTGAACAGACACGATCAGTAATGGACACTACTGATTGGTGCTCAGCGGTTGCAAAATGCACGTACGCAGATGGTACATTCGTGCAAAATTCTAAACTGATATATATATATATATATATATATATATATATAATAACTAACTAACTACCACTAACTGTAGTTCTTTTTTCATCCCCCAAAAAAACCCTGAAAAATGTGTAGATGTAAATGAGCACACTACTCATCGGTGCTCTGCAGCATGCACGCACACAGATCGTGCGTGCAAAAACTGTAGTATAAAAATTCACTACAGTGTTAAAAAAGTGAACACTGGCTAAAAATTTACTTATATCTATATATATATATATATAGAAATATAGATCTCTTTATATATTTATATAACACCCTAACTACAATTACTTCTTTTTAAACCAAGAAAAAGGAAAAATTGGCAAAAAAAATCAACAGCAAAGAATAATCCTCATGTGCTGATCAGGCAGGTATGCACTGAACAGCACTTGGTGGTCACAGCTCACACGCAGAAAAAGTGGTGCAGAGCTGGAAAATTGTAAAAAGAAAAAGCACATGGACCAAATGGCATCTGTAAAAAAAAGGATGGGAGAGGGGGGGGGGAGCTGGAAGGGACAGGGACGGAGGGTGGTTTAGGGATCTGGAACAGCTGCAAATGAAAAAAAATCAGTGCAGCAATTCCAGATGTTCTTCTTTTTTTCTTCTTTGAGCAGGAAAGGGTTAAAAGCACAGTGGCGGTGCACCACAAGTCCCTGCAAGCCAATAAAAGCACAGAAAAGGACAGAACCTCTCTGCATTCAGTCACCAGCTAGAATGGCTGCATGCAGGGAAGTTCAGCCCTTTCCTATGCAGCTATAGCGCTGCCATTGGCTGGAGCGTTGTCCCAGCCAATCGCAGTACTGGCAGGGGAACCCAAACACCGGTGTCCCCTGCCTCACCACGGAGGAGACCGATGCTGACCAGTTCAGCACCGGTCACTGCTCCGCCCCAATGCTTCTTACCAGGGCTGGGACAAGGTCCACCACCAACAGAGGCTGAGCTGCCCAAGTGCGCCCCCCCCCCCCCAACTTGTGGAGTCTTTACTAAATACTGTTGTAATCACACATAAATATGCACAGTTTAATGTATCAATTAATGACGCACTGTTATGGGGGATCTGTGGATGACACACTGTTATGGGGGACCTGTGGATGACAGTGCTATGGGGGATCTGTGGATGACACTGTTATGGGAGATCTGTGGATGACACTGTTATGGGGGATCTGTGGATGACAGTGTTATGGGGTATTTGAGGATGACACTGTTATGGGGGATCTGTGGATGACACACTGTTATGGGGGATCTGTGGATGACACACTGTTATGGGGGATCTGTGGATGACAAACTGTTATGGGGGATCTGTGGATGACACACTGTTATGGGGATCTGTGGATGACGCATTGTTATGGGGGATCTGTGGATGGCACTGTTATGGATTGTGACTTACAATGGATATTGGGGACAGCAAATTACAAGGAAGCGGGGTGGGGATGATTGATAACATACATATCTAAATGGCTGGGGGTGAGGGCTTGACTTGAGCCATCTACTGATCAGAGCATTAGAATAGCAGGAATAAATAACATCTAAATGTCTGGTGGGGTAGATGGGGGGTAGGACAAGGGCTGATGGGGAAGGAGACTGGGTTAGATAATCTATACTGACATACATTTGACACACACATATATACTGGCATATATATGACAACACATATATACTGACATACATATGACACACACATATATACTGACATATATATGACAACACATATATACTGACATACATATGACACACACATACATACTGACATACATATGACACACATATATACTGACATACATATGACACACACATACATACTGACATACATATGACACACACATACACACTGACATACATATGACACACACACACATATATACTGACATACATATTGCACACATACATACTGACATACATATGACACACATACATACTGACATACATATGACACACATATATACTGACATACATATGACACACACATACATACTGAGCTGACATACATATGACACACACATACATACTGAGCTGACATACATATGACACACACATACATACTGAGCTGACATACATATGACACACACATACATACTGACATACATATGACACACACATACATACTGACATACATATGACACACACATACATACTGACATACATATGACACACATACATACTGACATACATATGACACACACATATATACAGACATACATATGACACACACATATATACTGACATACATATGACACACACATATATACAGACATACATATGACACACACATACATACTGACATACATATGACACACACATACATACTGACATACATATGACACACACATATATACAGACATACATATGACACACACATATATACAGACATACATATGACACACACATATATACTGACATACATATGACACACACATACATACTGACATACATATGACACATACATACTGACATACATATGACACACACACACATATATACTGACATACATATGACACACACATATATACAGACATACATATGACACACACATATATACAGACATACATATGACACACACATATATACTGACTTACATATGACACACACACACATACTGACATACATATGACACATACATATATACAGACATACATATGACACACATACATATATACTGACATACATATGACACACATACATATATACTGACATACATATGACACACATACATATATATATACAGACATACATATGACACACATACATAAAAACACACAATATGCACATTACATTACTGCCATTCCATTCCCTTTAACCCCTTACATTTTCTGCACATACAGTCTCTGGTGAGAGGCAGGATGCAGAGTATTCCTCCTCCTCCTCCTTCTCTGTCCCGACGCTGCTCTTCTCTCTGTGCTGGGGGAGGGGGTTGTGAATCTCTGGTGCACACACAGGCAGGAAGTCAGGGGCTGGGGAAGGTACGGAGCTGCAGCACACTGCACTAGACTGAGGGAGGGAGGAAGAACACCACTAGGGGGCGCAGGACCGGCTGTTACAGCAGCAGAGCGCAGAAATGGATGCTCTGCTGCTAATACAGCTACACGGCAGCAGCAGGGACTTGGTGAGAGTGGCCTGTGCCTGCGCCCTTAGGCTTGAGCGCCCTGAGGCTGGAGCCTCCTCAGCCTCTGTGTCGGCCCGGCCCTGCTTCTTACAGCTTCCAGTGCTGCAAAGTGTTGGTCTTCATTGACCGGCCAATCGCAGTGCTTAGAGCTGCAGGGGGGGCCATTCAGCACCATGCTACCCTTACTTGGCATGGCTACCTGCCAGCAAGAGCAGCCATGGTGCCGTGATTCCCCCCTGATCGCTCACCAAAGCCCCGCAGACCTTGCGCCCTACATGTACGGCGCTGCTCCTTAAGTCATGTCCGGTTGCGCCATACATGTACGGCGCATTCCTTAATGGGATGATTCCTGGGCCTGCACACTGCTCCTACTCAGCCCAGCATCTCGATATGTGGACTGATGGGGAGCGCCATAGCTCAACTGACCGGTGAAGCTTGAGTGGACAGCTTGCTGATTCACCTTCTAAATGAACTGCTGGGCACACCTGGGACATGTGCCCCACTTGTCCCCCTCCTCGCAACACCCCTACTTTTTCCTATAGTGTGCAAGCATTGCCACTGCTGCTGGACTGTAGGGTGGTCGTAACCATGGAAATGAGCAGTGTACAATGTGGTGGAAAAATGAATCTAGCCATCAAAAGAAGCAATATGTACAATCACAATATATTGGTAAGTACCTTGTGTTAACCCCTTGTTAAGTCCCTGCCATTTTTCACCTTCCTGACCCTGGCTATTTTTATATATCTGATGTGTCACTTTCTGTGGTAAAAACTTTGTAATGCTGTTACTTGTCCAAATGATTCAGATAATTTTTTTTTTTTTTTACACATTTTACTTCATGTTAGTTGTAAATTTAAGTTAATATATTCTACTTTTATTTTAAAAAATCTTTTCAAAATTTTTATTTCTCTGCTTTTAAAGGGGTTGTCTCATCTGAGACAATAGGGGCATAATGCTAGGATATGTCCCCATTGTCTGATAGGTGTGGGTCCCAGTGGTGGGACCCGCACCTATCTCCTAAACGGAGCCCCGCAAAGTTGTGGCTGCAGGACTCTGGTATGGGCACTGCCAAGCATGGTCCCCATAGAAATGAATTGGAGCGCACCGCACATGACCAGCCACTGCTCGGCTATTTTCAGCGGCCCCATAGAAATGATTGGAGGGCGGCTTCACAAGTGCAATGCGCCCTTTACTAGGGAAAAGCGAACCCGAACTGGATAGTTCGGGTTCGTACCGAATTTTGGGGTGTTCGGGACACGGACCCAGACCCGAACATTTTCAAAAAAGTTCGGGTTCGGGTCCGTTGTTCGGCGATTTCTTTCCGCTTTCTGAAGGGCTGCACAGCAGCCAATCAGCTAGCGTTTTACTTCTTGCCCTAAGAAGCCATCACAGCCATGCCTACTCATGGCATGGCTGTGATTAACCAAGTGCAGCATGTGACCCAGCCTCTATTTAAGCTGGAGTCACGTAGCGCCGCACGTCACTCTGCTCTGATTAGTGTACGTAGAGGACGCAGCTTCTGTGAGGGCGAGATTAGGCAGGGAAAAGTCAGCAAAAACACCTAATAAAGTGATCGATCTACAGCTGTGAATCATTCAACTTCTGCTAGTTAATTGCTCACTGGTTTTTAGGCTGCACAGAGCGTTTTTCTGTCACTTTGATCGGCGGCCATTTTGTGTCTTGTGGTGCACCAGCACAAGCTGCCACAAAGTCCATCAATCCATCAATACTATTTTTTTTTTTTTGCTATATCCTACATCAGGGGCTTCGCTGTGCTTATTGTTACCCCTAGAAACTCAGGATAGAAATTTCTATATTTTATTAGGGGTTAAATTCAATTGCCAAAAAAGCAATCCCATAAATCTGGTGTTCCAGCTGTGGCTAGCCAAGTGTAATACTGTCTGCTGTCTGGCAAATGATATATTTTGTTCTGGGTTGAAATTCAATAGCCAAAATAGCAATACCGTAAATCTGGTGTCCCAGCAGTGGCTGGCCAAGTTTAATAGTGTCCGGCAAAGGATATATTTTGTTCTAGGGTGAAATTCAATTGCCAAAATAGCAATACCGTAAATCTGGTGTTCCAGCTGTGACTGGACAAGTTTCATAATGTCCGTCATAGGATATATTATTTTCTGCGGTGAAATTCAGTTGCAAAAATAGAAATACTGCAAATCTGGTGTTCCAGCTGTGACTGGACAAGTTTAATAGTGTCCAGCAAAGGATTTATTATTTTCTGGGGTGAAATGCAGTTGCCAAAATAGAAATACAGTAAATCTGGTGTTCCAGCTGTGACTGGACAAGTTTAATAGTGTCCGTCATAGGATATATTATTTTCTGCGGTGAAATTCAGTTGCAAAAATAGAAATACTGCAAATCTGGTGTTCCAGCTGTGACTGGACAAGTTTAATAGTGTCCGGCAAAGGATGTTTTTTTTTTCTGGGGTGAAATTCAATTGCCAAAATAGCAATACCGTACATCTGGTGTCTCAGCAGTGGCTGGCAAAGTTTAATAGTGTCCCGCAAAGGATATATTATTTTCTGGGGTGAAATTTAATTGCCAAAATAGCAATACCCTGAATCTGGTGTTCCAGCTGTGACTGGACAATTTCCCTAGTGTCCGTCAAAGGATATATTATTTTCTGGGGTGAAATACAGTTACAAAAATAGAAATACAGTAAATCTGGTGTTCCAGCTGTGGCTGGACAAGTTTAATAGTGTCCGGCAAAGGATATATTTTTTTTCTGGGGTGAAATTTAATTGCCAATATAGCAATACCATAAATCAGTGGTTTCAGCTGTGGCTGGCCAAGTTTAATAGTGTCCGTCACAGGATATATTATTTTCTGGGGTGAAATTTAATTGCCAAAATAGCAATACCCTGAATCTGGTGTTCCAGCTGTGACTGGACAATTTCCCTAGTGTCCGTCAAAGGATATATTATTTTCTGTGGTGAAAGTCAGTAGCAAAAATTGAAATACAGTAAATCTGGTGTTCCAGCTGTTGCAGGCCTAGTTTAAATCTGTCTGTAAAAGGGTATATATTTTTCTGGGGTGAAATTTTATTGCCAAAATAGCAATACCCTGAATCTGGTGTTCCAGCTGTTGCAGGCCTAGTTTAAATTTGTCCGTAAAAGGGTATATTTTTTTCTGGGGTGAAATTCAATTGACAAAATAGCAATACCCTGAATCTGGTGTTCCAGCTGTGACTGGACAATTTCCCTAGTGTCCGTCAAAGGATATATTATTTTCTGTGGTTAAATACAGTTGCAAAAATAGAAATACAGTAAATTTGGTGTTCCAGCTGTGACTGGACAAGTTTCATAGTGTCCGTCATAGGATATATTATTTTCTGCGGTGAAATTTAGTTGCAAAAATAGAAATACCGTAAATCTGGTGTTCCAGCTGTAGCTGGACATGTTTAATAGTGTCCGGCAAAGGATATATTTTTTTCTGGGGTGAAATTCATTTGCCAAAATAGCAATACCATAAATTATTGGTTTTAGCTGTGGCTGGCCAAGTTTAATAGTGTCCGTCACAGGATATATTAATTTCTGGAGTGAAATACAGTTGCAAAAATAGAAATACAGTAAATCTGGTGTTCCTGCTGTGGCTGGACAAGTTTAATATTGTCCGGCAAAGGATTTATTTTGTTCTGGGGTGAAATTCAATTGCCAAAATAGCAATACCGTAAATCTGGTGTTCCAGCTGTGACTGGACAAGTTTAATAGTATCCGTCAAAACATAGATTTTGTTCTGGGGTGAAATTCACTTGCCAATATAGCAATACCCTGAATCTGGTGTTCCAGCTGTTGCAGGCCAAGTGTTAATCTGCCCGTAAAAGGGTATATTACACTCAGCGTGCATCTCCAAGTATATTTCTTTCCGTAAAAGGGTATATTACAAAAAGTGTGACATTACAATTGCGTAAAGCATAATCCTGTAAATCTGCACACACTATTGTGCATCTCATAGTGTATTTCTGTCCGTAAAAGGGTATATTACACTCAAGGTGTATATACAAGTGCTGAGAGGGTCACCCTCAATAACTTCACACGCTACCGTGCATCTCCAAGTGTTTTTCTGTCCGTTAAAGGGTATATTACACAAAGTGTTAAAATACAATTGCTGAAGGCATAATCCTACATATTTTTTCACACGCTACTGTGCATCTCCAAGTGTAAATCTGTCCATAAAAGGATACCTTTCATCCAGGGCCTAAATACTAGACCTACAATTGATATTCACCTAAATCAGTGGTTACTGCTGTGCCTGCATTAGTGTAATACGGTACATAAATTAATAGGCAGATAGTGTTAGGTGCCTGTAAAAAAAGGCCTGAATTTGAAATCAATACATTCAGCCAAATATTTTTTTTCTTATTGTGGTGCTTGGTGAACGGTAACATTGAGGAAAACATCTAGTAACGGACGCGGTCGTGGTGGTGTTAGTGGACCCTCTGGTGCTGGGAGAGGACGTGGCCATTCTTGCACAGCCACACGTCCTAGTGAACCAACTACCTCAGGTTCCAGTACCCACCAGAATTTACAGCGATATTTGGTGGGGCCCAATGCCGTTCTAATTATGGTAAGGCCTGAGCAGGTACAGGCGCTAGTCAATTGGGTGGCCGACAGTGGATTCAGCACGTTCACAACATTATCTCCCACCCAGTCTTCTGCAGAAAGCACACAAGTGACGCCTGAAAACCAAGCCCATCAGTCTGTCACATCACCCCCATGCATATCAGGGAAACTGTCAGAGACTCAAGTTATGCAGCAGTCTCTTATGCTGTTTGAAGACTCTGCTGGCAGCTAGCCCTTCCCCAGTGGTGGAAGACATAGAATGCACTGATGCACAACCACATATGTTTTCCTGATGATGAGGACATGGGAATACTACCTCATCGGAGTCCGCACGTCTCTGATGATGACGAAACACAGGTGCCAACTGCTGCGTCTTTTTGCAGTGTGCAGACCGAACAGGAGGTCAGGGAGGAAGACTGTGTGGAAGACGATGCAGGGGACGACGAGGTCCTAGACCCCACATGGAATGAAGGTCATGCCACTGACTTTCATAGTTAAGAGGAAGAGGCAGTGGTGAGACCGAGCGGACAGCGTAGCAAAAGAGGGAGCAGGGGGCAAAAGCAGAACAGCAGCCGCCAAGAGAGTTCGCCTGCTACTGCCCACTGCCACCAGGGACCGAGTACCCGAAAGGCAGCTTCCAGGAGTTCCCTGGCATGGCACTTCTTTAAACAATGTGCTGTCGACAAGACCCGAGTGGTTTGCACGCTGTGCCATCAGAGCCTGAAGCGAGGCATTAACGTTCTGAACCTTAGCACAACCTGCATGACCAGGCATCTACATGCAAAGCATGAACTGCAGTGGAGTAAACACCTTAAAGACAAGGAACTCACTCAGGCTCCCCCTGCTCCCTCTTCTGCTGCTGCCTCGGCCTCTTCCTCCACCTCAGGAGGAATGTTGGCACCTGCCGCCCACCAAACAGAGGATGTGCCACCGACACCACAACCTGCGTCACCAAGCATCTCCACCATGTCACAAGGCAGCGTTCAGCTCTCCATCTCAAAAACCTTGGAGAGAAAGCGTAAATTCCCACCTATCCACCCTCAAGCCCTGGACCTGAATGCCAGCATTTCTAAACTACTGGCCTTTGAAATGCTGTCATTCAGGCTGGTGGACACAGACAGCTTCAAACAGCTGATGGCGATGGCTGTCCCACAGTATGTTGTTCCCAGCCGCCACTACTTCTCCAAGACAGCCGTGCCTTCCCTGCACAACCAAGTATCCGATAAAATCAAGTGTGCACTGCGCAACGCCATCTGTGGCAAGGTCCACCTAACCACAGATACGTGGACCAGTAAGCACGGCCAGGGATGCTATATCTAACTAACTGCACACTGGGTAAATGTAGTGGCGGCTGGACCCTAGGCGGAGAGTTCTTTGGCGCAAGTCCTTCCGCCGCCAAGGATCGCAGGGCATCATTCTTTGCCTCCTGTAGCCTCCTCCTGCTACTCGGCTTCCTCCTCCTCTGCTTCCACCTGCTCATCCAGTCAGCCACACACCTTCACCACCAACTTCAGCACAGCCTGGGGTAAACGTGAGCAGGCCGTTCTGAAACTCATATGTTTGGGGGACAGGCCCCACACCACACAGGAGTTTTGGCGGGGTATTGAACAACAGACCGACCAGTGGTTGCTGCTGGTGGGCCTCAAGCCCGGCCTGGTGGTGTGCGATAATGGGCGAAATCTAGTCGCAGCTCTGGGACTAGCCGGTTTGACGCACTTCCTTTTTGCCTGGTGCATGTGCTGAATTTAGTGGTGCAGAAGTTCATTCACAACTACCCCGACATGTCAGAGCTGCTGCATAAAGTGCGGGCCGTCTGTGCGCACTTCCGACGTTCACATCTTGCCGCTGCTCGCCTGTCTGCGCTACAGCGTAACTCGGCCTTCCCGCTCACCGCCTCATATGCGACGTGCCCACCAGGTGGAACTCCACCTTGCACATGCTGGAGAGACTGCGAGCAGCAGCAGGCCATAGTGGAGTTTCAGCTGCAGCACGCACGGGTCAGTCTCACTGCAGAACTGCACCACTTCACCACCAATGACTGGGCCTCCATGCGAGACCTGTGTGCCCTGTTGCGCTGTTTCGAGTACTCCACCAACATGGCCAGTGGCGATGACGCCGTTATCAGCGTTACAACACCACTTCTATGTCTCCTTGAGAAAACACTTAGGGCGATGATGAAAGAGGAGGTGGCCCAGGAGGAGGAGGATGAGGGGTCATTTTTAGCATTTTCAGGCCAGTCTGTTAGAAGTGGCTCAGAGGGAGGTTTTGTGCAACAGCAGAGGCTAGGTACAAATGTGGCGAGCCAGGGCCCACTACTGGAGGACGAGGATGAAGCAGGTTCACAGCGGGGTGGCACCCAACACAGCTCAGGCCCATCACTTGTGCGTGTCTGGGGAGATACGGAGGACGATGACGATACGCCTCCCACAGGGGACAGCTTGTCCTTACTTCTGGGCAGCCTGGCACACATGAGTGACTACATGCTGCAGTGCCTGCGCAACGACAGCAGAGTTGTCCACATTTTAAAGTGTGCGGACTACTGGGTTGCCACCCTGCTGGATCCCCAGTACAAAGACAACGTGCCCACCTTAGTTCCTGCACTGGAACGTGATAGGAAGATGCGCGAGTACAAGCGCACGCTGGTAGATACGCTCCTGAGAGCATTCCCAAATGTCACAGGGGAACAAGTGGAAGGCGAAGGCAGAGGAGGAGCAAGTAGTCGCCAACGCAGCTGTGTCACGGCCAGCTCCTCTGAGGGCAGGGTTAGCATGGCAGAAATGTGGAAAAGTTTTGTCACCACGCCACAGCTAACTGCACCACCACCTGATATGGAACGTGTTAGCAGGAGGCAGCATTTCACTAACATGGTTGAACAGTACGTGTGCACACCCCTCCACGTACTGACTGATGGTTCTGTCCCATTCAACTTCTGGGTCTCCAAATTGTCCACGTGGCCAGAGCTAGCCTTTTATGCCTTGGAGGTGCTGGCCTGCCCGGCGGCCAGCGTTTTGTCTGAACGTGTATTCAGCATGGCAGGGGGCGTCATTACTGACAAACGCAGCCGCCTGTCCACAGCCAACGTGGACAAGCTGACGTTCATAAAAATGAACCAGGCATGGATCCCACAGGAACTGTCCATCCCTTGTGCAGAATAGACATTTATAACTGCCTCCCCCTCAACCATATATTCTTGTACTCCTGGGCACTTCTTTATTGAATCCTCTTTTTTTAATTTTTCTATTATATTGCGGTGCAACCAAAAGTTGAATGAAACCCTCCTCCTTCTAGGTGCCAGGGGCCTAATTATCTGAAAGTGGCCTGTTCCAGTGGTGGGTGACATGAAGCCTGATTCTCTGCTATGCGACCTTTGTCCTCTGTCTGTGTGCCATGGGCTAAATATCTGGAAGTAGCCTTCTCTATTGCTGGGTGACATAAAGCCATATTCTCTGCTATGCAACCTCTCTCCTCCGTCTGGGTGCCAGGGGCCTAATTATCGAAAAGTGGCCTTCTCCATTGGTGGGTGACATGACGCCTGATTCTCTGCTATGTGAATTCTGTCCCATGTCTGGGTGCTGGGGCCTAAATAAATGAAAGTGGCCTTCTCCATTGGTGGGTGACTTGAAGCCTGATTCTCTTCTATGGGACCTCTCTCCAATTGATATTGCTTAATTTTTATTTATTTTATTTTAATTCATTTCCCTATCCACATTTGTTTTCAGGGGATTTACCTACATTTTGCTGCCTTTTGCAGCCCTCTAGCCCTTTCCTGGACTATTTTACAGCCTTTTTAGTGGCCAAAAGTTTGGTTCCCCATTGACTTCAACGGGGTTCGGGTTCGGGTTGAGTTCGGATCCCGAACCCGAACATTTTCGGGAAGTTTGGCCGAACTTCTCGAACCCGAACATCCAGGTGTTCGCTCAACTCTACCCTTTACCACTTTCAGGGCTCTGTTCTCAATATAGGTACAGGTCCCAGCGGTGGGACAGGCACCTATTAGACAATGGGAGCATATCTTAGCAATATGCCCCTATTGTCTCAGATGAGACAACAACTTTAAGACTACATAATATTGATACTACATAAAATACTTATTACTTGCAAATATCCAGGAGAGAGAGGACTAGGTCGCACATCCACAATGCTATGCTTTGATCTATTGCTTCTCAGCATTCTATTAATGTGTACAGCCCCCTATACTGCATGCTGTACCAGAGGCATTAGTGTACATTTTGATCAAAAGCCATAAGCCCACTCACCACGCCAAGGTTGCCTCTTTGAGTGGGACCTACTCTGACTAAGGGGCGCAGCACAATGCGGTGGCAAAGCGGCACTGCCCTGGTAGGCAGCTTGACCCAGGAGTCAAACAGCAACCCTGCTGTCCGACAATGCCACCCATGTCGCTGGGTCCCACCATCCCAGCAGTGCAGCACCACAAGACAAAGGCCACCACTCAGTACTGCACCATGTGAACAGTTGTCTAACACAACATGTCCATTACTGTAGGGTGGTCAAACGAAACGCCGTGGGAACAAAACCCGTAAACGGTGAAGAAATTGTGTTTTTTTTCCAATTCCTCCCCATTTGGAATTTTTTTACTGCTTCCCACTACATTGTATGCCATAACTAATGGTGGCATTAGAAAGTACAACTAGTCCCGCAAAAAATAAGCCCTCATACAGCTATGTGAATGGAAATATTAAAAAGTTATGGCTCAAAGAAGATGAGGAAGAAATATAAAAATGCAATTGAAGATTTAATATATGCTATATATCCCTATATATCCTCTAGGACCCACAGTGGCGTTGCAATTACACGTACAGGATCTGCTTTCTCTGCAGCTGCTGTACGCACTCCACTATGAATGACAGGGACAGGTGTAATAACGTTTCCACTTCCTGGTCCTGTCAATCAAATTTAAGAGGACATGACAGTTAACTTGCAGACATACAACAGGTCTGCCAGTTTCAGAGCTACAAATCTGCTGACGGATGCCCTTTAAAATAAAAGTTAAAAATGTCACTTTTTTTGCAGATTTTCCATTTTAATCTATTTTACAGTGACACTTCAAGGTTTTAACAGCCAAATAAACTTCAATATTTAATACCCTGATTCTGCAGTTTACAGAAATGCTCCAAATGTGGTTGCGAACTGCTGTATGGATACACTGAAAAGCTCAGAAAGGATGGAGAGCCATATGGCTTTTGGAGGGCAGAGATCATGAGATAATTTGACAGACACCCTGAGCTACCACTACAGTGGAAACCCCAAAAAAGTGACCCCATTTTGGAAAATACACCACCCAGGATTTTTTAAAGGGATGTAGTGAGCACTTTGGCCCAAGAGAAGTTGTGCTGAGAGTTTGCTGGCCAATCATGCACAGTGATACCGCGGTTATTAAACCAGGTTGTGGCGAAACCAACCTCCCCACTGGGTGCTGGAGAAGCCTGGTTGCCCTCCTGATGCCCCAGGATTGTGGCCTCTCTTATCAGCCCATGCTAAACTTAAACTCCATGGCGTTTTGACTCTGTGGTATCTGAGCGCTGTTCAGATATATTGAGCGCTTGGATCCAAGCCATCTGGGGATAGGCTGAATGTGGGGGTTCTGTTAAGTATAATAGGAGTTATGTATTGTTGTGTCTTTTCACTAACATGTGCTCAATGGAGTTTTGCCTCTGTCCTGGGAGATAATTGGATTACTTCCCAGTTGTCTCCAGGATAGAGGACTCTGTGGAACTGGTTTGGGCCGGAAAGCCATGCTGGCAGTAGGTCACAAAGACACTTTTTACTAATTTCTGAACCCCTGGTCTAATTCGTACCATTTATGGATATGTTGCTCCCCCGAATGGATTGATGACGAATATGTAATTTTTATTGAAATCCCATGCATAGTTTTGAAGTTATGAATGTTGTATAAAACTGTATATTTTCATGCCGGTGATAATAAGTTAGCCCATTGTGTTTAGTAATTATATCACATGCAGAGGGGAGGGAATGTGTACTCTGTGCGGGAGGGTTATTCCTTTATGTTATTTTATGATTGGTTAATGTAGAAGTCCAGGGGGTGTTCCTCTGGACTGAACATAGAAATAAAAGAGGCTGTATCGGCCAGTACATGGTGGTCTGCTTAACCCTCAAGCGAAGTGTCGTCTCGTTCTTGGGGAGAATTGGAGAATATGTTGTTACAGTGCGACTGCCAGGAGTGTAAACTGTTCGTAGGGTTTTTCCTGTTTGGGAGTATGGAGCATTCTTATGCTTGCAGTTCGGGAAATTGGTGCTTGCAGTAACTGCCGGTTTGTCTGAAAGGGGAATATCGTCTAAACGCAGTTGTTTGCTTAACGGTCCATTACACAGGTATTGATACTTTTGGCAGTGTGGGCAGATGCCAACACCTGCTGGGAAATGAAAGCAACATCACCATAAAGCTTGTAAACAGAGGGAAGCATGAAGTGCTCTAACATTTCAGCCTCATGCAAACGACTGTAGATTTGGAAAACATTTTTTGCGGATCAGACGCAGACCCATTCATCTCAGTGTGTGCTGTCCGCATCCGTATTTTCATTCCGTGGCTCCACAAAAAAAAATAGAACATGTTATATCCTTGTCTGCTTTGTGGACAAAAATAGGCATCTTTTTTTTTTAAATATATCTTTATTTATAAATGTATAAAATATTACAAATATAAGGCAGTACCTTTATTTTACATTATTCTCTTCCAACACCCTCCCACCTCCCATATTCAAGGACTGCCCTGCTGGAGAGAAAAAAAAGTAGCAATAGAGTCATTAGCATCCCAGACCAGAGATTGCTCCATTTATTGTGGTTTTTCTTATTAGTGTAGAAAATTTCTCATATCCTTTCACCGTATATGTTAAATTTTCCTACTTTGATATACATGGCTGTTCAGTCGACATCCAACTTTTATCTATAACCAGTCTCGCTAAGAAAAACATTTTTGTGAGGAATTCCTCTTTAGCCTTTAAGATTTTCAAGCCATGTAAGACAGCTTCCTTGCCGGCCCTCTCCTTCACCGCCCATGCCAAGCCCACCATTTTAGACCGGCCGTGAGCGGGGAAAAATCGCAGATGGCTATTTGAACCGATATACACCTAATTTAGATGTATTTCAGCATAGTAAAGGACCCCCTAACTCTTTAAAAGTTCTGAGTTTCTTATATGCCAACATTTTTCCATTTTTGACAACTTGTGATACGTAAACCAACCCACACCTAGCCCAAGAAGAAGTGTCCTCTAATTTAATAAACTCTTTCAAGCATTGGTTATCCCAAAGAGGGGTTAAAAAAAGAACCATGTATATCCAACATAACTTTCAAAGAGGCCCTACTTTTACTCTGCAAAATATTAATTGGTCTGTTGTTATGGTTTCCACATCTCCTTAGCCCTGATTCCAAAAGTGTAAATATATTTTCAAAAGGACATATATTCACCATATGCACCAGTACAGGATTGCTCCTCCACTTCATAATCATTAGAAGACAGGAGAGCATAGAATAACCTTTAAAGATTGGAAGAGATAATCCCCCCCTCAGATACTGGTTTAGTATATAATATAACTTAACCCTCACCCTTTTTATGCCCTATATCAGTTCATTCAGAAGCTTCTCGATAAGTGTAAATAAATGATTCTCAACCCACAACGGACTGGCTCGTAAAACATATAAAGATAGTGGTTTTGCCACAATTTTTGTAAGTGTTGTTCTGTCCGCTTGTGATAATGGTAACTTTAGCCAAGTACAGATTTTCCCTCTCATTTTAGAGATTAGAAGCATCAAATTAATGCGAGTATAATCTTGCCTAGATACCTGAATGGTTCAGATGTACGCAAAAACTTTTATCACCATCTCTGCTGGCAGATGTATCCTTTTCAATGGAAGGAGGACGGTCTTAGCCCAATTAATCTCTAGACCTGACATATAACCAAAAAATAAGTATAGGCATTTCTAACCGAGGGCAGGACGCACTGATCTGCAGAATGTGGAACACACACGGCCGGTATCTGTGTTTTGCAGATCCACGATTTGCAGAGTGCAAAAAGGATACAGTTCTGCAGGAGGCCTTCCTGGAAGATGGCTACACTGACTTTGGACTTGATATGGCTCCCCAAACCATCACTGGCTGTGGAAAGTTCACACTGGACCTCAGGCAACTTGGATTGTCTTCCTCTCCACTCTTCCTCCAGACTCGGACCTTGATTTCCAAATGAATTGCACAATTTACTTTCCTCTGAAAACAGGACTCTGGACCATTAAGCAGAAATCCAGTCGTTTTTCTTTGTAGTCCAGGTTTGATGCTTCTGACATTGTCTCTGGATTATGAGTGGTTGACACAAAGAATGTGACAGTTGTAACCTGTGCCCTGACTTCATCTGTGTGTCTTGGCTCTTGAAGAATTTTACATTCATATGCTTGGATATAGCACTCTGTGAACAGCCAGCTTCCTTATCCTCATTGTGGAGGGTGTTAATATCTCTAATGGACAACTGTCAGCATTCTTCCTCATGATTCTGTAGCCTACTGGACCAGACTTAGGGAAGTCTTAGGAAACCTGTACAGGTGTTTTATGTTGATTAGCTGATTCGAGTGTGACACCATGGGGGAGATTTATCAAACCTTGTATAAAGCCTGTATTAGATAGGCAGATAGTCTGCCAGGTCATAATTTACCGGTGGCAGATTGTGCTGTGTAATCAGAGGGTCTCCATCCCACATTAGCCATACTCAAGGACAAGGTATCAGATATTGTTCTCGATAGGCTCCTTACCATTTAAGTCCCCCTCTATATACTAAAGATACCTCTTCAGTCTCCAACCAAACATTTCAAACATCTGTCTGCTGCAAGACTCTAAATATTAGTTAGTACTTCTGACCCCTCCAAATCTATCAAATGATGCATAGTTCTGAACCCAGCTACCTTACTTCCCCTCTTCCAGAAGAGGGGAGAGATGAATGGGCAGAACAAGAAGAGATTAAGAAAGACAGGTATGATGAGGCCAATGAAGAGTCAAAATAAGGGGAAGATGCACCATTGGGGTGGGAATGGAGTCATTCAGGGAGGGTACCTGGAAAATTGTTCCCATTTAATGACCCAGATGATGTCCATGACTGTTTATAACTATTGAAACAAGAAACTAGACAATGTGACAGACAAAACAATACCAAGAGCAGATCTTAGACTTTTTGTAGATGGGTCTCGGTACTACCATGAGGGAGAACCATGGACATGATTCGCTATCATCACCTTACACCTTACTACTCTAAGAACCAATTTCTTCTGGGATGTCTGCATAGGAGGTGGAGCTGAAGGCACTCACTACAGCGTGCATGATGACGGAAGGACAGATCGCTAACATACAGTTGTGTTCAAAATTATTCAACCCCCAATGCTGTAAAGGGTTTTAGGGAATTTAGTGTACATTTGTAATTGTGTTCAGAATGAAATCTTACAAGGACTTTTTAAAGAACCAAATGCAACTAAAATTACATCAATTGTTTTTGTAATACAGTATTAAATGTTTTTTTTTGTGATTTCTTCATTGACACAATTATTCAACCCCTTAAAGACTACCACTCTTAAGAACAGAGGTTCATTCAAGTGTTTTCGATCAGGTATTGAAAACACCTGTGGATGTCAAGGAGCAGCAATCAAGCATAATAAGCACCAATTAGGCAGATTTAAAATGACTGTAATACTCAGCTCCTTCTAGACATTTACTGGTGTGTTTACAGACATGGTGAAGTCAAGAGAATGGTCCAGGAAGACAAGATTTCTCTTCACAGGAAGGGCAATGGCTATAAGAAGATTGCAAAGATGTTAAACATACCAAGAGACACCATAGGAAGCATCATTCGCAAATTCAAGGCAAAGGGCACTGTTGAAACGCTACCTGGTCGTGGCAGAAAGAAGATGCTGACTTCGACTGCTGTGCGCTACCTGAAGCGCAAAGTGGAGAAAAGTCCCCGTGTGACTGCTGAGGAACTGAAAAAAGATTTGTCAGATGCGGGTACTGAAGTTTCAGCTCAGACAATAAGGTGCACACTGCGTAATGAAGGCCTCCATGCCAGAACTCCCAGGCGCACCCCCTTGCTGTCTCCAAAGAATAAGAAGAGTGCCAAAAGTCATGTGGACAAACCACAAAAGTTTTGGGATAGTGTTCTGTGGACTGATGAAACAAAATTAGAACTGTTTGGGCCCATGGATCAACGCTATGTTTGGAGCAGGAAGAACAAGGCCTATGAAGAACACCTTGCCTACTGTGAAGCATGGCGGGGGATCAATCATGCTTTGGGGCTGTTTTGCTTCTACAGGTACAGGGAAGCTTCAGCGTTTGTAAGGTACCATGAATTCTCTTCAGTACCAGGAGATATTGAATGAAAATGTGATGCAGTCCGTCACAAACCTGAGGCTTGGGAGACGTTGGACCTTTCAACAGGACAATGATCCCAAGCATACCTCCAAGTCCACTAGAGCATGGTTGCAGATTAAAGGCTGGAACATTTTGAAGTGGCCATCGCAGTCACCAGACTTAAATCCGATTGAGAACCTCTGGTGGGACATAAAGAAAGCAGTTGCAGCGCGCAAGCCTAAGAATGTGACTGAACTGGAGGCTTTTGCCCATGAAGAATGGGCGAAGATACCCGTAGATGGCTGCAAGACACTTGTGTCAAGCTATGCTTCACGTTTAAAAGCTGTTATAACTGGAAAAGGATGTTGTACTAAGTACTAAGATTGAATGTCACTTGGGGGTTGAATAAAACTGATAATGATGTGAGCACAGAAAAGACATTTGTGGTTATTTCATTATAAATGTTATGTTATATTTGTCTGACTTACAAGTGCCTCTTTGTTTTAATTGTAAACAAGATGACTGAAATGATCAAAATCAATGTCAAACTGGCCAAAACACTCAATTTCAGTGGGGGTTGAATAATTTTGAACACAACTGTATATATTGACTCCAGGTATGCTTTGGCATAGCGCATGATTAAGAATTTGGAAAAGTAGAGACTTTTTTAGATGCTCAGTTAAATTAAAAAATAATGTAGAAGTTGTTACTTAATTATTCAGTACCTTGCAGTTGCCAAGGAAGGTTGCCGTTATCAAGGTGAAGGCGCACACAAAAGTGATTCAACAACACACCCAGTGATTCAACAACATGGCTCAACTTTGTTCAGACGCACGTGATCTGCTCTTGCCATAGCACCTCAAAGCCATCATACCCGTTCTAGCGACTTCATTTCATCTAACTACCAAAGGTGGTCAGTATGGGTTTGTGCTTGTCTCCATGGATCTCTTCTGAGGGAGGCTAGAAGCATAGCCTGTCATTAAAGCAAATATAAAGACCATGGCTAAGAAGCTCCTCTCTAAAGTGGTTAAGCCACCAAAGTCACCTCTGAGACCCGCACCTATCTGCAGAACATGCCCCTAAAAGTGAAGGAAAGCGTACCACACATACGTGGGGTGCTCTCTATTAAAGGATAACTGTCACATTTAGACCCAAATTTCAGTTTTCATATATGTAGTTACTAATATGATAATATTCCTGAATCAATAACTATTAGACTTACTTACCCCTTATTTAATAAGATTCAGCCCTTAGCAACCAGTCTGCATAAAACTGCAATTTCACTATTCTGTTAAAATGGCTGCCCTCAGCCCTGAGGCTAATCCATAGGACACCTGCAGTGAAGTTAGTGAAGACCAGCTCTGTATACGGGGGTCTTGCAGTGAAGTTCCCAGGTCTGGCTGAAGCCTGTAGTTCTCCTACAAGCTCTCCTCTTATCAGATAAGGCTGTCATTTATACACTGAGCAGCCCCATATCTTCTCTGAGCTGTATATTCTCCAGAACTGCTAAGGGAGTGTCTGCCAAGCACAGACATGTGGAGAAGTTCACACACACAGCCCAGCACTGTTATCTCCTGTCAGGAAGAACCTGGCTTTTTATACATTCCCTTACAATGCTGACTCACTATCAGTTCCCAGTGCACGCAGCGTGCTCCGTCCTCTATCTGGTAGACGGAAGGGGCATAGCAACATGATTTTATCTCAGGTAAATATAGCCAATACTGGGGACTTTTAGGTGGCTTTTAGGGGTTATTTATTTAAGAATCAGAAATTAAAACAGGGCCAATAAGGTAATATTAATCACCAGAATCCAATAGTAAAAAAAAAAAAAAATTTGACAGTTATACTTTAAGTTAGTAGCTCTGAAAAAGCCAAGCAACTGCGCTCAGCTATTTTTGGAAGTTCAATAGAAATAAATGGAGAGTGCACTGCGCCAGCTCAGCCACCACTCTATTCACTTCTATGGGGCAGCTGGAGATAGCTGAACCAGTGCTGATTTCAGCAGTCCCTTTGAAATGACAGAAGGGCAACTCACAGGTTGCTCTTTTGTTCTGGAAAGAGACGCCGGCCCCACCCTATCTGACATTGGTGGTATATACTAGTGATATGCCACCACTGTCTAAGATGACTAGTACTAACAGATGGTACTGAAAACCAAGATCTACTAATGGTCTGACCAATAGTGGCTGTGTACAGAGCAAAGAGGAGATGACTTAGCACTGAACCCTGAGGAACACCAACAATTAGAGGAAGAGAAGAATAACTACATTATGGAAAACAGTTTGCTGCTCACTGGTCAGACACTCGCTGGAGTAGACGAGGGGGAGGGTAGTAGTATGAAGGAGCTGGAAAATGAGGTAGCTAACTGGGTAACAGAAGGCGAGTTAGAGGGAAGAGTGCCAGGGAGACTAGCCCTGATCTCACACACGCCAACAAAGTTGGCAGATGAGGGGGATGGTAGTTCAGGGATAGCACTTCTGCAGCAAGATACTTCCTATGCCAGTCAGGGGAATGTCGGCTCCAGTAAGATGGTTACTAGGAGTTCAGGGCAGGCCAGGCAGGTGCTAGTAGATGGAGACTCAATTATTAGGGACCTGAATTGTCAAAACTAGAAGTAGTTGGAGGATCCTTAACCTCTTCCCACATTTTCACATGTTCTGATTGGGCGGGTGCCTGAAGTTGTCAGTAACAGCTGGGCCCCTGCTCTATCTGCCGATGTTGGTGGATTAACCCTTCAAATGCGGCGGTCATCGCTGACCATGGCACGTGCAGGGTTTCCAGATGGAGGGAGTTCCCTCTGACTCCATCGCCCCTCACCCCAAAATAGTACCAATAAAACTTATCCCGTAGTTTTCAAAATGGGGTCACTTTTCTGGAGTTTCTACTGTAGGGGTGCATCAGGGGGTCTTCAAATGTGACATGGTGAAATTATTCCAGTGAAATCTGCTATCCAAAATCCATATGGTGTCCCTTCCTTTCTGCACCCTGTCGCATGCGCATAGAGCAGTTTATGACCACATATGGGGTGTTTCTGTAAACTGCAGAATCAGGGTAATAAATATTTAGTTTTGTTTGGCTGTTAACCGTTTCTGTGTTACAGGAATAATGGATAAAAATGGAAAATCTGCAAGAAGATGTTATAAATAGAGGTTAAACACAAATTTACCACTAACATGAAGTACAATATGTCATGAGAAAACAGTCTCAGAATCGCTCGGATAAGTAAAAGCATTCAAAAGTTATCACATAAAGTGAAACATTGCAAAATGTGACTTGTTCCTTATAGTGAAAACTGGCCTGGTCTTGAAGGGGTTAAAAATGATAAGCTTAGGGCAGGACCACAAAGGTAGTATTTTCTGAAATACTAGTATACTACCTGTACCATGAGTCACACCAGAAAGGCAGTGGGCAGGCTTGGACTGGCATACAGGGGAATCCACCAGTGGGCTCCTGATCATGGTGGGGCCCAGTCACCCATCCTTTGCATAAGTGGCACATGGCACAATAGACTGACTGTGCTACATATAGAGAGGCAAACCTGAAAAACCTTCAGATCATATTTGCAGCCACCAGATACAAACTATGAGTGCACAAATAGTCCCACAACATGGACAGTGTTATAGTAGAGGGGGATCATTGGCAAAAATTCCCACAAAAAATATGTATTTTAATCAGGGCGCCATTTTTATGCATCTTAAAGGTACACTCTCAAAAATGTGCCCTGCTGGAGCCTAGAATTATTTTATTTCCTATCGGTTTGACATATACAAATGTGCAGCACTCCATGTTTTTGTATCCTGCAGAGTCCAGTAAAAAATAGCATACGTTAATGTAATTTTTTTTCTTTTTTCTGTATGGTGAATGGACGCCACTGTACGGCATCAGTCTGAGGCATCTGTTAACGCGAGACAAGGGTGTGATTATGGGTTAGAGATAAAAATGTAACTGTCGGCCAGTACAGGCCTCAAAAATTAGCTAATAGGCATTCACCCTAATAAGAGGCAGAGGAGTGAGACAAGGGTGTGATTATGTGGCTAGAGATAAAAAATGTAACTGTCGGCCAGTACAGGCCCCAAAAATTAGCCAATAGGCATTCACCCAACAGCAAATAACTTTGGATTCTGTGGCTGGAGGTAAATTAGGTGGTCACAGGATAAAAATGTAAATGTCGGCCAGTACAGGCCCCAAAAATTACCCAATAGGCATTCACCTGACAGCAAAGAACCTTGGATTCTGTGGCTGGAGGTACATTAGGCGGTCAAAGGATAAAAATGTAACTGTCCACCACTACAAGCCCCACAAATTAGCCAGTAGGCATTCACCTGACAGCAAAGAACTTTGGATTCTGTGGCTGGAGGTACATTAGGCGGTCACAGGATAAAAATGTAACTGTCGGCCACTACAAGCCCCAAAAATTAGGCATTCACCTGACAGAAAAAGCCTTTTATGCCACTGTATATACATAAGGCAAGGGCCATTCTTTGTTCTGGGTGGTGGCGTATATGTGTGGGCTGGCATGAGGAAATTCAATTACACGTGGTCATCACAGGTGTTCAATTCCTCCGAGATCCATGCCTCATAAATTTTTAGAAATGTGAGGTAGTCCACACTGTCGTGAGCTAGGTGCTTATCGGTCATAATCCCCCCTGCTGCGCTGAACATCCTTTCGGACAGGATACTCGACGAGTGGCAAGCGAAGAGTTCCATGGCAAATTATGCCAGCTCTGGCCACAGGTCAAGCCTGCACACCCAGTAGTCAAGGGGTTCCTTGCTTTTCAGAGCGTCCACATCGGCCGTTAACCTGATGTAGTCGGTCACCTGTTGGTCTAGGCGTTCCCTGAAGCTGGATCCGGAGGGCGACTGTCGATGGGTTGGCTGCAAGAATGATCCGAATTGACCAACACATCTTTAAACCGACCTTTTTTGCAGGCGCAGTAGGATTGGCACACGCACCTGTTTCGCTGTGGGTGGAAATTCCTCTGCCAGTGCCCATAACAGCAGAATGCAGCATCTCTCGTGGCAAGGCCTAGAAATGCTGCATTCTGACAGCCTTCTGTGATGCTGGTAACATGTCTGCCATTTTGTGTTTGTACCGGGGGTCTAAGTACGTTGCCATCCAGTAAAAGGTCCTTGACCTTTATGGTTTTAAAATGGGGGTCCCTCATCAAACACTGGAGCAGGAAGGCCCCAATTTGCACTAAATTGCAAGCTGTGGAGTGCCCTGGCTCCAGCCCATCGCCCAGGAGAATGTCGTCCTCGGTCTCCTCCCCCCAGCCACAGACAACACCAGGGATCCCCGAAAAGTTTAAAGCTTGCTCTTCTTGCTCCTCCTCCTCCTCCCCCAGCCACCATCCTCCTCTGACTCCTCTTCAGACTCCTGCTAACTTGTCTCAGATGGAGTAGCCCCACCTGGGAATTCATTCAGCATTGCGACTTCCTCATCTTCCAGCTCCTGCTCCTCGACGGCTTGATCAATGACACGACACAATGCATCGCTCAAGATAGAAGGCGTAAGATATGATCTCACTGATGGCACCCTGGCTGCGACTGACCAGTCTGGTGATCTCATCAAATGGCTGCAGAAGTCTGCATGCATCGCACATGAGCAGCCACTGGCGCGGTGAAAAGAAACCTAGCTCCCCAGATCCTGTCCTGCCGCAGAGTTCGTACAGGTAGTCATTAACGGCACGTTTCTGCTGGAGCAGCCTATCAAGCATATACAAGGTGGAGTTCCAGCTTGTCAGGCAGTCACAAATCAGACATCTGATGGGCAAGTGCTGTTGCCGCTGAACGTCAGCAAGGCGAGCCATGGCCGTGTAAGATCTTCTAAAATGTCCAGAGATATTCCTGGCCTGCCGCAAGATGTCCTGGACCCCAGGGTATTTGGCAACGAATCGCTGCACGACTAAGTTCAGGACGTGTGCCATGCATGGCATATGTGTCATTTTTCCCTATTTCAGAGCTGCTCAGCAGATTGGCACTGTTGTCGCACACCACTTTACCAACTGTCAAATTGAGCTGGGTTAGCCACTGATCGGCCTGTGACTGCAGAGCTGAAAGCAGTGAGGACCGGTGTGGCTCATGGCTTTCAGGCACAACAGCCGCAGCACAGCATGGCAAGGTCTCACCTGGGACATCGAATAGGTTCTGGGGAGCTTGGGGGGTGCAGCGGAAGAGGCGGTAGCCATGGAAAAGGAGGAGTCAGCCAAGGAGGAAACGGAGGATGAAGTAGGAGGAGGAGAAGAAGAGGCAGACCTTCATGCAATCCATGGCGGTAACACCAAATCCACACGGGTGCCAGCGGTTACATGCTTGACGGCCATCAGAAGGTTCATCCAGTGGTCAGTAAAAGTTATCTACCTTCCCTGCCCGTGTTTGCTAGACCACGTGTCTGTGGTCAGATGTATCTTGGCCATATAGCTCAGGGATGCCCTTCTGGGAGAAATATTTCCTTCCGGGGACCTTCCATTGCGGTGTGCCAATGGCCACAAATTTTCTAAAGGCCTCCGAGTCCACCAATTTGGCAGTAGTTGGTGGGCTAGCAGTTCCGACAAGCCAGCGGTCAGCCGTTGGGCAAGAGTGTTATCTGGCGTCACGGAAGCCTGCCTTGTGCCAGATGAACGCGACAACGGCATGGTGGAAGGTGGAGTAGAGGACAAATAGGAGGAGAAGGAGAAGAGGCAGGACGTGGAGCGTCGGGAGTGTGGCTTTGTGCGTTCTGGTGGCGTTGCTCCCACTGGGCTCGGTGATGGGAGGCCAGGTGCCTTCTTAAGGCCGTCGTCCCTATGTGAGTGTTGGGCTTACCGCGACTTATGTGTTGACAGCACAGGATGCAGATGGCAACACTGTTGTCAGCAGCTGACTCATTAAAAAAAGCCCACACTGTGGAGATATGTGTCGGCGTCCTGGGAGCACCAGAAGTGACCATGCATGGTGGATGGCTCGTTACAGATTTATTTGCAGTCTGCTTTTTGTCTCCTGTGCACTGCGAGTTCTGCCTGTTTCTCCTCCCTCTGTGCTGCTCCATCTCTTCCTCTGAACTCCCCTCCTCTTCCTCTCTTGTGGGCACCCACGTGACGTCTATCGACACGTCATCATCATCACCTTCACCGCCACTGACATTAGAGATCTCGGCGTAGACAGCAACAGCGGGGACCTCCCTCATTGGGCTGATCTGTCGTCAGACCACTGGGTGGCGGCCGTTGCTAACTCCTCTTCCTGATCTGATGCCAAGAATGGCTGTGCATCAGTAAGGTCTGGGAGTGGATGGGAAAATAATAACTCTGACTCGAGTGGAGGGGCTATGGTGCTGGTGGTGTCTTTGGGGGTGCACACAGCAGAGAGTGAGGGGGATGCAGATACAGAGGATGGGGAGGGTGCAGAAGCAGGAGGCTGAGTGAGCCACTCAACCAACTGGTGCGTCCTTTGAAGTTATCGCACATGCCTTCTCGAACTTCCCACTTAGGCTCCGGCCTGGTGCACCTGCCTGACCCCTACCACCTCTGCTGAACAGCCTGCCTCTTCCTCTGCCAGTCATTTTCTAAATGACCCTGTGCCTAAGTCCATAGAGAAGAGTATTTGTGGAAGCTGATATATGGCAGGCCTCAATCAGTTGTTAGTTGAAGCAGGTATATCAAAACCCGCAATCTGTATTTTGTGGATGCAGGTATATAAAAAACCTCAATCACTATTTTGTGGAAGCTGATATATGGCAGGCCTCAATCAGTTGTTAGTTGAATCAGGTATATCACCCTTAAGCAGTAATTTTGTGGACGCAGGTATATAAAAAACCTCAATCAGGGGCGTAACTACCGGGGAAGCAGGGGAAGCAGCTGCTTCGGGGCCCGGGCTTACAGGGGGCCCGGGCTTACAGGGGGCCCGGCAAGCACGTGTTGTCCTCACTCCTCTCCTCCCCTGGGTAATCATCAGCACGTGTCCTCACTCCTCTCCCTTCGCTAATTACTCAGTGAATCGCAGTGTACTCTCGCCCTTGCCTACTTAAAACTTATTTTTTCTTTCTTTCAGAAAAGCTTGCCCTGGGGATCGAACCTGCGACCATTAGGTTCAAAGGCAAGACACTTAACCACAAAGCCATATGAGCTGATAAGCCAGATAGCTTAAAAAAAAAAATAAGACCTCTAGATGTGGAGAACTTTGATAGTGTATCCATACACATTACAGCTGCACCAGCACATTGTATATGGATGTAGCAGAGCTTGGTGTGTTGGGGCAGCTGTAATGTGTATAGATACACTATCAAAGTTCTCCTTATCTAGAGGTCTTATTTTTTTCTTTAGCTACCTGGTTATGCAGCTCATATGGTCTTGTGGATAAGTGTCTTGCCTTTCATCCTAATGGTCACAGGTTCGATTCCCTTCACAAACTTTTCTGAAAGACAGGATTTTTTGTTTTTTTAAATACTGGACTTTTACTTTACTGCCACAGGGGAGGAGGGGCTATTGGCACTATAATATTGGCAAATGGGGGGAGAGATAGGCACTTCATATTGTCACACACATTAGGGGGCAGGGGAGAGGATGGCACTATGATATTGGGATGGGGGAAGACAGAGGCACTTGATATTGGCACATTATAGGGGGCACTATGGGGAGAGGAGCACTATGGGGGCATCTGGTGCTATATGGCTGGCTACTGGCACATTATAGGGTGGGTTTATATGGCTGACTACTGGCACATTATAGGGGGTTATATGGCTGATTACTGGCACATTATAGGAGGGGTTATATGGCTGACTACTGGCACATTATAGGGGGGTTATATGGCTGGCTACTGGCACATTATAGGGGGGCTGGGGGGGCTATATGGCTGACTACTGGCACATTATAGGGGGGCTATATGGCTGGCACATTATAGAGGGGGAGCGAAACGCGCGGGTAGGGGGGCCCAATACAAAAATTTGCTGTGGGGCCCAGTCATTTCTAGCTACGCCCCTGACCTCAATCACTATTTTGTGGAAGCTGATAGATCGCAGCCCTCAATCAGTATTTTCTGGAAGCATTAAAATGCACTATAATATGCTTTCTATGTTAGAAAGTATATTATAAGTATATCACACCCCTCTGTGTATCACACCTATCGATAGCACAAATTTACAAGTCCTTTAAAGGACTTTTGTGGCCCTATTAGCTAGCATTTGGTGTCCCTAAGCTGATATATGGCAGGCCTCAATCAGTTGTTAGTTGAAGCAGGTATATCACCCTTAGGCAGTAATTTTATGGATGCAGGTATATGAAAAACCTCAGTCACTATTTTGTGGAAGCTGATAGATCACAGCCCTCAATCAGTATTTTCTGGAAGCATACAAATGCTCTTTAATAGGATCTCTTTAACTCTGTACTGTTAAGTTTTTCACCCCTGACATTTCCCTGACTGTGGGGGTGTGTCACTTTGAAACATGCTCCCTGCTTGTTCTTGAAAACTTACCTGTTGAAGTAGTCTTAGGGATGCCATGGCTCTTGCTTCATAACCCCACCATTAACTGGATCAAGGGGGAGCTGGTAAAATTGGGGGGGGGGGGGGGGGATGTGACTTGTGCTTGTCGGTGGTACAAGCGAGGGTCTCAGCTGAATCTGACATTTTCCCTTTAGTCATTAAGGAATATGCGGATGTGTTCTCCTCCTCGACCCCTGAGTCTCTTTCACCCCATAGGCCTTATGAGTGCACCATTGAATTGGTAGAAGGGGCCAGGTTTCCCAAAAGACGTCTCTATCCCCTTTCTAAACCTGAACGCCAGGCCATGGAGGATTATATTCAGAAAAGTCTTGTTAAGGGGCATATTAGACCATTGGTATCTCCTATGGGGGCAGGATTCTTCTTTGTTAAAAAGAAGGATGGGGGCCTTAGGCCTGGTATCGATTATCGTAAATTGAATAAGATTACGATTAAAAATCAACACTCCCTCTCATTGATTCCTGATTTGTTTAACCAGGTACTAGGGGCGGCCTGGTTCTCTAAAATTGATCTGAAGGGGACATATAACTTAATCCGAATCAATGAGGGAGACGAATGGAAGACAGCGTTCAATACTTCGGCTGGACACTTTGAATATCTAGTTATGCCTTTTGGACTTAGCAATGCCCCAGCTGTATTCCAAAATTTTATTTTCAGGGCATACTTGGGTAGATTTTTTATTATTTACCTTGATGATGTCTTGATTTTTTCTTCTCGATTTTGAGTCTCATGTGTTTCACGTCAAACTGGTGCTGGAAACTTCAAGGAAGAATCATCTTGCTGCCAAGAAAGAGAAATGTGTGTTCGGCGTACAAGAGATATTATTTCTTGGGCATGTTCTCACTACTTACGCCTTTAAGATGGATCCTAGCAAGGTTTTAGCGATCATGGATTGGGTAAGACCATCATCCTTAAAGGCCTTACAACGCTTTTTGGGATTTGCTAATTATTACAATAAATTTATTAAAAACATTTCGTTAATTGCTAGACCCCTGACTGACTGACTCACAAAAAAAGGGGCGGACCTGAAGAACTGGTCTGTGGTGCGGCTATTGAGGCGTTTGAAGCTTTAAAGAAAGCCATCAGTAGTGCTCCTGTTTTGATTCAACCCGATCAAGAGAAATCTTTCATTCTGGAGGTAGACGCCTCCGAGGATGGAGCAGGAGAGGTCCTCTCACAAGGTCCTGTTAGCCTTACCAATTTTCCAAAAAGTTTTCTCCCTCCAAGAGAAATTATGACGTGGGGAATCGTGAATTGCTAGCCATTAAATGGGCGTTTGAGGAATGGAGACACTTTCTGGAGGGGGCTAAACATTGTAGTCACCGATCACAAAAATCTTATGTTTCTTGAATCTGCAAGCCAGGTTGAATCGCCGTCAAGCCAGATGGGCGTTGTTTTTTACACGTTTTAATTTTTCCATCAATTTCAGGCCAGGAAATAAGAATGTGAAGGCTGATGCTTTATCTCAAAGCTTTTGCGCATTCCAGCCCACTGATGTACTGCCTGAAACCATACTGCTGGCTAAGGTCTTTGTAGCCGCTTTGTCCCAAGACCTCACAGCTCTTATCAAAGTAGAGCAAGATCTGCTCCCTGCACCCACACCAAAGGATAAGTTGTTTGTTCCTGAATAATTTAGTCTCTGGCTGTTGGGTGAGTGCCATGATTCTATGTTATGTGGGCATCCTGGTATCGAGAATACTAAGGAACCAGTATCCAGGTCTTTCTGGTGGCCCACCCTGTTCAAGGATGTTAAGTCCTATGTGTTGGCCTGCGAGTTGTGTGCCAGGTCCAAGCCCCCTAGAATTCGCCCATTCGGTGAGTTGCGACCTCTACCCATTCCCAGCAGACCCTGGCCTCATATTTCTATGGATTTCATCATTGACCTGCCAACAGCGGAGGGTATGACTGTGGTTTGGGTAGCGGTCGACAGGTTTAGTAAGATGGTGCATTTTATTCTTTTCTCCAAGCTTCCTAATGCTAAAACTCTGGCCTCCGTATTTGCAGATCAAATTGTTTGCTTGCATGGTATTCCCAAGAATATTGTATTTGACAGGGGCATGCAGTTTGTGTCTAGATTTTGGAAAGCATTCTGTCAGAGGTGTCAGATCTCATTGTCGTTCTTGTCTGCCTATCATCCTGAAAGTAACGGACAAACTGAACTCCTAAATCAGTCGATAGATCGGGGCTGATAGGAAACGGTCTAAGGGGATGGTTTTTCATGTTGGGGAGAAAGTTTGGCTGTCTTCTAAGAATTTGCCTCTTAAGGTGTCCTCCAAAAAGTTTGCACCTCGCTTTTTAGGTCCGTACGAGATTACGGAGGTGATTAATCCGGTTTCTGTTAGGTTGAAACTGCCTGAGTCTTTCCACATCCATGATGTTTTTCACAAATCTCTGTTAAAAAGGCACATTGCACCAGCTGTTCCTTCACTGTCTGTTCCGCCGCTGGTTCTTGTTAATGATTTTGCAGAATTTGTGATTTCTAAGATATTGGATGTTCGAAGAGTCTGTAACTCGTTGCAGTACCTTGTGCACTGGAAGGGTTACGGACCCGAGGAGAGATCCTGGGTGCCTGCTAGGGATGTTTATGCCCCCTGACTGGTTAAGAAATTTCATATAGAACACCCAGATAAGCCGTTGCCCAGGTCCCGTGTGAAAGGGGGGGTACTGTCACGATGCGGCAGAGACGTCCGGTGCACGCTCACGCCATCAGCGCGTCCGCCGTCAGCCGCATCTAGTGCCATATTTAAACAGGCAATCTGCTGGCCACAGATTGCCTGAGATTTAGGTCTTTTCTGAGGTTCCTGTTGTTTGGCTAGCCTGACCTGATACTTGTGTACTGACTTTCTGATCTCCTGCTCTCTTGGTTTTGACGTTTCTTCCTGGTTTTGACTCTGGCTTGCTCCTGACTATCCTCTGCTCGCTCCTCTGGTACCTTGCTGCTCTCCTGGTATTTGACTCGGCTTGTTTGACCTGTTTGTTGTTTGTCTTGTCTGTCTCTCCTGCACATATCCAAGTTAGGGTTTGTCGACCAGTTGTCCCTTGTCACTAGGACTTGCGAGGCAAGTAGGCAGGGACAGGGGGGTGCGGGTGGAGCTCAGTGGTCACTTCCCTCCCTCCTCTGTGTTTGTGACAATATGGCAGGCCTCAATCAGTTGTCAGTTGAAGCAGGTATATCACCCTTAAGCAGTAATTTTGTGGACGCAGGTATATGAAAAACCTGAATCAGTATTTTTGTGGAAGCTGATATATGGCAGGCCTTAATCAGTTGTTAGTTGAATCAGGTATATCACTCTTAAGCAGTAATTTTGTGGACGCAGGTATATGAAAAACCTAAATCACTATTTTGTGTAAGCTAATAGATCGCAGCCCTCAATCAGTATTTTCTGGAAGCATACAAATGCACTATAACATACTTTCTATGTTAGAAAGTATATTATAAGTATATCACACCCCTCTGTGTATCACACCTACCGATAGCACAATGTTACCAGTCCTTAAAAGGACTTTTGTGGCCCTATTAGCTAGCGTTTATCGACACGTCATCATCATCACCTTCACTGCCACTGACATTAGAGATCTCGGCGTAGACAGCAACAGCGGGGACCTCCCTCATTGGGCTGATCTGTCGTCAGACCACTGGGTGGCGGCCGTTGCTAACTCCTCTTCCTGATCTGATGCCAAGAATGGCTGTGCATCGGTAAGGTCTGGGAGTGGATGGGAAAATAATAACTCTGACTCGAGTGGAGGGGCTATGGTGCTGGTGGTGTCTTTGGGGGTGCACACAGCAGAGAGTGAGGGGGATGCAGATACAGAGGATGGGGAGGGTGCAGAAGCAGGAGGCTGAGTGAGCCACTCAACCAACTGGTGCATCCTTTGAAGTTATCGCACATGCCTTCTCGAACTTCCCACTTAGGCTCCGGCCTGGTGCACCTGCCTGACCCCTACCACCTCTGCTGAACAGCCTGCCTCTTCCTCTGCCAGTCATTTTCTAAATGACCCTGTGCCTAAGTCCGTAGAGAAGAGTATTTGTGGAAGCTGATATATGGCAGGCCTCAATCAGTTGTTAGTTGAAGCAGATATATCACCCTTAAAGGATAACTGTCACATTTAGACCCTAATTTCAATTTTCATATATGTAGTTACTTATAACATAATATTCCTGAATCAATAACTATTAGACTTACTTACCCCATATTTAATAAGATTCAGCCCTTAGCAACCAGTCTGCATAAAACTGCAATCTCACTATTCTGTTAAGCTGGCTGCCCTCATCCCTGAGTCTAATCCATAGGATACCTGCAGTGAAGTTAGTGAAGACCAGCACTGTATAGGGGGGTCTTGCAGTGAAGTTCCCAGGTCTGGCTTAAGCCTGTAGTCCTCTTACAAAACAGAGGGGTTGCCCAAGCTCTCCTCTTACCACATGATACTTTCATTTGCCCAAGATCTCCCTTCCCCGGCTGCTCTAGCAACATTCTCCAGCACTAATGGAGTGTCTGCCAAGCGCAGGGATGTGGAGAAGTGCACACAGCCCAGCACTGTTATCACCTGTCAGGGAGGACCTGGCTTTTTATCCATTCCCTTACAACGTTTACTCTAGCTGTCCCTGCTTGTGCGTCCTCTGTCTACGTCTGAGCAAACTGATAGACGGAAGAATCCTAGCGACCTGATTTTAATCTCAGGTAACAATAGCCAATACTGTGGACAAAAATGTGGCTTTCAGAATATGGAGACCAAAATTTTTTTTTTTCCGAAAATGCTTTATTATGTAAAACTGAAACAAACAAACAAAAATAGTAGTAATATTTGGTATTGTCACGTCCATAACAACCTTCTCTATAAAAATACCACATGATCTAACCTGTCAGATGAACATTGTAAATAACAAAAAATAAAAACGGTGCCAGAACAGCTATTTTTTGTTACCTTGCCTCAAAAAAATATAATATAGTAGTACCAACAGAACTGCCACCTTATCCTGTAGTTTCCAAAATGGGGTCTTTTTGGGATTTTCTACTCTAGGGGGTGCATCAATGGGTCTTCAAATGTGATATGGCAACTTAAAATTATCCCAGTGAAATCTGCCCTCCAAAAACTACATGGTGTTCCTTTCCTTCTGCGCCCTGCCGTGTGCCCATACAGCAGTTTATGACCACATATGGGGTGTTTCTGTAAACTACAGAATCAGGGCAATAAATATTGAGTTTTGTTTGGCTGTTAACCCTTGCTTTGTTACTGGTTAAAGAGTTACCAAAGTTTCTAAAATCTGTTTTCAATACCTTGAAGGGTGTAGTTTCTGAAATGGGGCTATTTATGGGTGGTTTCTATTATGTAAGCCTCACAAAGGGACTTCAGACCTGAACTGGTCCTTAAAAAGTGGGTTTTGCTTCTAAACTTCTAATCCTTCTAACGTCCCAAAAATGAAAATGTCATTGTCACGGCTGTATGTGAGCAACAAGAGCATACACAGTGAATTAGCTACTGACCGGACCCAAACTAGGGAACATAAAGGGTGACCCCTGTCAGACCCTAAAAGCTCTCCCTATGCTGCTAAGCCCATGTCCAGATCCAGATGGTGGATCAAGACATGCCCGCGTAACCCCTACAATAGTGGAAGGGGCATGGCCACTGGTGCCCTGCTCAGTATATGGACGGAACCGGGGTCGCCTCGGATCCAGTCAGCAAACAAACAGAAACACACAATGTCTGCACACTTAACTGAAGGAGCTGCAGCAGCAGTGAAAACAGATCCAAAGTCAGCAGACAATATCCAAAGTACTTGCTTCAGCAGAACACAGGTCCAGTGAAAAGATATCACACAAGTGAAGATACTCAAGCGAGAGATACAGGTCAAATGAAAAGTATAATCCGCACGATTAAACAGGAAGAGGGATATTTTATAGGAAGAGGAATCAATCACAGGAGGGACAGCTGGGAGGAGGGAAACTGAAAGTAAAGAACTCATCACAGGGGCGGAGAAACAGAGCAGAGAGAACTCCTCCAAGCTCTAGTAGTGACATCATCACAGGGGTGGAGAAACAGAGCTGTGAGACCGTCTCAAAGCTCTGGTAGTAACAGTCATTTACAAAATGATCCAAACATGAAGTAGACATATGAGAAATGTAAATTAATAACTATTTTAGGAGGTGTCACTATCTGTTTTAAAAGCAGAGAAATAAAAATTTGGAAAATTGCAAATATTTCAAAATTTTAGGTACATTTTGGCATTTTTTAAGAAATAAAAATTAAATATTTTAACTCAAATTTGCCACTGTCATGAAGTACAATATGTGACGAGAAAACAGTCTCAGAATGGTTTGGATTAGTAAAAGTGTTTTAAAGTTATCACATTATAAAGTGACACATCAGATTTGCAAAAAATGGCCTGCTCCTTAAGGTTAAAAATGGCAGGGTACGGAAGGGGTTACTTTAACTTAAAATTCATGCTCTCATAGATGTTATATGAGCCCAAGACATTTAAGCATAAAACTTACAGTACGCTGCGCTTTTTGGCCGGCCTCCTCTCGGCATGTTTGCCATGCTGCAGGAGGAGCTCTGACCTGCCCCAATATAGTGAATAAGGCCAGAGTGGACTTCCGCCAGCACGGTGGACTTGAGGTAGCACGGATCCGGCAGGCTGTTACACCGCCGGAACAGTCTGCTAGAAAAGACTACTGCCAGTATGAAGGTGGCCTAACACAATTCCTGTTCACTAACCACTTAGGAGCACATTTATTAAAAAATACCGGTCGTAATAAAGCCCAATAGCTGGCGGAGGATCCACCGGAAGTATAAGGAGATGCATCCAGTATCTAAATGTAAGACAGCTTCCGAGCATCTAACTAGCTACTAATGTTGCGCTGCCATCTGAGCCTGAAAGATGCCTAAGGGCTCCTTCACACTTGCGTTGTGAAGATCCGGCGTGTACTTCCATCGCCTGATGTACACGCCGGATCCGGAAAAATGTTTTCGAACGCATGCTTTTATCACGCCGGATCCGTTTTCCATCTTAAATGCAGAAATCCGGATCCGGAAATCCGCAAGAGAACGCAACCGTTTTTTTTGACTGATCCATCGTACAGATCCGTAACAAAGCCGGATACGTGGTACGGATCCGTAAAAACAGTGGATCCGTTCTATCCGGCGTCATCCGGAATTCCGGATCCGCTCTGTAAAATTATTTTAGAATAAAATCATTTAAATTATGCAAATTTGACATTGGCTATAAAAAGCCAACAGGTCAGTTATCTCAGATCCAGATTTGGAAGTGAAGATGATGCCAGTGCAGAATTTTGCTTTTCAAGCCCTAATACTTATTTCACGATGGAGGAAACGTGAGAGGGACAGACATCGTCGTCGTAGGCGCTATTGGGTCCATCCAATAACATCTGCACATGTAACGCGGGAGCCTTTGAAGTCCTATATCCCGAGTTGAGAAAATATCCAGAAAAATTCTTCAGTTATTTCAGGATGAGTACAGCGACATTTGATGACCTACTAGGACGTGTATCACACAGACTGGCAAGACAAGATTCATATTTCCGCCGGAGTGTATCACCAGCTTAACGTCTCATGGGGACCATCAGGTAAACTTTATATATATTGTGGGGAGTCGCTCTGGTAGACAGCGGTGCGGGTGCAGTACCGAGGCAAAACAAAGAGTCCAGGATGTGCAATAAACAGTGTTTTATTCACACTGACACAAAAATAAACAGCAAACAGTCTTTTGGTGGTAATTCACACATGTCAGAAACAAGGAGGCAAAACAAAACAGGCCAACACAGGTTCAGTCACCTGGGAGGTGTAGGTGCAGGTTCGCACCAGGCTGTCGGCCCAGCCGCAGGAGAATCCACCTTCAGGTAGCCAGGAACAAAAGCCACCTCCTTGCTGAGCTCTTTCCTCCAGGACAGAGAACTCCACAGCCCTGTTATCAGGCTCCAGGATAATCACCACCCTCAGCTGCTAAGGAGGCTGCCTTTTAAAGGCCCGGATAAAGTCCGGCCTGGACCGTGGGGAGTAGGCACCCACCCAACTCTTTGCCTACTCCCAGTAAGAGCTGGCCCAGATTAGCTTTGCAGCCAAACTAAGTAAAAGAGTCCAGCAGCACTAGCTGCTGCAGACCAAAAAAAACCCGGCTCTTACCTCACCGAGGCCAGCAACCTCGGTGACACGTACCTGCCATCGAATATGACACCTTGCACCCTCTTACACCCCCCCCCCCGTTTGTTCAACCCTGAGGGGGTGAACACACGTGAGGCAGTGGACGCGGGACAGGGCATCTGCGTTACCCTGCAATTTTAACCGTGGTTACGGCTTCACAGGCCTCGAACTGTGGGGCTGGACCCTTTTCACCTAGAAGCCCTGGCCGGGGGCTGTGGTCGTCGGCCGCGTCCCTATCTTTCCACGGCTTAAGTAAATTCACGTGGTACACCTGCTCCGGCTTGCGCCGCCCTGGCTGGTGTACTTTGTAATTTACTTCCCTACCTTCGATCACCTCATAGGGGCCCTGCCACCTAGCTAGGAATTTGCTGTCAAGGGTGGGTACCAGAACCAAAACCCGATCTCCCGGATTGAAGTCCCGTACCCGAGCCTGACGATTGTACACCCTACTCTGGGCCTGTTGCACTGCCTCCATATGCTCCCGGACCAAAGGCAACACCCTTTCCATCCGTTCCTGCATCTGGGCAACATACTCAATGACACTTTTGTGGGGGACAGGCTGTTGTTCCCATGCTTCCTTGGCGATATCCAACAGGCCCCGAGGCTGTCTGCCATAAAGCAGTTCGAAGGGCGAGAACCCAGTAGAGGCCTGGGGCACCTCTCGCACTGCGAACATGAGATAGGGCAGAAGCAGATCCCAGTCCTTCCCATCTCTAGACACCACCCTCTTTAACATATTTTTTAGAGTTTGGTTAAACCTCTCCACAAGACCGTCTGTTTGCGGATGGTAAACGGACGTCCGTAACTGCTTTATACGCAACAATTGACACAGTTCCTCATTACTTTGGACATAAAGGGGTCCCTTGGTCTGTCAGAACCTCTTTGGCAGGCCCACACGGGAAAACATCTCCAACAACTCTTTGGCAATGAGCTTAGCTGAGGTATGTCGCAGAGGCACCGCCTCCGGATACCGAGTGGCATAGTCGAGAACTACCAGAATGTGTTGGTGGACCCTGGCAGACTTTGGTACAGGCCCAATTAAATCCATAGCGATTCGCTCAAACGGTACTTCAATAATTGGCAGAGGTACCAGAGGACTACGGAAATGTGGCTGGGGGCTAGTTATCTGACAGGTTGGACAGGACTTACAATAATTTTCTACCTCCTTGAACACACTGGGCCAATAAAACCGCTGCAGAATGCGGTCCTGGGTTTTCTGCCACCCCAGGTGTCCCCAAGAACATGTTGGTGGGCAAGCTCCATGACAAGCTTGCGATACGCTGTGGGCACCACCAACTGTTCAACAGGTTCACCTCGGATTTGGTTCACCTGATACAACATATCCTGCAGAACAATAAATCGTGGGAACATTAATTCAGCCCCTGGTTTCTGGGGTTTACCATCAATTTCCAGCACATTCTCCCAGGCCCTGGTTAGGGTTTGGTCCCGGTGTTGTGCGGTCCCAAAATTTTCCCTCGGAGACATTGAGGTCTGCCAACTCAGGTCCCGGTGGCAAGTCCTCCATGTCTCCCACCATTACACTCAGTGGGGTTGTCTCCCCACTACCGCTGCAGCAGTGGTCACCCCTACCGCTGGCCCTTCAGACTCGGGCTCCCAGGGTTCTGGCCTTCCAGTGGTATCAGGCCACTCTGCTAGGGTTACCCCTGTCTCAGGGCTATTAGACACCTTCACCTCAGGCCACAGTGACGGAAAACCAGGGAAGTCTCTCCCAATTATCAGTTCATAGGGTAGCTTTGTGGAGATCGCCACTTCACAAGTCCAGGTGCCGGCCGCCGTGGACAGAGACATTACAGCAGTGGGATAGTCCTTTAAGTCTCTGTGAATGCATACCACACCCACTTTCCGGCCCGTATACTGGGTGGGCTGTACCAGGGCAGCACTTATCAGGGTTACCAGGCTCCCTGAGTCCAACAGCGCCACTGCCAGGTTATCCTTGACTTGCACCTGGCACAGATGACGATTGTCTATTGTCTCGGGGTGCCGGTCGCACACAGTCTCCGGGCGTACAAGGAGTGGCGACCCTCGTAGTTCACCTCCATCGGCTCATCCCGATGCGGACAGTCGGCCCTGATGTGGCCTGACTCCTGACACCTCCAGCATACCACGGGAGGCGGACTCGCAGGGGTATATTCCGTGCAGGCCGCTCTGTCGCCGGACGCCGGAACTGGGGCAGAGGCCTCCGGGGTTTGACTGACCCCTTCCCAGCAAGACTCCCTGCAGGTTTCTGGTGGCCTCGTAACGCTCCACCAGGTCGACCATCTCCAGGGCATTGGTGGGCGATACCTGGCCGATCCAGTGCTGGAGGGGATAAGGCAGGGCCCTCCAAAAGATGTCCGCCAACAGTCGATCCAGCATGGCAGTGGGACTTAGTAGATCGGGCTGCAGCCACTTTTGCAGCCTGTGCAGCAGGTCGTAGTACTGCGGCCTAGCGGGATCAGTCGTTTTAAAGTCCCACTGGTGGACTCTTTGAGCGCGGACCAGCACGTTCACCCCAGTCGGGCTAGGATCTCTCCTTTCACGGTGTCATAATCTGCCGCTTGGTCGTCCGACAAGTCGAAAAACACCTGCTGGGGTCCGGAAGCCAGGAACGGAGCGACCACCTCAGCCCACTGGTCACGGGGTAACTTTTCCCTCACGGCGACCTTCTCAAAGACCGCCAGGTATGTCTCAACGTCGTCTGCGGGGTCATTTTGGGATCGCCGCACGGACCGCTTTCCGGGCATCATGGACGTGGTGGAACGCTCCTGCCGCCTGTAATGCCATCACATGTTGTAGCAGTAGCTGGTTGGTCTCCCGCTGCTGCACGTTAGCCTCTATGAGAGCCTTCACAGCAGCCTCCATGTTGCCAGAAATTCCTGCTTGCAACTTTGCTGGCTTAATATATTCCATGCACTTTAGCAAAAAAAAACTTCGGCGTTCTCACCAGCCTCACTGCGCATGCCCGCATCCGACACCAAATGTGGGGAGTCGCTCTGGTAGACAGCGGTGCGGGTGCAGTACCGAGGCAAAACAAAGAGTCCAGGATGTGCAATAAACAGTGTTTTATTCACACTGACACAAAAATAAACAGCAAACAGTCTTTTGGTGGTAATTCACACATGTCAGAAACAAGGAGGCAAAACAAAACAGGCCAACACAGGTTCAGTCACCTGGGAGGTGTAGGTGCAGGTTCGCACCAGGCTGTCGGCCCAGCCGCAGGAGAATCCACCTTCAGGTAGCCAGGAACAAAAGCCACCTCCTTGCTGAGCTCTTTCCTCCAGGACAGAGAACTCCACAGCCCTGTTATCAGGCTCCAGGATAATCACCACCCTCAGCTGCTAAGGAGGGTGCCTTTTAAAGGCCCGGATAAAGTCCGGCCTGGACCGTGGGGAGTAGGCACCCACCCAACTCTTTGCCTACTCCCAGTAAGAGCCGGCCCGGATTAGCTTTGCAGCCAAACTAAGTACGGTAACAGAGTCCAGCAGCACTAGCTGCTGCAGACCAAAAAAAACCCGGCTCTTACCTCACCGAGGCCAGCAACCTCGGTGACACGTACCTGCCATCGAATATGACACCTTGCACCCTCTTACAATATATATATTTATATATCTTTAAATATTCATTATTTTTTAGTTAACATATGAGATATTAATGTAAATTATTTAAAAAAAAAAGAATAGTAAAAATATGGTTAGAAAACCTTGCTAGTGGTATATGTCTTGTGAACTATTCTTCTGTATATCCCTATAGAAACGAACAGCCGTTTCATAGTAATACTACAATTCAGGGGTTCATGGAAAAAAAAAAAAAAATCCTTTTCAGGGCAAAAGAATAGTTTTTTGGACTTTCATATAAACTCATGTTTTTTTTTTCATTTCTCTTAGGTTTTTGGCTACTGGTGACAGTTTCACCTCGCTCCATTACCACTATCGCCTTGGGATCTCTACGATTTCCGAAATTGTGAAAGAAACTTGTAAAGTTCTGTGGGAAGAACTTCATGAGGAATTCCTACCTTCCCCCAATCGGCAGAAATGGATAGAAATAGAAAAAAAAATTTGCTCAAGTTTGTCAATTCCCACATTGCATCCAAGCAGTTGATGGAAAACATATTAGGATTCTGAAGCCTCCCGGGACCGGCTCCGAATTTTTTAACTATAAAAAGTACTTCTCGATTGTACTAATGGCCATCGCGGATGCGGATTACCGATTTGTAGCCATGGATGTTGGTGCTTATGGCCGCACCAACGATTCAATGGTCTTCAAAAGCTCATTTATGGGACGGAGTGTTTACAATCACCAATTTGACTTCCCACCACCGGAACCAATGCCAGGAACAAATGGTCCACCTCTGTCCTATGTATTGGTGGCAGATGAAGCATTCAAGATGTCTGGAAACCTTATCAAACCATACTCTAGTCGTGGTTTGGATGTTACCAAACGTACTTTCAATTATAGATTGACCAGGGCCAGAAGGATGGTTGAATGTACATTTGGCAGACTGTCGATGAAGTAGTCAAATGTGGGGTTGTGCTTCATAATTTCCTCTGGAGTAAAGAACCTTTACTAATAGAACAAATACCGGAGGACAGCGAGATGACAAGTATAACCACTTTTGGACTGAGGTCTACTGTGGCGGTGGCAGCCATGCGTGACTCCTTTGCCGCATATTTCTGCTCAGATGCAGGAAGGTTAGACTGGCAGAACCATTATATCTGAAATGTTAAAATCATTGACTATGTTATTTTAATATTCTGGATGTCTTGTTTTTTGGGCCGTTTCCTATTTTTGAATACTACTGTTATGCTTATAAATTATTTTTTTCATAAGTATATTTGTGTTGTGCAATTTAGATTTTTCATTGAGTAAATAATTGTACAGAAACTCTCCCAGCGCAGGAGGAGTGACACTTTAGTCTCTCCCCAAGCGGTGGGAGAGGGTGTCAGGCCTTTATTTCCCACCATCCTGTCCCAGCACAGGAGGAGTGACACTTTAGTCTCTCCCCAAGCAGTGGGAGAGGGTGTTAGGCCTTTATTTCCCACCATCTTGTCCCAGCACAGGAGGAGTGACTCTTTAGTCCCTCCCCAAGCGGTGGGAGAGGGTGTCAGGCCTTTATTTCCCACCATCCTGTCCCAGCGCAGGAGGAGTGACACTTTAGTCTCTCCCCAAGCGGTGGGAGAGGGTGTCAGGCCAACAAGACCAGTGACATTTAATTTTTATTACTCCACCAAATTTTTTTTTTCTAAAAAAAAAAGAGACACAATTTTTTAAATTCAATTTAAAACCAAATATAATAATAAAATATAATTTTTCACAAAGTGAAAAATTAAACATTTTCTATATTCAATGGTGCCAGCGGCAAGGTAATTTTTATAATAATTAAAAAAAAAAAACACAAATAACAATAAAAGATAAATATTTAACAAAATTATAAAATTACAAATTTTCTAAATCCAGCGGTGAGGTAGGTTGGGGGGTGGAGGAGAGTGCATGGCTGGGTCCTTCTGTGTCCTGTTGTGGTGTCAGGGTGGACATTGAAGTCTGTGATGAGGGAAGGGAAACAGAGGGAGTATTTAAACTGGATGGGGGAACAGGAGAAGGAGTTGCCTGAGCCAGAGAAAAAGGCGTGGTGAAGGTTGTAGGTGGAAAATAGTGAGGAGGAGAAGGAGAAAAGTGTTGAGGATAGGGCTCAGGGGTCTGAGAATGGGAACGGGGACGCTGGGATGGGGGTGTGGCAGGAGGTTGGAATGTGGCAAAGGTAGTTTGGTGTTGGGGAAAGGTAGTTTGGTGATGCGGAAAGGTAGTTTGGTGTGGGGGATAGGTCGGGGCTGGGGGGTAGGTCGGGGCTAGGGGGTAGGTCAGGGCTGGGGGGTAGGGTGTGGGGCGGTGTTTCACTTGCCTCACCACAGCATCCACCTTTTTTCTGACCTCAAACACCTGGTCAGGCGTGAAATCTTTCACCAGGGGATTTAACGATAACCAATACACATGCAGCGGCCCCTGGTTTAAAGTCTGCACCGCCTCCGCACGCAGAGTTTGCACCTAGGCCTTCAAGGCTGCAATGCGATTGGTTTGACCGCACATGGTCTCGTAAACGAGCCTTGTGAGGTCTTCGTAATCCGCCAGGCGTGTCCTACCGGAACTCTGGCGACGCATGAGGGCTTCTAAAAGTGGAGCCATGAGTACCATGGTTGCATCACCAGAGGGAACCGGTAGGGGCCGATTTAATACTTCCTGACCAGATGTTGGAGCAGGAACACAGAGACCCGCAGTGGGCGGCTCTTCAGGGACCGCCTCATCCTGGAGCTCACGAGGAGGTTCAGGTGCCCGTGCACTGCATGTTGTTCTGAAAAAAAAAGGAAACATAAAATTAGGAGTTAGAGCCGAACAACCAATCAGAAAAGAACAAATAGACTAGATAGTACTTTACAAAGTGCTCCAAATAAGGATTTTATAAAAAAAAAATTCAATGAAATTTTTTTTTTATAAGTGAAATAAAAATGTAAACACATATCTACTATCCATTTGCTGCACCTTGCATTCGCACTATCAAGCCTGCTTTGTTCTTCTCCATAAAAAAAAAAAGGGCTATACCTAGGTACAATTGGAAACTGCCGTCGGCAATCCACACTCTCGGACGACCGATGGTGCATGGACCTAGAGCAGGCAAACTCCACAAAACAATTTAATGGAAACATCAGCACTCACTTGTATTATCAGAACCAGTTTTCTGTTTATTGCCAAAGGATGAGGGTACAGGTGACATGTGTTTGGGCTACACATAGCCTATTTCAAGTGTAGACTTGAAAAAGGCTCTGTGTAGCCCAAATACGTGTCACCTGTATCCTCATCCTTTGGCAATAAACAGAAAACTGGTTCTGATAATACAAGTGAGTGCCGATATTTCCATTCAATTGTACCAAGGTACAGTCAAACTGGGAAAGACAAACAGAAATGTGTTTTTTAAAAATAAATTGTCTTACCTTCGCAGCTGAAAGGTTTGTCTTAGGAACCCTAGGGCAGCCGAATAACGATATGGCAGCCTTCGGGCTCCTCCAGACCCTCTCGGGCCATTGACCGCCTCGTTAAACTCTTTCTTATGGCAGTCCCTGATCGTCCGCCACCGCACCATGATAGACTCCCCTAAAAAAATATATATATATTTTTAATTAAAAAAAAAAATATTATTATAGTTTCAACATGGTTTATTATCTGATTGTGCACAAATGCCAACTAAAATAAAAAATTCCAATAAAGGACATAAAACCACAAAAATCAGACAATAAACCATTGATTGTTGACCTAGAAAACTGAAGAATAAATTACATATACTTACTACTGGCTTCCTGCTGCCTTTCACTGAGGTCGTCCCAATTAGGTACTATCTGCGCGCAGATCTCTTTCCAGAGAAGCCGGGTTGCATGATGGTCTGCGTGGCGGCGGTCAGTCTGGTCCCAAAGTGGAGTTCGTTCCTCCACCAGATGGATGAGGAGGTCGTTATCTATCCAGAATCCGCTGACATCCTCCTCATCCGTTCTGGCGGAGGCCCGAGAACCCTAAAAAAAGGAAAAAAAAGGAAATATTTAAGTAAATGAACAATTACATAATGTGTGGAGAATTCTATAATGTATTAAAATACTCACACGACCCCGTCCGCCACGTGTTTCCCGACGTCCTTTGCGCGCATCTGGACGACCTCTTGATGCAACAGGAAGAGCAGACTGAAAATTAATTTAAAAGAAAATTAGTTTAACAATAAATATTATAATACAGTTTATTTATAAAAAAAAAAATACCGCAGGTTGTTGTCCACCCCGGACTTCCACCTCAACTGCTGGTTCTGAGCCAGAAATCCTCTCCTCCATAGAAGAAGTCTTTAAAAAAAAAAATAAAAAAAAAATTAAATTATGAGTTCCCAACAGGCTCATACTAGAAAAAAATGCAAACTGGACATACCGTTTCCCCACGAACACGACGGTGTGGAGGAGAGGCAACACTGGACTAAGTTTTTTTGTTAAAATATATCACATTCTCTGAAAAATAATACTCACTTGACATCTTTGTCTTTGGAAATGCGATGCTGCGATGCTGCCAGTCCCCCCCCCCCCCTCCAAAAAAAAAAAAAATTTAAGTTTTTGGTATGGTCAAAGCTAAATTGTCACGGGTATATGTGAACAACAGGAGCATAAACAGTGCTGAAGCTACTGACCGGACCCAAACTAGGGAGCTTAAAGGGTTACCCCTGTCAGACCCTAAGAGCTCTCCCTATGCTGCTATGCCCATGCCCAGACCCTGATGGTGGGTCGTGGCATGCCCGCGTACCTAAGGCTGGTGACAGCTGAAACCCCTACAATAGTGGGAGGGGCACGGCCACCGGCACCCCGCACAGAACACGGACGGAACCGGGGTCGCCTCGGATCCAGTCAGCAAACAAACCAAAACACACAATGTCTGCAAACTTATCTGTAGGAGCTGCAGCAGCAGTGAAGACAGATCCAAACTCAGCAGACAATATCCGATGTACTTGCTTCAGCAGAACACAGGTCCAGTGAAAAGAGACCACACAAGTGTAGATACACCAGCGGCTGAAACAACTCAGATGAGAAATATAATCCGCACGATTAAACAGGAAGAGGGGTGTTTTATAGGAAGAGGAATCAATCACAGGAGGGACAGCTGGGAGGAGGGAAACTGAAAGTAAAGACCTCATCACAGGGGCGGAGAAACAGAGCTGTGAGAACTCCTCAAAACTCTGGTAGTGACATCATCACATGGGCGGAGAAACAGAGTTGTGAGAACACCTCAAAACTCTGGTAGTGACAGTACCCCCTCTACGGGTGGACTCCGGACACCCAGGACCCACCTTCTCAGGATGAGCCCTATGAAAAGCCCTGATGAGGCGAGTGGCTTTAATGTCCGACACCGGAACCCACATCCTCTCCTCAGGACCATAACCCTTCCAATGAACGAGGTACTGAAGAGAACCGCGGACAAGGCGAGAGTTCACAATTCTGGAAACCTCAAACTCCAGATTGCCATCAACCGAAATCGGAGGAGGAGGCAAAGAGGAGGGTACCGTGGGCTGGACATATGGTTTTAAGAGAGACCTGTGAAATACATTATGTATCTTCCAAACCTGTGGAAGATCAAGACGGAAGGCAACAGGATTGATGATGGACAGGATCTTATAAGGCCCAATAAACTTGGGACCCAATTTCCAGGAGGGAACCTTCAGTTTAATATTTCTTGTAGACAACCACACCAGATCACCCACATTCAGGTCCGGACCAGGCACACGTCTCTTATCAGCCACACGCTTATATTTCTCACTCATCTTACTTAGATTACTCTGAATCTTTTGCCAAATAGTAGACAAAGACGAGGAAAATCTCTCCTCCTCAGGCAAACCAGAAGGGACCCCTCCCGAGAATGTCCCAAACTGCGGATGAAACCCATATGCACCAAAGAATGGTGACTTATCAGAAGATTCCTGACGACGGTTGTTCAAAGCAAACTCAGCAAGAGGCAGAAACGAACACCAATCCTCCTGGTTCTCTGCCACAAAACAGCGCAAATATGTCTCCAGATTCTGATTGAGGCGTTCAGTCTGACCATTCGACTGCGGGTGAAAAGCAGAAGAGAAGGACAGCCGAACCCCCAGGCGAGAACAGAAAGCCTTCCAGAATCTGGACACAAACTGCGTGCCTCTATCGGAAACAATATCAGAGGGGATGCCATGCAATTTAACAATGTGGTCGACAAAAGCTTGCGCCAACGTCTTAGCATTGGGCAAACCAGGGAAGGGTATGAAATGAGCCATCTTGCTAAAACGGTCCACCACCACCAGGATCACCGACTTCCCTGAGGAACGAGGAAGATCCGTGATAAAGTCCATGGACAGGTGTGTCCAAGGACGGGAAGGTATGGGTAACGGGAGAAGGGGACCTGAAGGCCGTGAACGAGGGACCTTAGCGCGAGCGCACGTCTCACAAGCTGCCACAAAACCCTCCACTGACTTACGAAGAGCCGGCCACCAAAATCTCCGAGTAATGAGATCTACAGTGGCTCTACTCCCGGGGTGACCAGCAAGAACAGTATCGTGATGCTCCTTGAAAAGTTTGTGACGTAACTCAAGAGGTACAAACAACTTCCCAGAAGGACAACGAGCAGGTACCTCTGTCTGGGCAGCCTGGACCTCGGCCTCCAAATCAGGATACAGAGCAGAAACAACTACCCCCTCTGCCAAAATGGGACCCGGGTCCTCGGAGTTTCCCCTCCCGGAAAACAGCGAGAGAGGGCATCCGCCTTCACATTTTTAATCCCAGGGCGGAATGTAACCACAAAATTGAATCTGGAGAAGAACAGAGACCATCTGGCCTGTCTCGGATTCATACGCTTGGCCGACTCCAAGTACGCCAGATTCTTATGGTCGGTAAAACGGTGATAGGGTGCCTGGCCCCTCCAACCAATGGCGCCATTCCTCGAAAGCCAACTTGATGGCCAACAACTCCCTATCTCCCACATCATAGTTTTTCTCTGCAGGGGAGAGTTTTTTAGAGAAAAAGGCACAGGGTCGCCATTTGGCAGGAGAGGGGCCCTGGGACAAAACCGCACCCACACCCACCTCGGACACATCCACCTCAACAATAAAAGGTAAAGAAACATTGGGATGCACCAAGATGGGAGCAGACGCAAAACTCTCTTTAATTTTAGAAAAAGCTGTAAGCGCTTCTTCCGACCAAGAGGAAAAATCTGCCCCTTTTTTGTCATATCCGTGAGTGGCTTGACAACAGAGGAATAATTCAAAATGAACTTTCTGTAATAGTTCGCAAAACCCAGAAAGCGCATCAATGCCTTCTGATTCTCAGGAAGCTCCCACTCAAGCACAGCACGGACCTTCTCCGGGTCCATGCGAAAACCAGAAGCAGAGAGGAGAAAACCCAGAAATTATATCTCCGATACCATAAACACACATTTCTCCAGCTTGGCATATAATTTATTTTCCCACAGAATCCGCAGAACATGAAAAAGATGATCCTGATGGGTCTGGACATCAGGGGAAAAAATCTAAATATCATCAAGATACACCAACACAAAATTTCCCCATTAAATGGTAGAAAATACTGTTAACAAAATGCTGAAAGACGGCCGGAGCATTCATCAAGCCAAAAGGCATAACGAGATTCTCGAAATGCCCCTCAGGGGTATTAAAGGCCGTTTTCCATTCGTCCCCCTCTCTGACCCTGACCAGGTTGTACGCGCCTCTCAAATCCAATTTGGAAAAACCTTGGCCCCAACAATTTGATTGAAGAGGTCCGGGATCAGAGGAAGGGGATAGGGATCACGAATCGTGATACGGTTCAGCTCCCTAAAATCTAGGCAAGGTCTTAAAGAGCCATCTTTCTTTTTAACAAAGAAAAAGCCAGCAGCAACAGGTGATTTTGAGGGACGGATATGCCCCTTACCCAGACTCTCAGAAATATAGGTACGCATCGCGATTCTTTCCGGTTGTGAGAGATTGTACAGGCGTGATTTTGGCAGCTTGGCGCCGGGAATGAGGTTAATGGGACAGTCATACTCCCGGTGAGGAGGTAGCTCCTGAACACCACTCTCGGAAAACACGTCCGAAAATTCAGAGAGAAATGATGGCACAGACTTAGTAGTAACCTCTGCAAAAGTCGCTGTGAGACAATTCTCTCTACAAAAATCACTCCATTCATTTATTTGCCTTGCTTGCCAATCAATAGTGGGGTTATGTCTAGTGAGCCAGGGTAACCCCAAGACTAGAGGAGTAGGCAATCCGTTAAGGACAAAACAAGATATATCCTCCACATGAGCGTCACCCACAGCCAACCGGATATTGTGAACAATGCCCTTCAGGGATCTCTGTGAGAGTGGAGCAGAGTCAATAGCAAAAACAGGTATAACCTTTTCTAATGTGCAAACCTGAAAACCATGCATGGCTACAAATTGACTGTCAATAAGATTGACGGCCGCTCCACTATCAACAAAAATTTCACAAGAAATGACTTTGCTCCCTAGCGCCACCCTGGCAGAAAGGAGAAAACGGGAACTGCAGGCCAGAGGAAAAGCATCTATTCCTACATCAACTTTGCCCAGGGTAGCAGATGTGGCAAACCTTGAGGATTTTTTTTTACCTTTTGAGATTTTTCTTTTATTATCACCCTTAGTAAAGTTCATGAATTCCCTAGAGGGGCAAACATTTGCCAAATGACCAATGCCCCCACAACAGAAACACATCATTCTCTGAGGACTAAATCCTCCTTTATCAGGGGCAAGTCGACCTAGCTGCATAGCCTCTTCCTCAGAGGGGACCGAGGCAGGATGAGGCCCCTGCACATTGAATGAGTCCGCCCCACTGCCCCTAGGCTGAAAATGGCAGGGAAGAGAAGTCTCCTCTCTTTCTCTAAGGCGCCTGTCCAGGCGTACCGCTAGAGACATGGCAGACTCTAAGGACGTTGGTCTCTCATGGAAAGCAAATGCATCTTTTAATCTCTCTGAGAGACCATGACAGAACTGACTCCGGAGTGCAGCATCATTCCAACCTGAATCAGCTGCCCATCTCCGAAATTCAGAACAATAAAGCTCAGCAGACAGTTTGTTCTGGCATAAAAAACGTAAGCTAGATTCAGCCAGAGCAACACGATCTGGGTCATCATATATCTGCCCCAGGGCCACAAAAATCCATCCACTGATCGGAGGGGAGTGCCCCCGATGGCAGCGAAAAAGCCCAAGTCTGAGCATTACCCCTGAGCAGGGAGATGACAATCCTCACCCTCTGCTCCTCTTTACCAGAGGAACGCAAGCAGAAATGGAGTTTGCATGCCTCTCTGAAGCGAACAAAATTCTCACTGTCCCCGGAGAACGTTTCCGGAAGTGAGACCTTCGGCTCGCAACAAACTCCATGGACCCGAGCAGAGCCAGAAGCTTGAAGCTGAGTCATAGATTGATGGAGATCCGCTACCTCCAAAGAAAGACCATGCATGCGGTCAACCAGGTCAGAAAGCGGATCCATGTCAAAAGACGGTTATGGCGGATTATAATGTCACGGGTATATGTGAACAACAGGAGCATAAACAGTGCTGAAGCTACTGACCGGACCCAAACTAGGGAGCTTAAAGGGTTACCCCTGTCAGACCCTAAGAGCTCTCCCTATGCTGCTATGCCCATGCCCAGACCCTAAAGATGGGTTGTGGCATGCCCGCGTACCTAAGGCTGGTGACAGCTGAAACCCCTACAATAGTGGGAGGGGCACGGCCACCGGCGCCCCGCACAAAACACGGACGGAACTGGGGTCGCCTCGGATCCAGTCAGCAAACAAACCAAAACACACAATGTCTGCAAACTTATCTGTAGGAGCTGCAGCAGCAGTGAAGACAGATCCAAACTCAGCAGACAATATCCGATGTACTTGCTTCAGCAGAACACAGGTCCAGTGAAAAGAGACCACACAAGTGCAGATATTCCAGAGGCTGACACAACTCAGATGAGAAATATAATCCGCACGATTAAACAGGAAGAGGGGTGTTTTATAGGAAGAGGAATCAATCACAGGAGGGACAGCTGGGAGGAGGGAAACTGAAAGTAAAGACCTCATCACAGGGGCGGAGGAACAGAGCTGTGAGAACTCCTCAAAACTCTGGTAGTGACATCATCACAGGGGCGGAGAAACAGAGTTGTGAGAACACCTCAAAACTCTGGTAGTGACATAAATATTCCCAAGGACTGCCATCTCTACCATCCACCATGCAGTCATCCCACCTGCAGCCCCTGCTTTCTGAGTGGTGCTGCAGGTGGGGTGACCACATGGTGGATGCTAGGGGTGGCAGGCCTCAGGACTACTACCCCTAGCATCCAACATGTGGTCACCCTACCTGCAGCACCTGCTTTCTAAGTGGTGCTGCAGGTGGGGTGACCACATGGCGGATGCTAGGGGTGGCAGTCCTCAGGACTACTACCCCTAGCATCCACTAGTTCTTACATACAACAACTATGTCTAGTACATTGTGATTTTTCTTACCTATTTGGGTCAATATCTTCTTTTTTTAATTTTTTTAATATGGTTGAAGATCCCTAAATCAAAGAAAATATCATTAGTAATATTATTATTTTTTATGTCGCCCCACCTGCAACCCCTGCTTTCTGAGTAGTGCTGCAGGTGGGGTGACCGCATGGTGGATGCTAGGGGTAGTAGTCCTCAGGATCGCTACCCTAGCATCCACCATGTAGTCACCCCACCTGCAGCACCACTCAGAAAGCAGGGGCTGCAGGTGGGGTGACCGCATGTTGGATGCTAGGGGTAGTAGTCCCGAGGACTGCTACCCCTAGCATCCACCATGCAGTCACCCCACCTGCAGCCCCACTCAGAAAGCAGGGGTTGCAGGTGGGGTGACCGTATGGTGGATGCTAGAGGTAGTAGTCCTCAGGATTGCTACCCCTAGTCTACACCATGCGGTCACCCCACCAGCAGCACCACTCAGAAAGCAGGGGCTGCAGGTGGGGTGACCGCATGGTGGATGCTAGGGGTAGTAGTCCTGAGGACTGCTACCCCTAGCATCCACCATGCGGTCACCCCACCTGCAGCACCACTCAGAAAGCAGGGGCTGCAGGTGGGGTGACCGCATGGTGAATGCTAGGGGTATCCTTGGGACTACTACCCCTATCATCCACTAGTTCTACAGCTACTAGCTGTTTATTTGAGCCAAAAAAAAAAAAAAAGAAAACTCACCGGACTGGCGTCTTCTCTCTTCTCCCACGCAGGCCGGACGGAAGAACTGCAAAGTTCAGGCCAAGCACCGCCTACTCTGGAGCATGCACAGAAGGAAAAACCGGATCAGTTGTAACGACGCATGTGGCGAAACAACTGATGCCTGTATGACGGATCCGGATTAATGCATTTCAATGGGCATTAAATCCGCATCCGTTGTTGCGTCTTGTCTTCCGGATTCTTGGAATGAACTGAAGACATCCTGATGCATCCTGAACGGAATGCTCTTGATTCAGAATGCATTAGGGAAATCCTGATAAGAATCTTTCCGTCCTAGAGTCCCGAGGACGTAACTCTATGTGAAAGGGGCCTAATATAGGTGTATTCCTGGGAATTCCCTGGGAGAGGCATAGGGGTGTAGCCAGAAGGTGAGGCAATTGTCCCATAGTCATCAGAATTTAAAGTTATCATGTCTAGGCTTCCATATTTCTTGGCTGGATCATCTGAATCCTCAGGCACAGTGTTCGCAGAATGCATGGCTATAAATTCTTCTCTTGTAGCTTCTCCATATTTCACATTCAGTTGGTTATACATTTAGAATTGCCACAATTATCTCAATCATATTATAAAGATAATACCAACCACCACCCCACTATATTGTTTAATTAACCAGTTAACTGGCCATTCTTCTTTAAATTTGGGAGCTCTATAATTTTCCTTTAACCTCTTAACATGTTCCATGTCAGCAATCGCCCAAACGAAACCATAATTTCTTTTTTCCATGGCATATGCACCAAATGCCTGGCCTTCTTTGTTTCTCCTTTGAACGAAATGTGCTTCGGTACTTGCCATAATAGAATATCCTTTTTTTAAATCTATTTTTATTTTCTGATGGTAGATTTTTTTCCCCTGAACATGATTATGGTGGATATGTTATTAACAGCATTTACAAAGCATAAAAAAATTGCTTTATGGAAACTCCATGGGCCATAGACACAATGGACAGGAGTGCACCCTATTGACTTACATGGGAAACTTTTCTAGGCATGCTCTGTGCAGAGGTCATTGTACAAGGAAAGAATAGTTCACCCTGTCGGATCCGTCCTGCGACTATTTTGCCGTGCCACGTGACTGCCGCTCCGTCCCCATTGACTATAATTGGGGCAGGGCGGAGCTACGGCAGTGCACAGAGAGAGGCTGCCAGACTAAAAGTACTGCATGTCCGACTTTTTAGTCCAGCGGCCTCTCGCCGTGCACTGCTGTGCTGCGCTGTAGCTCGGCCCCCATTATGGTCAATGGGGATGGCGCGGCAGGACGGCGGCATGGCAAAATAGCGGCTGGACGGATCCGACAGGGTGAACAGCCTGTCGGATCCGTCCTGTCGCAAGTGTGAAAGTACCTTAACAGGCCGAACTGGATGGACATATGTCTTTTTTAGGCCTTATAAACTATGTTACTATCTCCTTAGGACGTGTCGCCACTGGAAAGCTTCAAGTGACTAGGTGTTTCTCAGGAGGACCACCTAGGTATTCCCTAAGACCTCTAAGAAAGTTACCTGTATGTATTTCTTACAATGAATAGCCCGGGATTGTCTTTGCAGATTCTGGATCAGCTGCTAATTTGATTTGCATTTTGAGGAATGTATGGGTCTCCCTATACTTGCTCTCCCTGAATCAGAGAAGTTCGTTGAGGTGGATGCCACACCGCCAGCTAAGGGCGTTATTGAATTTTTTACCCCCAAATCGCCAAACGGCAGGGCATAGAATGAAGGGAACGCCATATAGTTTTTGGAAGGCAAATTTTGATGGACTGGTTTATTTACACCATGGCCCATTTCAAGCCCCTGATGCACCCTCCAGAGTAGAAACTCCAAAAAAGTGACCCCATTTTGGAAACTACTGGATAAGGTGGCAGTTTTGGTGGTATTATTTTTAGGGTACATATGATTTTTGGTTGCTCTATAATACATTTTTGTGAGACAAGGTAATAAAAAATAGAAATTCTGAAATTTCATCTCCATTTGCCATAAACTCTTGAGGAACACCTAAAGGGTTAATAAAGTTTGTAAAATCAGTTTTAAATACCTTGAGGGGTGTAGTTTCTTATATGGGGTCACTTTTATGGAGTTTCTACTCTAGGGGAGCATCAGAGGAGCTTCAAATGGGACATGGTGTCAAAAAAAACAGTCCGTCAAAATCTGCCTTCCAAAAACCATATGGCATTTCCTTCATTCTATGCCCTGTCGTTTGGCGATACAGCAGTTTACGACCACATATGGGGTGTTTCTGTAAACTAAAGAATCAGAGCAATAAATATAGAGTTTTGTTTGACTGTTAACCCTTGCTTTGTTACTGGAAAAAATGATTAAAATGGAAAATTTGGAAACAATAGCTGTTTTGGGACCGTTTTTATTTTATTTTTGTGATTGAGTTCATCTGAGGGGTTAGGTCATGAGTTATTTTTATAGAGCAGATTCTTATGGACGTGGCAATACCTAATATGTCTACTCTTTTAAATTTATTTAGGTTTTACACTATAATATCCTTTGTTAAACAAACAAAAAACTATTTTAGTATCTCCATAGTCTAAGAGTCAGTTTTCTATTAGTTTTTGTCCAAATGTCTTAGGTAGGGGCTCATGTTTTGCGGGATGAGATGACGGTTTTAATGGCACTATTTTGGGGTGCATATGACTTTCTGATCGCTTGCTGTCACACTTTTTGTGATGTTAGGTGACAAAAATCTGCTTTTTACAGTATTTTTTTTGTGGTGACCACCTGAAGGGTTAGTTCATGTGTTATTTTTATAGATCAGGTTCTAACGGACGCGGCGATACATTATATGTCTACTTTTTATTTATTTAGGTTTTACACAATCATATCATTTTTGAAACAAAAAAAAAATCATGTTTTAGCGTCTGCATAGCCTAAGAGCCATAATTTTTTTATTTTTTGGGCGATTTTCTTAGGTAGGGTATCAATTTTTGCGGGATGAGATGCCGGTTTTAAAGGCACTATTTTGGAGTGTATATGACTTTTTGATCGCTTGCTATTAGACGTTTTGTGATGTATGGTGACAAAAAATGGCTTTTAACACAGTTTTTTTTTCTGCGGTGTTCATCTGAGGGGTTTGGTCATGTGTTATATTTATAGTTCAGGTTCTTACGGATGCGGCAATACCTAATATGTCTACTTTTTATTTATTTATTTATTTAGGTTTTACACAATCTGTAATGTCTGCATAGCCTGAGAGCCATAATTTTTTTATTTTTAGGCGATTTTCTTAGGTAAGGTATAATTTTTTGCGGGACGAGGTAACGGTTTGATTAGTACCACTTGGGCATAGATACAACTTTCTTGATCACTTTTATCAATTTTATCATTGTTTTTGTTTTGTTTTTTATGACGTTCACTGTGCAGGGAAAGTAACAAACCCATTTTATAGATCAAGTCGTTACGGACGCCGTGATATATAACATCTGTAGTGTATTTTTTATTTTTATTAGTGATAAATGTGTTTTTTTGTTTTTACCTTTTTTCACTTTTTAATTTTTTTTTTTACCCAGACCCACTTGGTTCTTGAAGATCCAGTGCATCTGGTGTCTGTATAATACAGTACAGTACATTATATAATGTACTGTACTGTATTTTTTACTTGACACTTAGTCTGATCAGACTTTTGCCTTTAGCAAAGTTCTGTTACCTTTGAAGGCATCCTGTTGCCATGGTTACCATTCTCCGCTGCTCTGTTATAGCAGCAGAGTATGGGGAAGGAGGGAAGCTGGGGACTGGAGCTAGGGGGGCTGCACCAGGCACAGCAGCCCCCCACAGCAGCTCCCTCCCTCTTAACCACTTCCATACAGCGATCCCTACGGACCACGGCATGGAAGGGGTTAAATGGCTGACATCCGTGCCTGCACGGATCTCATCCGTTACAAGCAGAGTGTCAGCAATGTGCTGACACTCTGCTTGCCAAGCTCGGCCATCCTGAAATTGAGCAGAGGGGCGGGCAGAGCAGACTTAGCGGTGGGTAAAGGATTAAATAAAGAGGGAGGACAATGATGAAAAAGATAAATGTCCCAAATTGATACTGAGCATAAACTCATAGAAGTAAATTTATAACTGCCTTATAGTATGGAAAACAAGGTGTTCCTTGTGCTCACATAAACAAATAAACTAATCAAAATGTATTCATAAATCAGCATTTACAAAAAAGAGGAATAGTTGAAACCTTCATTCAATCCTTTAGGACTCAAACTGTCCAATCTGTAAATCCACTTTGTTTCTCCTTGTAGTAGGATTTTGTCCAAATTCCCTTTTCTAACCTTAAGTGACTTCTTGCATATTCCCCAAAATTTGAGACATCTAGGGTGACCACCATGATGGCCTCTGACACATCTTGATATTGCTGTATCTGCTTTAGTGTTGATGCTGCTGACATGTTAACAAATTCTTGGATTGTTTTACCCACATAGATCTTTGGACAAGGACCACTGAGCAATGTAAATTATGCTCGTAGACTGGCAATTGATAAATTCCCTAATATGATATTCTTTATTATCGACATTTTTTTTTAATAATTTCATTTTTTTGATGTATTAGCATTCTACCACATGTATATGTTCCGACCACCTTGGATGAAAGCCATGTTCTCTGAGTATGTTCTGAACTGAACAGAGTGTGGGCAAGAAAATCTTTAAGGTTTTTGCCTCTACGGTATGTGATGCTGGGACGCATAGTTGTTACTTCTCTAAGATCACTATCTGCCTAAAGTATGTGCCAATGTTGGTTTAAAATCTGGTACACCTTTGAATTTTGAACATCATAGGTACCTATACATCTGATGACTAGACTAGACTAGAGGTTGAAGTGTGCCTTTCCCTAAATTGCTGAAAGAGATCATTGCTTTCTCTAAAAAAAAGCTGGAATCTTCAGTACAATTTCTCCTGGCCCTAATGTACTGACCAATGGGGATACCCTTTTTCAGTGATACAGGATAATGAATCTGCCAGTGTAATAAAATATTGGTGGAAGTGGGTTTATGATACACTTCTGTCAGGATGCGCCCACCAGAGTCAACAGAGATCCTAAGGTCCAGAAAAGTCAACGTATGATCATTTATTTCGGAAGTGAACTTCATGCCTATGTCATTGCAGTTTAGAAGCCCAACAAATTTATTAAAAAGTGCTGTAGTGCCGTCCCAAAGTATCAAAACATCATCTATTACTGTACCTACCCCAAAATAAAATGTGACTTGAAAGTTTGAAATTGTTCCATGAAGACTATCGTGTTTTCCCACTACCCCAAAAACAAATCAGCATAATTTGGTGCACATTTACTTCCCATAGCGGTGCCATTTAATTGTAAATAATAGTGACCATTGAATAAAAAATAATTGTGAGTGAGTAAGAAACGTAAATGTGAGAGGACAAATTTGTTGTGTGGATGAAATTGTGTGCCTTTGGTGAATAAAAATGAAGAAGTGGCCACAATTCCCAAATCATGTCTGATACTCGAATATAACGTTTCACTATCCAAACTTGCAAGTTTTGTGTTAGCTGTGACCTGGATTTCCTGAAGTCTGGTGACCGCATCCTTAGTGTCTTTTATGAAGGAAGGTAGACGTGGGACAAACGCAGATAGAAACTCATATTGACTGATGTTTTCTGTAAGACTATTGTTGCCAGACACCATCGATCTACCAGGAATCGGTCGTCTCTGTTTTTGCACCTTTGGAATGGCGTACAATGGTAGATAAGGACAGGAGCACTTACGGATCACTTCTCAATCCATTAACCTCTTCCGGACACATGACGTACCGGTACGGCATGTTGTCCCGGTACTTAAGGACACATGATGTACTGGTACCTGCTAGATAAGGGTTACCACCTGTACGTGGATAACTTTTATACTAGTATCCCCTTGTTCCAGTCCCTCGCCGCCAGATCCACGTCCGCTTGTGGACCATGTGGAAAAATCAACGCAGCCTCCCTACCCACCCCCTCCAGGTACCTATCCCCAGGGGTGAGACCCATGCCCATAACAGTGGAAACCTATTGCTGGTCAGATATAAGGACAAGAGGGATGTCCTTGTACTGTCCACAATTCACGGTAACGGTATCACCCCTGTCCCTGTGTGAGGTACCGCGGCAACGGTCCTCAAGCCCGATTGTATTGTCGACCACAATCGGTATATGGGAGGAGTTGATCTCTCTGATCAAGTCCTCAAGCCATATAATGCCATGCGCAAAACCCAGGCATGGTACAAAAAAGTTGCGGTCTCCTTGGTGCAGGTTGCCATGTACAACTCTTTTGTGCTGTCCCGGAGCGCTGGCAACACAGGGACATTCCTTGAGTTCTATGAGGTAGTCGTCAAGGAACTGATCTTTTCTGACCAGGAAAGAGCACGCCGGAGTACCTTGGGAACTGGAGGCGCCCGGATCGTTCCTGGCCAACACTTTCCAGGTATGGTCCTCCATACTGGAAAGATGGGACAAACCCAAAAAAGGTGTAGAGTGTGTCACAGGAGGGAAATACGGAAGGACACCACCACTCAGTGTGACACGTGCCACGATCATCCAGGCCTCTGCATTATTGGTTGCTTCAGGGAGTACCACATTTCCATGGAGTACTAAATCTATTATCCTCTTTTCCATGTAGCTACTGACAATCGGATAAAAACTATGGTTCTCAGACTTGAGACACCCAAATTTTTTTTTTTAAAAGGTGCAAAAAAAGGAATTTTTTTGTCACCTTACATAACAAAACACGTAATAGCATGCGATCAAAAAGTCATATGCCCCCCAAAATAGTGCCAATAAAACCGTCCTCTCATTCCGCAAAAAAAGGAGCTCCTACCTAAGACAATCGGGTAAATACTTAAAGGATAACTGTCACATTTAGACCCTAATTTCAGTTTTCATATATGTAGTTACTAATATGATAATATTCCTGAATCAATAACTATTAGACTTACTTACCCCTTATTTAATAAGATTTAGCCCTTAGCAACCAGTCTGCATAAAACTACAACTTTACTATTCTATTAAAATGGCCGCCCTCAGCCCTGAGGCTAATCCATAGGATGCCTGCAGTGAAGTTAGTGAAGACCAGCACTGTATAGGGGGTCTTGTAGTAAAGTTCCCAGGTCTGGCTGAAGCCTGTAGTCCTCCTACAAGCTCTCCTCTTATCAGATAAGGCTTTCATTTATACACTGAGCAGCCCGCATATCTCCCTGGGCTCTACATTCTCCAGCACTGCTAAGGGAGTGTCTGCCAAGCACAGGCATGTGGAGAAGTTCACACACAAAGCCCAGGACTGTTATCTCCTGTCAGGAAGAACCTGGCTTTTTATACATTCCCTTACAATGTTGACTCACTATCAGTTCCCAGTGCACGCAGCGTGCTCTGTCCTCATCTGGTAGACGGAAGGAGCATAGCAACCTGATTTTAATCTCAGGTAAAAATAGCCAATACTGGGGACTTTTAGGTGGCTTTTAGGGGTTATTTATTAAACAATCAGAAATTAAAACAGGGCCAACAAGGTGATACTAATCACCAAAATCCAATTTTTACACCATGTCCCATTTGAAGAATCCCTGATGCACCCCTAGAGTAGAAACTCCATAAAAGTGACCCCATTTAATAAACTACACCACTCAAGGTATTCAAAACTTATTTTACAAACTTTGTTAACCCTTTAGGTGTTCCTCAGGAATTTATGGCAAATGGAGATGAAATTTCCTAATTTCTATTTTTGGTAACCTTGAGTCACAAGAATGTAATATAGAGCAACCAAAAGTCATATGTACCCTAAAAATAGTCCCAACAAAACAGCCTCCTTATCCCGTAGTTTCCAAAATGGGGTCACTTTTAAGGAGTTTCTACTCTGGAGGGGCATAATGGGGGCTTTAAATGGGACATGGTGTAGATAAACTAGTCCAGCAAAATCGGCCTTCCAAAAACCACACGGCGCTCCTTTCCCTCTACGTTCTGCCACGTGGCCATACAGTAGTTTACGACCACATATGGGGTGTTTCTGCAAACTAAAGAGTCAGGGCAATACATTTTTTTATGGCTGTTAACCCTTGCTTAGATACTGGAAAAAAATTATTAAAATAGAAAATTTGCCGGAAAAAAATCGAAATTCTGAAATTTTAGCCCCATTTGCCATTAACTCTTGTGAAACACCTAAAGGGTTAACAACGTTTGTAAAATCAGTTTTGAATACCTTGAGGGGTGTAGTTTCCAAAATGGGGTCACTTATAGGGAGTTTCTACTCTGGGGGGGCATCAGGAGGGCTTCAAATGGGACATGGTGTAGATAAACCAGTCCAGCAAAATCGGCCTTCCAAAAACCACACGGCGCACCTTTCGCTCTATGCCCTGCTGCATGGCCATACGGTAGTTTACGACCACATATGGAGTGTTTCTGCAAACTACAGAATCGGGGCTATAAAAATTGTGTTTTGTTTGACTGTTAACCCTTGCTTAGATACTGGAAAAAATGGATTAAAATGGAAAATTTGCGAAAAAATGTCCGTCCGTGTCTTTGAAATAAGTTTTAGTGTTAAATTGTTGGTTCTCAATTTGTATGCAAAGGTCTAAAAAATTAACTGAGGAGTTACTGGTCTCACCAGATTTCATCTCTGGGCTTAATATTAACCAGTGGAACCTGCATTTTACTGTTGAGACCAGTAATTCCTCAGTTAATTTGTTAGAGCTTTGCATATAAATTGAGAACCGACAATTTAAGACTAAAACTTACTTCAAAGACACGGACGTCAATTCATATATAGACGTTAATAGTTGTCATCATTAAACCTGGTTAGGTAATATTCCCAAGGGACAATTTAAAAGGATGTCCCGTAAATGTACTAGCTTGGAGGACTACAGAGCCCAGAGTGAATTATTGATTGTACGATTTTTAGAGAGGGGATATTAAAAAAAACTTTTGGAGAAGTGCAGCCTGGTGGTGGAGAAAGATAGGTTGTGTGAAGAGAAGAAGCCCAGGGAAGGGAGGGAGACTAAAGATTTTAGATTCACCTTCCTCACATAGTTTAATTCGAGAGCAGGACAGATTAGAAACATAATGAACAAAAATTGGAAGGTCCTAAAGAATGATCCCGTAATAGGGGGAAAAATACAGCAGAAGCCGGATATTGTTTTTAAGAGAGCACCGAATTTAGGTACTAAACTTGCGCACAGTGCCATACCTGTTAGTAAGAACAACAAAGATGAGAAAAATGGGAAATTTGTTTGGTGCGGTTTTTATGGTGCATGTAGAAATAGGAGCAGTAAAGACAGGAAGGATGCAGTCAGTGGCGTGCATCACGTCTAGGAAGAATGGACGTGAGTTTAAAATTAAGGGTAGGGGCTCCTATGAAAATGAAGGCATGGTGTATGTTTTAGAATGCCCTTGCAGACTTTAATATGTCGGCAGGACCCTCCGAAAGCTTAAAGTGCGTATTCAGGAACACATCCAGAATATCAAGAAGGGGTTAACTACCCATAGTGTGTCAGCCCATTTTAAGTTGGAACATCAGAAAAATCCCAAAGGGCTGAAGTTCATGGGAGGGGAGGTGGTGAGACCGCTTTGGAGGGGTGGAGATGCGGTATCTCAGATCAATTGCAGGGAGGTGGAATGGATTTACCAACTAAATACGTTACAACCGGACGGGTTCAACATCGAATTTGATTTAAAACCTTGCCTGATCTGAAAGTCCTTCCTGTGTTGATGCAGTTAACTCATCTCTTCTTCTCCCCAGGCTGGTGGTCGATGTGAATCCATAGAGGGAATTACTCCCGGCGGCTTACTAACATCAGAATGATGAATAATTGGAGGATGTAGACACGTGTTCTTTTTGTGAATGAGGGGAGGCAGTATGTGTATGACGCGCCGAGTGAGATCACAGCGAGTAATAACTGATAGGCTGAGGAGATCATGTGACCATCTTTATGAATGAAACGAGGAACTCCTAGGATTTAATTTGGTATTTGTGGATGATTTGAATATGAAAATATGCACAGCCTTAATAATGGTTTGAATGCAGTATTTTTTCCCTTGGGGTTTTCTTTATGACCATTAGGAAGAGAATAATAAATCTTTGTGAAGATCTTGATATGATTAGGTGAACCTCAGACTTTTTGTATTTTTGTACTAGGTATACTTGTGTGTCTGTAATACCATATGGTGTCAATTATTGATAAAATGTGGTGTGTTTTAAATATTTTAATTTGAATGTAATCTGTACCAGAAGATCGGGTGTAGGGAGTTTAAAAGGAACTCCACCCACGGATATTACTGAGTCTTTCGCCCCTGATGAAGCAAGTGTGCGAAACCCGGGTCGGGCTGGGACGATTCCAATAGTGTGGATTTTATGGAAAATGCTTGTTTTTACAACTATTTTGTAAGTGCAATAAAACCTTTTTATACCTCTTACCACTGACGTATTGCACCATAGTGTGTTATTTTCATGTCTTCTTGAAGGGGCAGCTGATTTCTAATGCTGAACCTGTGAAAGGAGGACGCTGTTATCCGACATTGATGAGGAGCCCTTTTCATTGGACATTGGAGGATACCTGTATATGGGAGCAGCGTGGTTCTCTTGAATACAAAGTATTTTCTTTAGGTACATATGGAATTCTTCTGTGGGGTTACCATCTCTAACTTTTTATAAGTAGGAGCATTATTCAACAGATCTATCACCATTTCTTGATACATTAGTCTGTCCATTAGGACAATATTGTCGCCTTTGTCTGACGATTTTATAGCCACTTCTTTGGATCTTTTAACACATTTAAGGTCCTCCGTCACCAATTGGACAAAGGTTTCTATGTTGTTAAATTGCGAGAATGGTGGAGCGATTTTGGAACTGGGTTTTAAGGATGACAAGGTGGCTCGATACTGTCTGTTGCTCCTGCATTGTCAGTATGCATCAATTCCAATATGGCTAAAGCTGTCTCTTCTTGCCGTTGCAAGTAATGATAATCTCTTTGTTGTTTTTTATAAATTTTGTGCAAGTTTACGGGCAAATAAATTTTTATCCATCACCCATGTGAAGAATTTAGACGTCGTATTTGTAAACATGTCAGCAGCATCAACACTAAAGCAGATACAGCAATATCGAGTCATGTCCGAGGCCATTATGGTGGTGACCCTAGATGTCTCAAAATTTGGGGAATATGAAAGAAGTCACTTGGAGTTAGAAAAGGCAATTTGGACAAAATCCTACTACAAGAAGAAAAAAGTGAAACACAGGGATCATTACAAACACGCTGCTGGATACTGTCAGGTGCTGCTGGCGGCATGGGGTGGTTTCTGGAGGTGACAGGTTCCCTTTAAGTCCTAAAGAATTGAATAAAGGTTTCACCTATTCCTCTTTTTTGCAAATGCTGATTTATGAATACATTTTGATTAGTTTATATTTATATATGTGAGCACAAGGAACACCTCATTTTTCATACTATATGACAGTTATAAATTTACTTCTATGAGTTTATGCTCAGTATCAATTTGGGACATTTATCTTTTTCATCATTGTCCTCCCTCTTTATTTGATCCTTTACCCACTGCTAAGTCTCCGCTCACTCATGCGTAGTGCAGCCCATGCGCACACTTTACCACACACTGAGATTAATCTATGTTCTCGTGCATCCATACATGGCACATGCACACTACTCGAAAAAATTTCTAAGTGTCTGCACATCCTCAGTGAGTCTAACTCCGGATGCCGCTGACTGAGTCCGTGCGCATCGGGAGCCTGCGCAGTGTGTCATGATTGACACTCTCTGAGATACTGCGATTTACTGAAACTTTATGTGGAGGAGGTTTATCGTGTGTGTAATTGGCCTAGTGTGGAGGTAAATAATACTTACCTATATGATGTCTTTTCAATTTATTATATGATACAGCATCATGATTTTGAGTTAGCTTCAGCTCCAGTTAGGAGCCAGTGAGTCAGTTGGCAACGAGAGGTCGTCATTAGCAACTGTGTTTAATCAGTTGGGAGAGTGCACTGAAAATAAAGCACGCACACATCATGTATCAGTGACAGGGACCAGTTTATTTTAAATACCTTTTTGTTTGTCTCACAGAATGAGTTTTTAATAGCAACAATTAAAAGTTATATTTTATAGCAGAGTAATTATCTGGGTCAAGTTTTGTTTTTTAGCTTCATTAGGCTTATTGTGGGCTGTGTAAACACACCAATACCCACATAGGGTCCTTTTTGTTTTGTTTATATATAGTGAACCAGTCTGTAGAACAATATTTTAGGTTTTATATGGCTGATTGCAAGTTGGATTGGGCATCTTATTTGGCCTTCAGTTTTTATTGTTGGGGAGAAAGTATGGCTGTCTACACTGAAAATACCTTTGGGTAAACTTGCTCATCAATTTATTGGTTCTTATGAGGTATTTGGAATCATTAAAGGGGTTGTCTCAAATCCTGCTTTTCCACAATGTCTTCTGCTCTGTGGGCCTTTTTCTGAGCTGGAGCGGAGTGGGGCTTCACCTCCTCACTGACAACAACCCTTGCCTTTGCATGCGTGTTCACACATGCAGCATTCCCTAGCTCCAAATTGCACACTTCTGCATGTCGAGATAACAGCGGGTCTGACCGAACAGGATGTCTGTCTCCTGATAAGTTTACTCGGATACAGATACGATCGCTTTGCTAGGCACTGTGGGAAACTTGTAGAACAGCTTCAGAGCTGCAGCACGTGCCCTGGAGCTGTTATATAGGAGTAATGAGATGGCCAGGCAGGGGCGGGAGCTAAGAGAAGAATATTTACGAGGTAGTCGGGGGTGGGAGCTATGACTAGGATACATAGAGAGATGGCCAGGGATGGGAGTGAATGCACATGCACTGGCCTTTTTGCACGCTCACTCCCATGATAGCCGGACACCAGAAAGGCAGGATATCTCTCCCTAGTGCACTGCAGTGGTGGCCCTAATCCCTAGAGATGAGCAGGGTCTAAAAGGAGGGATTTTTTAAAAAAATGAGTAAGAGAAGCAATAAAGAAATTAGAAGTACAGGTGAAAATCGAAAAATTTGAATATCGTGCAAAGTTCATTTATTTCAGTAATGCAACTTAAAAGGTGAAACTAATATATGAGACTCATTACATGCAAAGCGAGATAATTCAAGCCTTTATTTGTTATAATTTGGATGATTATGTCTTACAGCTTATGAAAACCCCAAAGTCATAATCTCAGGTACCGTTTGCTCAGGGGCTATGGACTAATTAGCTGACTAGAGTGTGACACTTTGAGCCTAGAATATTGAACCTTTTCACAATATTCTAATTTTAGGTTGCATTAATGCAACTCCTTCTAAGTTGCATTACTGAAATAAATGAACTTTTGCACGATATTCAAATTTTTCGAGTTTCACCTCCATATGAGTAAGTGATTGAAAATACAATTATACACACTAAGTCTGAAGTGAGACAACCCCTTTAATCCTCTGTCATATCATATAAAATTGCCATATTCTTTTATACTTTGTGGGGCCAGGTTTATAATAATTCTACACTACTTTTGTGTATTAATGACTTTTTCAATACTAGTTACACAATTTTTTTTGCACAAGTGGCATTTCTTCACCAGCCTCACCACTTTCACAAAGCTTGAGTGAGGGTCAGTGGCTCCGCCACATTTATTATCTTGTACACCATTTTCCTGGAATAGAAAAACTGAAGTCTACGTCACCCAAGCGCACCTATGTCTTGTCATAAATTAGGCGAAGCATCCAGTAGTGTGCCTACTCATTGTAACTCAGAATATGTCTATGATAAATCTCCACCCTGTATGATTTTTATAAGTTGCTTCCTCGAAATCCTCCTGCTCCAGTGTAGGTAGGTACAGGGGAAGTTGGAGTATGAGGTCTCCAAAATATTGGATTTTAGGAAAGTTCATTGGAAAGCATATGGGCCAGAGGAGAAGTCTTGGGTGCCAGCCAGGTCTATTTATGCTGATAAGTTAATTAAAAGATTTCATGAAAAGCACCCTATTGAGACTGCTCCTTTAATTAAGGGTCCAGTGGACCCTCGTAGAAGCGGGGATACTGTTACGTACTTACCAGTTCGTGCTTCTGACACCAACCCAGCCCCTCTGCTGCTGCAACACTAGCGTCGCTCCATCATTATGGTACTCATACCTAGGGGTTCACCTAGCCTTTCTGCTACCTGAGGTGAAAACTGAAACGCCCCCCCCCCTTCCTAATGCAAATTTCTTAACCTAACCCCTTACCTTCAGCCCATGGCCCTTCAGTTGCCCCCCTCTTGCCCCTACCTGGTGCTGCCAGTGAACAAGGGGCTGAATACGAATGCACGGCACACTTTTCAGATTTTTATCTATGAAAATTTTTGAAAACCATGTATCATTTTCTTTTTACTTTACACATACTTGTAACATAGTACATAAGGCCGAAAAAAGACATCTGTCCATCCAGTTCGGCCTGTTATCCTGCTAGTTGATCCAGAGGAAGGCAAAAAAAAAACAGTGAGGTAGAAGCCAATTTTCCCCACTTAAGGGGAATAAAAAACTATTTCCCGACTCCAATCAGGCAATCAGAATAACTCTCTGGATCAACGACCCATCTCTAGTAGCTATAGCCTGTAATATTATTACACTCCAGAAATACATCCAGTTCCCTCTGGAATTCCTTTATTGTACTCACTATCACAACCTCCTCAGGCAGAGAATTCCATAGTCTCACTGCCCTGACTGTAACGAATCCTTGTCCATGTTTGTGTACAAACCTTCTGTCCTCTAGACTGCTGAGGATGTCCACTCGTCACAGTCACAGTCCTGGGGATAAATAGATGATGGGATAGTAGATCTCTGTACTGACCCCTGATATATTTATACATAGTTATTAGATCTCCCCTCAGTCGTCTTTTTTCTAAAGTGAATAACCCTAATTTTGATAACTCTTTCAGGGTACTGTAGCCTGCTGCCATGCCAGTTATTACTGTAGTTGCTGTCCTCTGAACCCTCTCTAGCTCTGCTATGTCTGTCTTGTTCACAGGAGCCCAGAACTGTACACTGTCCTCCATGGTGGTCTGACTAGTGATTTGTACAAGTGGTAGGACTGCTGTGTGGTTGGAGACTAGGGAGTACACTGTTCCTTACCCACCATGACACTGGCAGACACATCCAACACATCCATGTGCTCTTACATGGCAGCCTAAGCTCAGAATGGTGTCTGTGCTTCTGAGATAGCCCAGAGCTCTAAGGACCTGCAAAAATCCTGCCCCCTGATTGGTACACAGCCCCTCTCCCTCCTAGGGTCATGTGATCATTTATGTGCCTAACCTGATTGCTTCCAAAGTTTACAGTAAAATGGCTGTTGCATTTTGCCCAATCCGTCCATAACGAAACGCCAAAGAATTTTTGTGAAATTTGTAACAAATCCGATATTTTTAGAATCGATTCAATGTATATGTTGTAGGTGTGCGTATATGCTAAATATTGTATTTGTGTGTATATGCTGTGTGTATATATGTGTATATATGTGTACATATATATATATATATATATATATATATATATATTAGCTAAATCCAAATGTTCTATAGTGGGTTTTGTTATAGAGTTTTCCTGAAGTTTGAACATAGAGTGCCTTAAAAAAGTATTCATGCTTGAATGCTTTTTTTTCATGTTACAGCCACAAACTTAAATGTATTTTATTGGGATTTTATGTGATGGACCAACACAAAGTAGCAAGTATGTTTGAAGTGAAAAATGATACATGGATTTTAAAATTTTTAATAAATACAATTTTTGCATTTGTATTCGGCCCCTTGAGTCAATACTTTGTAGGCCCACCTTTTGCTGCAATTACAGCTGCAAGTCTTTTGCGGTATATCTCTACCAGCTTTGCATATCTAGAGGCTGAAATGTCTTCCCATTCTTCTTTGCAAAATACAGTAGCTCAAGCACAGTCAGACTGGATGCAGAGTGTCTGTGAACAGCAATTTTCAAGTCTTGCCTTGGATTCTCAATGGGATTTACAGTATCTCACAAAAGTGAGTACACCCCTCACATTGTGCACAAAGTGTCTACATTCTGTGTCCACCAATATTTTTCAGCACAGCCTTAACTTTCTTGGGCATGGAGTTCACTAATGCTTCACATGTTGCCACTGGAATCCTCCTCCATGATGATATCAGTGAGCTGGTGGATTTTAGAGACCTTGCGCTCCTCCACCTTCCATTTAAGGATGCCCCAAAGATGTTGGCATTCATGGTTCCCTCAATGAACTGTCGCTCCCCACAGCCAGCAGCACTCAGGCAGCCCCAAAGCATGAAACTCCCACCACCATGCTTGACTGTAGGCAAGGCAAACTTGTACTCTTCACCTGGTTGATGCCACACAAGATTGACACCATCTGAACCAAATAGGTTTACCTTGGTCTCATTAGACCACAGGACATGTTTCCAGTAATCTATGTCCTTAGTCTGCTTGTCTTCAACAAACTGCAAACTGTTTGCGGGCTTTCCTAGGCCATATTTATTTAGAGCAACAATTTTTTTTGTCAGATCCTCAAAGAGTTCAGTCTTTACCATAAACTTCCAGTGACCAGTATCAGAGAGTGTGAGAGCGATAACACCAAATTTAACAATCTGCTTCCATTCACACCTGAATCCTTGTAACACTAATGAGTCACATGACACTGGGGAGAGAAAATGGCTTATTGGGCACAATTTTACTTTAGGGGTGTACTCACCTTTGTTGCCATCAGATTAGACATTAATGGCTGTGTGTTGAGTTATTTTGAGCGCACACCAAATTTACAGTGTTATACAAGCTCTACACTGACTACTTTACATTGTATCAAAGTGTCATATCTTCAGTTTTATCCCATGAAAAGTTACAATAAAATATTCACAATATTGTGAGATACTGTAGGTCTGGACTTTCACTGGGCCATTCTAACACATTAACATACTTTGATCTAGTTGTATGTTTAAAGGGAACCTGTCACCTAAAAAACGCTTATTAAGCTGTTCATATTACCTTATAGTGCCCCATAGTAGTTTTCCAAAGCGCTTTTTCTTACTTTTCCAGCATTTAGGCTCATAGAGAAATCGATTTTTTATTTAGCCGCTGCCCTGTGCTTCAAGTCAGGCTTGAAGTCAAGGGGGCAGCGGCCTAGGCGTCTTCAGTCCTGCTCTCCCCGCCTCCTGCCTTGATTGACATCCAGCATCTCAGTGCCGGGACCGCGCTCTCAGCCCGCATGCGCAGTAAAGGGCGGCAGGAGCGCGGTCCCGGCTCCGGCACGTACATTTAGCCGGCTTCATTCTTGCTACAGCTCATGCGCCCGCCAGTCTGTCACAATCGCGCTCGCGCCCGGCATCTATTCTACCTGCGCATATTGATCGTGATCTCCGGCACGCCGCAGAGGCCAGCCACACGGACGCGATTGGGACAGACTGGCAGGCGCATGAGCATGCGGGCTGAGAGCGCGGTCCCGGCACTGAGATGCTGGATGTCAATGAAGGCAGCAGGAGGCAGGGAAGAGCAGGACTGAAGACGTCTAGGCCGCTGCCCCCTTGACTTCAAGCCTGACTTGAAGCACGGGGCAGCGGCTGAATAAAACATCGATTTCTCTATGAGCCTAAATGCTGGAAAAGTAAGAAAAAGCGCTTTAGAAAACTACTATGGGGCACTATAAGGTAATATGAACAGCTTAATAAGCGTTTTTTAGGTGACAGGTTCCCTTTAAGGTTGTTGTCCAGCTAGAAGGTGAACCTCTGCCCTAGTCTCAAGTCTTTTACAGGTTTTCCTCCAGGATTGCCCTGTATTTAGCTCCAGCCATCTTCCCATCAACTCTGACCAGCTTCCCTGTCCCTGCTGAAGAAAAGCATCTCCACAGATTGATGCTGCCACCACCATGTTTCACAGTGGGGATTGTGTATTCAGTGTGATTTGCAGTGTTAGTATTCGCAATACATAACGTTTTGCATTTAGGCCAAACAGTTCAACTTTGGTCTCATCTGACCAGAGCACCTTCTTCCACATGTTTGCCGTGTCCCCTACATGGATTGCGGCAAGCTGCAAACGGGATTTCCTATGGCTTACTTTAGAAAATGGCTTTCTTCTTGCCACACTTCCATAAATGCCAGATTTGTGGCGCACATGACTAATAATTGTCCTGTGGACAGATTATCCCACCTGAGCTGTGGATCTCTGCAGCTCCTCCAGAGTGACACAACTTTATCCCTGACCTGTGTAGTGTGTTCCATGGTTTTCATAATACTGTTTGATCACTAACAAACCTCTGAGGCCAATGCAGAACAGCTGTAGTTATATTGAGAATAAATTAGAGACGAATTATGTGACTTCTGAATTGGTCATACTGGATTTTATTTTGGAGTATCAGTGTTCAAGGGGCTGAATACGAATGCACGGCACACTTTTCAGATTTTTATCTATGAAAAATTTTGAAAACCATGTATCATTTTCTTTTTACTTTACACATACTTGTAACATAGTACATAAGGCCGAAAAAAGACATCTTTCCATTCAGTTCCGCCTGTTATCCTGCTAGTTGATCCAGAGGAAGGCAGAAATAAACTGTGAGGTAGAAGCCAATTTTCCCCACTTAAGGGGAATAAAAAAATTCCTTCCCGACTCCAATCAGGCAATCAGAATAACTCTCTGGATCAATGACCCATCTCTAGTAGCTATAGCCTGTAATATTATTACACTCCAGAAATACATCCAGTTCTCTCTGGAATTCCTTTATTGTACTCACTATCACAACCTTCTCAGGCAGAGAGTTCCATAGTCTCACTGCTCCTACCGTAAAGAATCCTCTTCCATGTTTGTGTACAAACCTTCTTTCCTCCAGATGCAGAGGATGTCCACTCGTCACAGTCACAGTCCTGGGGATAAATAGATGATGGGATGTAGATCTCTGTACTGACTCCTGATATATTTATGCATAGTTATTAGATCTCAGTCGTCTTTTTTCTAAAGTAAATAACACTAATTTTGATAATCTTTCAGGGTACTGTAGTTACCCCATTCCAGTTATTACTTTAGTTGCCCTCCTCTGAACCCTCTCCAGCTCTGCTATGTCTGCCTTGTTCACAGGAGCCCAGAACTGTACACTGTCCTCCATGTGTGGTCTGACTAGTGATTTGTAAAGTGGTAGGACTATGTTCTCATCACGGGTCGTCTATGCACCTTTTGATGCACTTAGTTTGCTATTTATTAAAATTCCTCGATCCTTTTCCATGCCAGTGTTATCGAGTGTTTTACCATTTAGTATGTACGGGTGACTTGCAATATTCCTTCCCATGTGCATAACTTTACATTTATCAGTGTTAAACCTCATCTGCCACTTCTCTGCCCAAGCCTTCAGTCTATCTAGATCCATCTGTAGCAGTATACTGTCCTCTTCAGTGTTAATTACTTTACGCAGTTTAGTGTCATCTGCAAAAATTAATATTTTACTATGCAAGCCTACTTGTCACTTTGTGTTGGTCTATTACATAAAATCTCAATAAAATACATTTAAGTTTGTGGGTGTAACATGAAACAATGTAATCATTTTCAAAGGGTATGAAGGTACTGTAGATTTTAACCTTTGCATCACATAGTGTAATTCATATAAATATTTGAATAGCCCATACTAAAATTAAAATATATATAGCCCGTACTTACTTTTATGCTGTACTAAGTAAGTTCATATGTAACTGGATGTATTATTGGACGCATAAGAGAAATCCACACACTGTGACCCATTGTGAGTCTCCCAAGATAGCACAGGAAAACTGAAGACCCATAGTAGCTCAATGATGTAAAAAAACATATCTTTAGAGTGTGCTTTTTTCTAACTATATTTCATAAATGTATGCCATGAATCTGATATTGCACTCTGAATATTTAGCCATTTTACACCTTTTATACAAAATTAAAAGGTACAAATTACATTTTGAAGAATACCAAGGAAAAAAATACACTTTTAGAAAGGAAGTTCTAAAATTTTTTAAATAAGCAATGAAATAAAATAACAGCTTTTGAAAACAATGTTATATAGATAAACATAACTGCGATGTTTACAAGGCCTTGATAAAATGACATTTCTATGGTATAAAAACATGTGGAACAATTTCTTTAACATTAGATACTTCAAATGATTGCACTTTTATTAAAAGGGATTTATCATTTTATTAAGTGATAGCTAATCGCTAAGATATGGTGGGCAGGGGCGTAGCTATAGGGGGTGCAGAGGTAACAGTCGCAGTCGAGAGTGCCCAAACACCCTTGTGCTGCCTAAGAAGCTACCGGTTTTATAGAAAGTGCATGCGGGTCAAGTAATACCTCAGGCTGGAGGGAATGGGTTAGGTCAAGAATTTGACATGGGGAAGGGGGGCTGCTGTTTCAATTTTTGCCTTAGGCAGCACAAAGGCAATGTGCTTCCCTGGCCATAAAGCACTGAGGGAAGGGGGCCCGAAGCTGAACTGCACCAGGGCCCATAAGCCTTTAGCTAAGCCCCTGATGGTCGGGCTCCAACCTCTGAAACGCTCACCATTCCTGAGAATGATTTATCACTGCAGCTTCTTCACTGTCCCTGACACCCATTTGTGCAGTCATTTGCATGCTAGCCATATGACACCACTCTACAAAATTGAAATACACCCTTAATGTGCTATTGGATCCCATATTATGAAGATGCTAGGAAGAGCTGTATATTTTATAGCATACAATGTATATAGATTTATCACTATCCTTTTGTATAGTCAGTTAAACAAATACTTACATAAACTATGAAAATCCATCTAATTGTTTAAAATAATGTTGTGCCTTTGCAACTCTTAACATATAGTATCAGATGTCTAATGTGTTTGCAAATCAGTTATTGATAGTGAGGTAAGAAGCTATTTTAATAGATAGTTTACACCTGTTTTATATCCTTCTTTTCAAATGGACGTACATGACTATTTTGTAATAAAATGGAATAAAAACATGAAAATTAGCTTCCTTCCATGACCATATTATGGCACCATCTTGTATAGAACTATGAAAGGGAACCCTTAGGGATTCATGAAGTCACTATTGTGCAATTCTGCATTGCTTCTAGAGCATACAGGCCAAACTGCTTCATAATAAGGAGCCGTATAACCTTTGTGCTGTGGTGTCTCAGACACCATGTACTCTACACAGCATTATGTGTGCCTACTTCTTTATCGTGGCATTTACTGAAGATGTGTAATAATAAGCTAAAATCATTTGTCTGCCAGAGAAATTATAATTCTGGATTCGAAGATTATAATCATGTTTAAAATAAAAAACAGTCATTTATGTTCCAAAGCAAATAAATATATAGTAGTCAGATGTGAAAATAACATACAAAGGTGACACTTTTTAAGTAGGCTTTGGGACTCAATGTACTTCATAGCCTTTAATAAGGTCATATCGACTCCTGTCTATGTTTGATCTCAATTTATTATAAAGTAGTACGTTTGCAGAGATCTGATTTATTGAAATAGCAGTGGAGCTAGACTCCATATTCTAAGAGTTTATGGAAGTATAAGTCCTCATGCTTAGAAGTGTTTTGTATCACATGTATCCATAATATGTCATGATTTATTTTAATGGAGCCATCAAAACCATTGTTTGCAGTGGTAAAATTATGTGCAAACCACAAAGAATTAATTCCACCATGCTCCATAGAATGCTATGTACTAGATCAAATACATGTATTTCATAGCCTCTAGAGGGAAACGTCATCTCTCAAATGGAAACACACAACTAAGTTGCAATATGTTGCACAGTATGGACTAATATTGTGCACTACTGTATATGCAGGCTAACATGTACAGAATGGTGTGTGGAAAGCTTGATTGCAATACATGATTTCAGACTTTTTATTATTTATTGTACTTGTTAAACCTGAAAGAATCTCCGTAAGTCTAAAATTTGAATCCGCCTTGAATAGTTCATTTTGAAATCCACTAGAGGGGGATCAAAGTATACACTATAGAGACCCTACAGCTTATATTGAAGGGCAGTCTGAAACAAATGAGACCGGGATTAGAAAGATGCAATAAGATGTAAGACTTAGATTGTTAACGATTTATTGATTATAGTTAGAGATCTGGTTGATGTTGATGATTGTCAGTGACAATTGTTATGTATGTGATACTAAAGTGATTGATTGTACATGCACCCATTTCATAGAACAATTATTGGCAGAGATACTTTTTTTCTCCTGGTGACATGGTGACAGGCTCAATTTGGGATGTCAACCATAGAAAAGTGATGCCAGGGTAAAGGATGAATATAAAGAACCTCTTTTTATTTCTTCATATAAACATAGGCATATATTTTGATCCCTTACCAGGAATTTTGTCAGGCATAGAAGTCTGTTTTTTTTTTTTTTAGACCTTTTTTTAAACCTTGAACAACCTTGTTGTTACAGAGTAAATGTAAATGATAAGTGTAAGGCTAGTTTCACGCCTGCGGTGTGAATTCCAGCAGGCTGTCATAGCAGACAATACAAAGAATCCAGTGGACACAAACTGCAGCGTGCAGCGGTTTGTTCCAGTCGTTCTTCTCATTGTCTCCTGGAATATGTCCAGATCTCCGCCATACCCCATTATACTTAATGTGGCCCGCGGGCATTCTGTTTGCACCTGCTGTATTCGGTGAATTCCGGCAGGCTGTTCACTAGCCATAGATAGGACGAGAATTAATTCTTAAGTCCAATTATTGCCTCACCCTGTTTTGGTTGTCAGAATCTAATCTAGTCTGTCTGTCTATCTATATATCTACCTTCTCCTTGAGGACCTCTCCTTTCCTACCTATGTAAGGCTCCAAAAGCAGCAAAATCAGAAAGAGATGTATAGTGCCCATGAAAGAGTCGGGATATATATGGATACAGAAAAAATGTATTCATAGAAAAAGCATACTATTTAAATGTGACCAAATATTCAGTTGTATAGGGCCTGTTTTTACATTTTAGAGATTTTTCTGGGAGAAAATTATGCAAAATTATGCAAAAAATATATTTTTATCAAATAATATCTCTATGATTTTTATTTGCAAATTGCCACCAAAATAAATGAATCCCTTAATTTTGTTTTGTCATTTTGAGGTATAGTCTTATGTGTAAATGGGCATCTATGGTGACAGTTAGTGTGGGCATTTTTTTACATTTATTTTTGGTGCATAAAATGTCCTTATAAAGATATAAAAAGAGGTAACAGGTAAAAGCACCCCCAAGGAGACCTTGACACTTCTCCTATTCCTTGTGGGACAGAGAAGCAGAAGTAGTAATAACCTGCTTTCGTCTTCTCCTCTCTGCCATTCCTGTTATTCCTATAGAAACGTATAAATAATCACAGATCAAGACTGAAGGTTTCTCACAGTAGAATGGTTAATATTGGTCTGCATGCCGAGATCACAAATAAATTCTGCACCTTCAAAATTAGGACAAATGCAATATACATTGTTCTTTAGGCTTGCAGGTATGTAATGAAATATGTATATTGTATATAAACCACTATTGCTGGTCTTTGCATAAAAAAGTGTAAAATAAGCAAATAATAAGAATGAAGAATTAAACTAGCCACAGTGATTGTGGACCAAAGCCGGAGTGAAAATTTACCGTCAGTTTCAGAACAAGCATAAATCTTCCCATCATGCCTTATGTTGTAAACGCTCCACTCCTGGTTTTAGCTAAAATCACTGACCAAAACATTGACATGTGAATTAGGCCTAAATAATAATTGGGACATTATTGGTATTTATAAGCACTATATAAGATCAATATATAGTTATGTACACTAATCCATATATTTTATGATACTTAGAATTTATCCAATAAATTAAAGTATTAAAAATGATACAGTTTTTAAAATTTCGCTTCATATCTGCATGTATAGAGAACCATTTAAATAGCAAATGTATGAATAAAGTGAAAACTGGGAAACGCCATTCCCCTTGTCAATGGGTCATGTTTCTAAACGTCCTGATGCTATTGAATCAATGATCATCATGTCAATTGTGTAGGATACCATCCTATTGATGAGGGGAAAGGGAATAGCTGTCAATATATTCTTAGGAGGAATAAAAGAGGAATGCTGTAATACAGAGCTCTAATTAAATATACTCCAGAACTGATATTGCATAGGAAATACAAGCATTTACTTAACCAGACATTTCAGGACTGCTAACAGATCTTCCTAAAGGTGAAACTGAATCTTTGGTTTTGCAAAGTAATTGCTTTATGCCTGTCAAACCAATAATTTTGTTTAATAACTGTATAAGAAACTGTTGTCCTTAAATAGGACCTTTCACCACTCCTGACATGCCTGTTTTAATAGTTTCATGCATTCCCCATATAATACCAATTCTGGAACATCAATTCCTATGGCTTTATGTTGTGCCATTCCTTTATTATATCTACTAGAAGTTATGAATGAATTGCTAGCAGTCTGCAGTAAGGTTACAGGGGGTGGTAACCAGTTTGGGATGTGTTCCTGCACAGTCTGAAAATGGCAGCACTGATTGGGTAGAGTGAGTCTATGCAGGTACACCCCCCCCCCCCAAACTGGTTACCACCCCTCCGTGCCCTTACTGCAGACTGCTAGCATTTTATTCATAACCTATTTTAGAAATAATGAAGGAATGGAACAACATAGAGCTATAGGAATAGATGTCCCAGAATTGTTATTACACGGGGAATGCATGAAGCTATTAAAACAGGAGTGGTGAAAGGTCCTCTTTAAATACTCTGCTGTTTGCATAGATAGACGTATCTCTCTTAGTGAATGCAATATAATTATACTCACTCAAAAAGAATTGTTTCTCAAAAACAAAAATTGGCCATATATTAGTAAATCAGACATTACAGCAGTAGCCAAAGATTGCTAATTATATTTATTTTACCTTTTTGAGACATTAGCATTTAAAGTTCAGTGCAGCAGCCATTTTAGAAAAATTAAGGGCACAAAGAGCAGCCAAGATCTGTTGTCACTTGTGAGATAACATCCAAGTGACAGTTCTACCATCAGCTGAGAAGAAGCTAATTGAAAAGTGATAATGAATACGGATGCACTTCTGTTTGTCAGTTTTACAAAAATGGCTGTAGCAAAAAACAGGAAACCGCCAATATTCCTACAATTAAATAAGGCATAATTCTTAACAACCAAACTCTTAATGCACTATAACTAGTGGCTTAGTATTAGATAGCCCATTTTTTTTTGTTCTGGGTGAAAATTCTTATTCAATTCATAACTTAACATAAATATGAATGAAAGGGTCAATATTTTATTCTGCCTTTCATAACCAGATACTGAACTATATTTAATAATTATAAATATTACCAATGCAGACATTATGTCAACTTATATTTCAGCATTCTGTGACATTTATAGGCAAAATGTACATGTATATAGTTAAACAATGCTAAGAACCTGGTGCTTCTGGCTACAGTTGATTGAAAGGTATGATATGCACTTTAAAGGGGTTCTCTGGGCATTATGAAAAATACCAACATTCAGCTGACGTATTTAAGAAAAATGGTTTCATTAATACTTATCCGTCCCTTCCTCCACTGATGCCGCAGTCCCCACTGCACTTGCACAGGCTAGGCTGCGAGCACTTCTGCTCAGGTCCTGACCAGATGTGTGCACTTTTTTCCTTTTCAGTTGCATAGTAGTAAAGTAGTAGTAAGTGCACACATCCAGACGGGACCCCGATATGAAGAGCTTGCAGCCTGAGTGCAGCAGGGACTTCGGCATCAGTGAAGGTAAGTATTAATTAAACCATCTTTCTTCGAGAGGTCCATTGAATACTAATTCCCAGAGAACCCCTCTAAAGCCATTGCCATAAATTGCATATATAAGGTCTTGCATTTTGGGTATTGCATGGGTATTCTATGGCTGCTTCATTAGGTGGAAAAAAGTAGTCACAAATTTACTGTACATAATTTATTTTATAAAAATTTTTTTGATTAATAGAAATGTTGCCTGGTACCTGGGAGCAGAGCAGAACCTATAAATATTTTACTCATAGAGTCTCAACTCAGTCCACATACAATGCGATAGAAGCTTGTGTCCCCATATTTAATCATTACCATAATTATGGGTCTTTATTTAATTTATAGTCATTCTTGTAGCTGATGTACGGTAGAACCTCTTTATTCAATCCGGTTCTCTCAGTTACTTGCAGGCAACCATTTTCTTTGAGTCATATGTCAATGTATACATTTCAATGAGGTAGAAATTAAAAATGGCGATCTCCTGCCTCCATGGGATTAATCCTTATAGCTTGGAATGTGTGTTTTCTCTAGCGGACACAAACCTGTTGCTGAGTTTATCCTTAATACCTGTCAAACACAGCCACAATCCTTAGCAGATACTTCTTTGATGGTGTGGTAATGATTTTTGGCATCCAAAAAAGATATATCATCATCGTATGCTACAGGCCTGCAGCAAGGTTTGGCTCTTACTTTCTCTTTTTTTATCTTCTTTTTGCTCCTGATGCTCTGTAGAGAGAGGTCATAGTTGCGAACAGCAGCTTCGCATGTACCACTGCAGTAGCGGAACAGAACTGTTTCGTCGGAAATGTATCCAAGACCAAGCTCGCTGACTCTCACTTCGAGCTCTTTTATGGTACAGGGCTGTTTGCGCGCACGGGCTCTCTTCATTCTGGCTACATTTTTTGGATCGTCTCCAGAGTGTAAGGATTGACTGTACCTCTCTACAAGAGTAGATACAAGTTCTCGTATCTCGCCTTGAGTATAACTCTCGAAAAGGGCAGTGTCTAAAAAGAAAAATGTTAAAGTATATCATTGTAAACATTTTCATTAAATAAAACGAAAACATTATAAAATTCTGATCCATTTTGAAATGTGTTTTATCACCCCCAATTTCAGTTACAAAATTTCATAAATATGCCATTTTTGTTTTCACAAGACATGACATTTTTCAATGAAAATCTCACATTGAGGATCTGAAAATCTTACATTGGGGATCTGAAAGTTTTAGCATGCTCTAACTTTTCCAGTGTTGCAACAACACGCCACTCTCATCCATCACTACATGTGGCATGGAAGAGCTTTTGAACAAGCTCGTCCGTGTCGGAAGAAGTGTGATGAACAGCTGCACATGTACTGCTGTCTGGCTCCTGCAAGCAGAGTGTGCTGGTATCAGAGGTACTTTCCTTCTGTGTCTGGCATCTACACAGCTCACTTCCTGGCTGTGCAGAGCTGGAAGGTTCTTATTAGGAAGCAAGCAGAAAAAAAGAAACTTTGCAGGAGGAACAGAGACTGTGAGGAGAACCTCTCATTGGCTGATGCTGAGCACCTTTACTTGCAGACTGCGCCCCCGCTGCGTCTCCCTGTACTGTGAGGCTCTCTGAAAAGACCGTCACACAGCAGAGCTAGGAAAGTGCTCATCTACCACTATGTGAGGAATCCAAATGATATCCTTTTTATGGACCCTCTGCACTGTGTTTTTCACGAACCAGCGGGTGTGAACCCAGTGTGCCACCTGACCAACCTCCTCCTTGTTGTCTAAGTGAACCCCTAATTCTTCACAGTACCCCAGATGGTGGGGATAGACTTTTCCGAGTGAAACACTAGGTCGCTACCTCTTGAAGTGGATTAGCAGACGAAGTAGCTGGTCCAGGCAGACTAGGGGCTACCAGAGCGAAGTACCAAAGGTACAGTCCTAGTCAACAGGCCGAGTCATAACCAGGAACAACAGTGCAGGACCAAAAGATGAGGCAGAGGCAAAGTCAAATAAGTAATGGGTCAGGGCCGGCAGCTCAGGTACAGGTCAGGCAGTCTGGGTCAGCAACAGGAGAGACGAGACAGGGCAGATAAGGATCAAACAAGAAGCGAAGTCCAGAAACACAAACACAGGTCAGGAATGCAGGAACACAAGCACAAACGACAGCAACCTTTGCAGTACACAAGGACCTTTGACACTAAGACACCTGGGAAGGGGGCTTGGCTACTTATATAGTTGCAGGATGACTAGGATTGGTCACACAGGTCACATGTGCAAAGCCTTTAAATGACAGGAAGTGAAGTGCGCCAGCCCTTAATGAGGTGCTAGAGGGAACAGGCTGGAAGGCATGCTGTGTGCAGGGCTGGAAGGAAACCATGGAGCGGATTCCATGAAGGACAGTGCCTGCAAGGACAGAGCCCAGGACTGCAGAGGTGAATGGGTAGATACTGGCAGCAGATCACTGCAGCTACCTGCCTCGTAATGCAGTCGGACGTGGACAATGACGGAGGCAGCCAGGGAGGACAATGCTCGCCCGAACACAGAGCAGGGGAACTTCGATCGTCAGCAACCGCCGTTAGAGTGTTCTTATCACAGACATGTTTATTCCAGCCATACCAAAAAGTCAGGAGCTTTAACCCCTTCTGAATTGTCAGTATGGCTGTAATAACTGAGGTCTGTGAGATTGGCAGCAGTCAATAGTCTCATCATCTGTAAATTTGTGCCCTCTATTTCCTGCACACTGTATACAGAGATTTATGAACCCCCTCCCCCCTGTACACCCCATAGGGGGATCACATCTCTATATGCTGTATATACAGTGTACAAGTGGGTCACATATAACTAGGTCTGACCCCCACCCCGTAGACTGTAAATATTGAGGAAGGAATAAGAACAGACTCCGAAATGCGTTTGGTACTACTGGACCTGCAATCACCATCCTAAAAGTACAGTTGGATCCATAAAAGCCAAAAAAGTGAAGTATTCTCATCTTTAAAGAATCTAAAAAAAAAATCGAGCAAAAGTAAGAATACACATCTGGCTTAACATACCATCTAATATATCGACAAATATAGACTGCAGCATATATGTCATAAGAGCTTCATTTACGATTATCTGTACAGAGGAAATATTATTACGGTACCCAGCATGCCTTCCCTGCCTCCAGCAGACAGCTGTGGAGGTTGAGGCCAGCGCGTCAGTTTACACGTGGGACGCCACAGAACACAGACACCGCGTCTAACAGTGATTACCGCTCATCATCGTTCACAAATATATATGAGATTTACTTACTTTTACAGTGACATTAAGAGATTATGTGAACACTAAAACACCTCATTGCTCCTGAGATTGAAGATTCGTGTATGACTTTATATCGGAATACAGTACCCTAACTTATCTACAGCCATACTTGCAATACTTTCCATACGGCAACAAGAACCTGCCGATACGTCCAGGCACCGACCTGGGTAGTGAAGGGGGAATCCCCACAATCACTTACGATCATTATGATCCTTTTAAAAAAACACATCATGCTAAGAACAAGTATGGACTATTAAGTTAAAAGAAGGACATTTTCTGAAGCAACAACTGTATTCAAGTGTACATAATTTTTTATTTCGTCATCCTGGTATATAGAGGCTGAGGCATCCAGCTTCCTTAACCCTTTCCTTTGTTCTTTTATATTTATAGTTTCATTTGACATTGTTTTAGTATTTCACCTGAATAAATTTGTTATTAATATTTTATCTATAGCAACTTCCCATATGTTTTGAGTGCCGGTCACCTATTCCTGTTGCAAAATTCCGGAGTATGCCATCTAAAAAAAATGGCAATGTTGCTAAAGATTGACTCAGATACGATACTATCGGATGGCCGGGGGGATCGATCAAAGACTTGTGCACCTTGGGGAGCACATATTTTACAGGTGTGACTGGATGTGCCACCACAAGGTATTCACAGAGGTCCTCATCAATAACCCCCGCCGTCAGTGCATCAGAGAGACATTGATAATCCTAGCAATTTCAAACAATTAGATGTCTCCAAAAAATGATTAGGGAACACATCAACTCACTTACCACAGGTAAGGGTTGTCCACGTGTCATCGAACATGTAAGACAGGAACATGGAGGGCGTGATCAAAGGTTAAGTTTTGCTGGCATTGAGGTAATACACAGTCCACCACAGGGGGGTGATAGACACAAAGAATTACTAAGGAGAGAGAGTAAGTGGATATTGCGCGCAGGCGCAATGGGTCCGTTGGGACTCAAAGAAAAGATCGACATGGGAGTCTTTTTGTAAATGCTTTCTGTTCATGATTTGTTATAAAATTATTATTTTAATGTTACATTTCTTTCATATAGTAACGCAGCCCTCCTCTGTGATGTGCAGGTAGACGCCAGGTGAGCGCAATGCCTGGCCAGCGCAGAGGGAAGAACGTCATAGCAGGCATTTAAAAGCAGGTGAAAGAACACCGCTTGATCACAGGCCCGACGAAGCACTCAGGTGCGAAACGGCCGTCGCCTCGTTCTGCTGATGCACATATGTATGTAAGTCTGCTACCTACCTTTTACCACGTTGGAATACAGCAACCTCTGCAAATATCGGTAAGTGCCGCCCTTGTCTTCTATTATATAAGTGTATTGCAACAGTAACAAATCGGTTACATGTTGGGCTGATCACCGCTGCATGCAAGTGACATGCATAAACCCCTGCTAAGTACTCCGGTGACTGTTTCCTTCATAAGGGACTTATTACGTTATTACAGTGCCACCCCGACTAATTCTAAAACCTCCATTTTCATGAGGAAATTCGAGGAAGACGTTGTCTATGTTTCGCACCACTTCAGACATGTTCTAAGGTGGTGGCGTTACATTGACGACGTCTTCCTCATCTGGACTCGGACGGAAACAGCATTGGTGGACTTCCATACTTACCTTAATAGCAAAAATAGGGACCTTCAGTTTACATTGTTTTTTTCGCACAGCGAGATTCAGTTTCTTGATACTACAGTAACTTTTGTTGACAACAGGTTTAACACAACATTGTATACGAAACCAACAGATAAAAATACCATACTACGGTATGACAGTAATCACCCGAGAAACATGATGAATCATTTATCGTACTCTCAATTTTTCAGAGTGCGCAGGATAAGATCTGATGAGTGTAACTTGACGGAGGCCCTTGATAAAATGTCCAAGAAATTTGAGGACAGAGGGTACCCGCCCAAGCTATTACTCAAACACAAACAAAGGGCACTTAATACCAATAGAGTGGACACTCTATGTCACGACCGCTATCCCAGCAGCAGTCGTGTCGCACCAGACGGAGGGGAAGGGGGACCCTGATCTACGGATGTGAAATAGAACAGCCACCCCTGACTAACCCTAAGCTGGCACCTGTCTGCCCTAATACCCTAGATGGGGTGTGAACCCGTACGGCGAGCAGGATGCCTAAACCCTCAGTCACCCTAAGAAGACTAGACTGGGGAAAGGCAGATGGGAGCACTAGTCACCATCATTCATGTCTAGGAGAACAACAGGGGAAGACAGCAACAAACAAACAATCTCCAGCAGAGATAGACTTATCCAGTCACGAGCAGAGAAGATGATCCCAATAACGACAGTCCACGCCAGATAAGAGCTCCACAGCAATACCGTCAAACGATCTCCTTCAAAGGTCAGAATAGCACTGGAAGTAAGGACTATATCTGGCAATGACTGCAAGTGAAACTGAAACTAATATAGTAGCTGGAAGTGGCAGACAGGACTCACCTGAGAAGGATGCCTACAAACTCCCAGTCAGGACAAAAAGGTTCACAAGGCAAAACCCGGATGACATACCCTGAAACACGGAGCAAACTCACAAGCTATCGCGAGTAGCAAGTCGCTGCGAGCTTCTCCTCCCAGACCTGTCTGGATCAGTCACAGTCGTGACACTCTATTGGGCAAAAGAATTAACAACTCCTCGAATTGGATACCTTTCATCTCTACTCACACAGAGGAAAGTGATGCCATTGATAAAATCATCAAAAGGCATTGGAGTATATTGGGTAATACATTCAGTGATATTCAAGAGTTTGGACTGCCTCCCCTGCTATCATACCGGAGAGCTAGCAGCCTGAAAGACCAGCTGGTGAGGGCAGACTGAGGCCCCAAACAAAACATACGTCAAGTGAAATTTACACAACAAGGTTTGGGGAGCCTTCCTTGTTTGAGCTGTGTCGATTGCAAGTACATTGGCAGGGGACACAGCTTCATACATCCAATCCTCGAAAAACATATCCCATTCATTTTCATTTGACATGTAATTCAAATTTTTTGATTTATGTTTTGATGTGCTCTTGTAAGCCCTTATATGTTGGAGAAACCTCCACTGACCTAAAAACTAGACTGAACAAACATAGATTTTCCATACGTCTAAAGCGGCGTGACTTACCGGTACCTAGCCATTTTACTGAACAGAAGCATTTGGAACGTGAATTAATATGTTGGATTGTAGACCATGTACCTCCCCCAGGAGAGGGGGTAACAGATTCAAATTATTAAAAAACAAAGAAATGTGGTGGATACACACCCTAAGTAGTTTAAAACCACAGGGATTAAATGTGGAATATAACCCTGGAGGTGTTGATTAGCGGTTTGCCAGACATTCCATGTTATTATGAGGTCAGTTGGATTCTATTTGCTGTGGGTGATGTTTAAGAACTACAAGCATGCAATTAATTTTAGTTTTTTTTTATTTTAGATGCCATGTAGATCGACGCCAGGAGGGTGAATGGAGAAGCTTGGACATGTGCCACAATGCGCGGTGTGCCATATATATAGAAAGTATTGATATTTGTTTAAATGTTTCCACTAGGTGTCAAAGTAACCATAAGATGTCACTTGTAATATAAACATGAATACAAAGGAGATTCCAGATTACTAGCTGTGGACCTTAATGGTGAGAAGGCTGGGGTTACACCACATTAACATGTGGGGTCCTCAGGACCTGATCGCAATTGCGGAGGGGCTGGTTCACCCTGGAGGATGGATTCCTCTCCTATTGGTTATGACAGCCATAAGGTTACTTTGGAACAAGGGCGTGTTTCCAGAAACTAAGATGGCACCCTTGACATATTACCTACCCATACGCATGCACTGGTTTCCACGCAGGTCTTGAAGTGGATCCGTGCTGCTGGCGCTGCTTCGATCATATGGGTTTTTCTTTGATACTTGGTGGCGCATGTGCGGTTAATTTACAAAGAGATGCCAGGTTTGGCCAGTAGTCACATGGTCACGCGCAGCACTGTTGAGCAATGTCACGCTTCTCTGAAACATCCGTTCCTATCCATCATCTACATGGTTGCACATTTTAAAGACTCATGCATTATTTATTGTCACATCTATGGTAAAGGTCACTGGCATTATGGACACACCGTTATTAGTTTGCAAACACATATGTGGGACACTTTGTATAGGCGAACATTGCACTTTATCACACACACAATGAATATGTGGATTTGAATATTCAATTGAGCATATGATGCTAATAGTCACATGACCTGTATATGTTAATTGGTTATGTGACTTAGATATGCTAATTTGTCAAATGACCTGGATATGCTAATTTGTCACATGATTTGGATATGCTCATTTGTCACATGATTTGTAACAGAATGCTTATTGGTTACCACATTATTTGATTGCTATTTAATATCTGCACAACCGAGGAGTAATTCAATTATCTCTCAGGACAAAGGGAAATCGCCTATACACACGTGAGGACAATAGGACAGACATCACTATTCAAATATACAATGTCCCAACCATTACAGTAAATATAGACATTTAACATATCCCCAGATGGCTTGGATCTGAGCGCTCAATATATCCAAACAGCGCTCAGATTCCACAAACACAGTCAAATCACCATGGGGTTTAAGTTTAGCATGGGCTGCTGAGAGGGCCCATAATCCTTGTGCAAGAGGCTGGCAACCAGGCTTCTCCAGCACCCAGTGGCGAGGTTGGTTTTGCCACATTTCTCCCCTTTTCCAAACAGACTAACAGGGTATCTGACCTTCTGCTGGTCAGTGCCCTTGTTAGTCCAGCAGCCCACCCACAAAACAGAAACAGCAGTACAGCCCACCCACAATAAATGGTTACTACACCTGAGCAAGGGATAAACCTGTCCATGTCCATGTGCCTCACTACGGCTGTGTGGAGGACTGGTAGACTGCCTTGGTGGGTTACTGAGTGGGCAGAGACCAGGGTTACTCTGCCCTGGTGCCAGCGCTACCACGGAAGTAGCCTGGTTGGAGCCTGGTTGTTGGAGGGGGAGACCAACTGTCTCCCCTATAGATACACAGCTCTGCTGTTGTAGGGAGAGACCGACTGTCTCCCCTTTAGATAGACCACCATGCTGCTGTGGGGGGAGACCGACTGTCTCCCCTTTGGCCAAGTGGCCCTGCTGCTGGGGGACAGGACCAACTGTCCCTACCCCCTGTACTGTGAGTGCAGAGACCACGGTCCCATCTGCACTGTTGTGGGGCTTACTGTCTCCCCCTGGTGCGTTAAACTGCTGCTGGGGGATGGAGACTGGGCTCCCAATTCCCTGTAAATCACACGGCCGATGGGGAATGGAGACGATGCTCTTCTCTCCCTGCAAAACATACTGCCGCTGGGGAGCAGGACCGACTGTCCCTACTCCCTGAAAATCCGGCTGCCGTTGGGTATCTGGGCCGACTGCCCAGCATCCCTGTAGGGCTGGTGGAGAGATCTCAGTCCCATCTCCACTGTTGTGGGGCTTACTGTCTCCCCCTGGTATGTTAAGCTGCCACTGGGGAGAGCGGGTAACAAGCTCCTCTCCCATACATACTTCCAGCCTCTGGGGAAGGAGACCGACTGTCTCCGCTCCCAATACAGTGTCCTGTTGCTAGGGAAAGGAGACTGGGCTCGCTATTCCTTGTAGGACACTCTGCCGCTGGGGGACAGGACCGACTGTCTCTGCCCCCTGTAACTCAGCCTGCCGCTGGGGAATGGAGACTGGGCTCCCAATTCCCTGCAGGACCGGTGGAGAGACCTCGGACCCACCTCCACCGGCCACCTGGGGTTCTTCCCAGTAAACCTCCACAATATCCTCCCAACTGAAGGGCTCTGGACCTGGGTCTGACCATCTGCTCTCTCGCTGAGCCGTCTCACTGTAGTGGAACAGCTTGTGGTAGTCCTTTTTCAGCTCCATCTCCCGGGTCACCAGGTGAACCAGGTCTTTCTCAATTTTGTGAGTGTCGTCCCAGTCATACCTGCTCTCCCGCCACTCAAAGAGGTCCTTGAACCAGGCTTGTGTAGGGCTCCCAAACTCCAGCTCTGAAAAAGTCTCCCATAACAAGCCAGGACCATCAAACTCCTCTCCCTCTGGCTTGTCATGCTCAGCTGTCCTGGGTAGTTACTGTGCCCCATACCACCAGAACGCCTGGTAGGCATCTTCCAGCCACAGCTCCTGCCATGCTAGGTGTTCCAATTCCTTTACCCATTCCTCCCGGGGCTGTTCTCCCAGGAAGGGCATCTGCAGGGCTACTCGCTTCTGCAACCGCTGGTCTTCCGTGGGGAGTCTCTCGTCCCACAGATACTCCACAATACTCAGTGCCTGGTACCAGATGCCTTTGCGGGCTGTATCTCGGTCATCCATGACACCCTCCTCGTACTCCACTGCTGTTTCCATTCTGCTGTAGCCAGGGGCGTTGTACGGATACTAGCGTTGCCCTCAATATGTTCCACGAACAGTGTCTCCGAGCTGCTTCTCCACGCACTAGGACGCCATCCCACTGCTTGCCACCAATGTAACGGATCTCCTAGCACCCCGACCAGGTACCTCTGTCGATGGATGCTCCTAGTACTTCCCGAGGACTCCATGCACTCCACTTGACACCGTAAGCGCTGCAGACCCCACGAACTGTGGAAGCTTGGTTGAGGTCTCACCGTCTCCTACCCACCCTGGACCTACGACAAGGCTCCAGGCTTCAGTGAGTGAACCTTTCCTAAATCCAGAGAACAGGAACAGCTCTTACAAGAGCTAGGAGTTATAGCCAGGGGAGTATACAGCGTATAGCAATCCCCATACACATGAGACGAGGCTCTATGTTGAATGTAAAACAGGAACACTTTATTGAACACACAAGCATTGACTTATACACATTTTCCAACAAGGTTACCACCGCTGTGGACCTGGTTGGGAACGGAAGACATGACCTAGCAGCCAATCCTTTACAGCTTTACAGTTTAAACACTCCCATACAAAATCCTTCCCTCTTCCTGTGATACAATTACCTTACACAATGGGTTGATGTAATTATCACAGGCAGAAGAATACATAGTTTTAAACAATGTCTTCTGCCCTGGAGACAACCGAGGAGTAATTCAATTATCTCTCAGGACAAAGGGAAATCGCCTATAAACACGTGGGGACAATAGGACAGACATCACTATTCAAATATACAATGTCCCAACCATTACAGTAAATATAGACATTTAACATATCCCCAGATGGCTTGGATCTGAGCGCTCAATATATCCAAACAGCGCTCAGATTCCACAAACACAGTCAAATCACCATGGGGTTTAAGTTTAGCATGGGCTGATGAGAGGGCCCATAATCCTTGTGCAAGAGGCTGGCAACCAGGCTTCTCCAGCACCCAGTGGTGAGGTTGGTTTTGCCACACATATATATATATATATATATATATATATATTTGTCCTCGGATCGGCTCATAGTAGAAACCTATCCTACCTGTCCCTACCTACTAGCAGTAGATTTATGCGAAACTGCTGTAGAGGGGCAGCCTAAAGGGGGCAACCCTAATATGAAGTGCCTTAAAAAAAGGGGGGGGGGGGGGTTGGGAGGGGAGGGAAAACAGTTGAGGTATAAATGCATAACTAGCCCCGCCTCACCTCCCACAAATGCGGCACTTACACTTGTGCTTGGATTGGCTCATAGTTGGAACCTACCCTACCTGTCCCTACCTACTAGCAGTAGAGTTATGCCGGAACTGCTGTAAAAGGGCAGCCTAAAGGGTCCAAAAATAACAGACCATAGATACAGCAAAATATATTTATGACCTATTGTTACAAAATCTTGAAAAGCAAGTGACATTTCACGATTAGGATCTGGAATATAACGTGTATAGCAAGATGATTTTCATCTGCCCAAATTTTTTATGATATGGACTGGTACATTATGATTGGAAGCAGCCGATGCCACGCCAATGCAAAATGAATGACCTGTAATTGAAAGAGGATTCACCCCTGAGTTAGCCTACAATATGCGAATAAACTTCAAGAATGTTTGAATATTGAAAGGCGCAGCCTCCAACCTTAACAAGGGGGAATCATCTGGATTAGCCTTAATAAACTGCATCCATTCATATAATACATTTACCGGGCACCACTCGTTACTGGTGGCAAAATACTTGATCTCTACCGGTTCCCCCGGCCGGGCTATCTTGGAAGCTTCTAAGGTAAGAGCCACTCCAGAGCAATTGACTCTTCCGCATATAATTTGTAGATGTGTTGGCACAGGTAAACTCACCCGGACGGAGGAACCCATAGAAAGTTACATGGCTGTTTAATTAGTAAACTAATATGCTGACCAAATGGTTTATTCTGTAACATGTCTGATAAAGACCTAAACATACTGCCAGAGAATGGCTGCCAAGCGGGCCGTTTTTTTAACCTTCTGAATACCTTTCAATAATGCCCTAATGGGATGGGCTGAGAACAGAGATGGCTGATCAGGATACTGGACATACCAATAATGTATATCAGCGAGGTACAGTTTAACCGCTACAGGACCGCCTAACGCAGGGATGCGTCCTGCGGGCGGCCCTGTAGCTCTGATACGACACATCGGCGCTGTCATCTCGCGAGACGCGAGATGACGCGAGGACGCGCCCGCACATGCGCAATGCGCGCCATCGGCGCGCTCGCATGTAGTTATACTACAGCCTGCCAGCGCCGATCGTGCGCTGGCAGGCTGTATATGGCAGAAAAATCGCAGATCAGACGTTGTTCTGTGAACAGCGCCTGATCTGCTTGCTGCCCGCTTCTCTGGTGGTCCCTTTGCTTGGGACCACCAGAGAAAAAAATATCAAAGTGCACCAATCACCACACAACCCCCCCACCGCCCCCACCCACCCACCACCCCCTGTCACTGATTAACCCCTGATCTCCCATGTCACCCCCTGATCTCCCATGTCACCCCCTGATCACCCCCTGTCACCCCCTGTCACTGATCACCCCTGTAAGGCTCATTCAGATGTCCGCATGTGTTTTGCGGATCCACGGATCCGCAAATCCGCGGATCCGCAAAACACGGACACCAGCAATGTGCTTTCCGCATTTTGCGGATCCGCACATTGCCAGAACTATATAGAAAATGCCTTTTCTTGTCCGCAATTGCGGACAAGAATAGGACATGTTCTATACTTTTGCGGATCTTCAACTACGGATCCGCAATTACGGATCCGAGCGGGACAAAGTCTGTCCCCATAGAATTGAATGTATCCACAATTCTGTTCCGCAAAATTTTGCGGAACAGAATTGTGACGCTGAATGAGGCCTTAGGGTCCCTTTAGCGATCGCAGCTTTATAGCTTTTCCCTCTTTTTTTTGCACATTTTTAGAGATTTTTTCATCCACATTGATCAATGTGAATGGAAAAATCTGTGACGTTCATTTTTTTCTTTCAGCGCAGAGGCTGAACGGAAAAAAATTCTCATTACCCGTATGGTCAATATAAGGAGAATCGCAAAAACTCCTAATTCTGGCCATACGTGTAATGATTAGGAGACCCCTAAAATGCCAGGGCAGTACAAAAACCTCACAAGTGACCCCATTTTAGAAAGAAGACACCCCAAGGTATTCCGTGAGGGGTATGGTGAGTTCATGCAAAATTTTATTTTTGTCACAAGTTAGTGGAATGTGAGACTGTAAAAAAAAAAAAAAAATACCATTTCCGCTAACTTGTGCCAAATTTTTTTTCTGTAAACTCGCCATGCCCCTCACGGAATACCTTGGGGTGTCTTCTTTCCACAATGGGGTCACATGTGGGGTATTTATACTGCCCTGGCATTTTAGGGGTCCTAAAGCGTGAAAATCCAAATGCGTAAAAATGTCCTGTGAAATCCTAAAGGTACTCATTGGTTTAGGGCCCTTTGCATCTTGGCTGCAAAAAGTCACACATGTGGTATCGCCATACTCAGGAGAAGTGGGCAATGTGTTTTGGGGTGTATTTTTATATATTCCCATACTTTGTGTGAGAAATATCGCTGTAAACGACAACTTTTTAAATTTTTTTATTCAAAGTTGTCAATTTACAGAGATATTTCTCTCACCCAGCATGGGTATATGTAAAAGTACACCTCAAAACACATCGCCCTACTTCTCCTGAGTACGGCGATACCACATCAGTGACACTTTTTGCAGCCAAGATGCGCAAGGGCCCTAAAACCAATGAGTACCTTTTAGGAGGGCATTTTTACGCATTTTTCTTCTCACGCTTTAGGGCCCCTAAAATGCCAGGGCAGTATAAATACCCCACATGTGACCTCATTTTGGAAAGAAGACACCTCAAGGTATTCGCTGAGGGGCATAATGAGTCCATGAAAATTAAACTTTTTGTCAAAAGTTAGCGGAAAGGGAGACTTTGTGAGAAAAACAATAAAAATCAATTTCCACTAACTTGTGCCAAAAAAATCTTCTATGAACTCGCCATGCCCCTCACGGAATACCTTGGGGTGTCTTCTTTCCAAAATGGGGTCACATGTGGGGTATTTATACTGCCCTGGCATTTTAGGGGCCCTAAAGCGTGAGAAGAAAATGCTTAAAAATGCCCTCCTAAAGGTACTCATTGGTTTTAGGGCCTTTGCGCATCTTGGCTGCAAAAGTGTCACTCATGTGGTATCGCCGTACTCAGGAGAAGTAGGGCAATGTGTTTTAGGGTGTATTTTTACATATACCCATACTGGGTGAGAGAAATATCTCTGTAAATTGACAACTTTGAATAAAAAAATTTAAAAAGTTGTCGTTTACAGCGATATTTCTCACACAAAGTATGGGAATATATAAAAATACACCCCAAAACACATTGCCCCACTTCTCCTGAGTACGGCGATACCACATGTGTGACATTTTTTTGCAGCCAAGATGCGCAAAGGGGCCCTAAAACCAATGAGTACCTTTAGGATTTCACAGGGCATTTTTAAGCATTTGGATTCTCACACTTTAGGGGCCCCTAAAATGCCAGGTGAGTATAAATACCCCACATGTGACCCCATTGTGGAAAGAAGACACCCCTAGGTATTCTGTGAGGGGCATGGTGAGTCCACAGAATTTTTATTTTTTGGCACAAGTCAGCGGAAATTGTTTTTTTTTGTTTTTTTTAATTTTGTTTTTTACAAAGTCTCATATTCCACTAACTTGTGACAAAAAATAAAATTTTACATGAACTCACCATACCCCTCACAGAATACCTTGGGTGTCTTCTTTCCAAAATGGGGTCACATGTGGGGTATTTATACTGCCCTGGCATTTTAGGGGCCCCTAAAGCGTGAGAAGAAGTCTGGAATCCAAATGCGTAAAAATGCCCTGTGAAATTCTAAAGGTACTCATTAGTTTTAGGGCCTTTGCACTCAAGCTGCAAAAGTGGCACTCATGGGTATCGCCGTACTCAGGAGAAGTAGGCAATGTGTTTTGGGGTGTATTTTATATATACCCATACTTTGTGTGAAAAATATCTTTGTAAACGACAACTTTTAAAAAATTTTATACAAAGTTGACAATTTACAGAGATATTTCTCTCACCCAACATGGGTGTATGTAATAATACACCCTAAAACACATTGCCCTACTTCTCCTGAGTACGGCGATACCACATGAGTGACACTTTTTGCAGCCTGTGCGCAAAGGGCCCAAATTCCAACGAGTACCTTTAGGTTTTACATGGCGGCTCACAATTTAGCCCCGCCCAAAATGCCAGAACAGTAAACACACCCCACAAATGACCCCATTTCGGAAAGTAGACACCCCAAGGTATTCACTGAGGGGCATAGTGAGTCCGTCTGAGATTTTTTTTTTTTTTGCCAGAAGTTATCAGAAATTGAAACATTTTTTTTTTTTTCTCAGAAAGTGTCATTTTCCGCTAACTTGTGAAAAAAAATGAAATGATACATGAACTCACCAAGCCCCTCCGCGAATACTTTGGGGTGTCTTCTATCTAAAATGGTGTAATTTGGGGGATATTTATACTATCCTGACATTCTAGCACCTGAAGAAACATGACAGGTGCTCAGAAAGTCAGAGCTGCTTCAAAATGCTGAAATTCACTTTTTTGCACCATAGTTTGTAAACGCTATAACTTTTACCCAAACCAATAAATATACACTTATTGGATTTTTTTATCAAAGACATGTAGAACAATAAATTTAGAGAAAAATTTATATAGAAATGTAGTTTTTTTAAAAAATTTTACAACAGAAAGTGAAAAATGTCATTTTTTTGCAAAAATGTCGTTAAATTTTTATTAATAGCAAAAAAAGTTAAAATGTCAGCAACAATGAAATACCACCAAATGAAAGCTCTATTAGTGAGAAGAAAAGGAGGTAAAATTCATTTGGGTGGTAAGTTGCATGACGGAGCAATAAACGGTGAAAGTAGTGTAGTGCGGAATTGTAAAAAGTGGCCTGGTCATTAAGGGTGCTTAAGCTAGGGGGGCTGAAGTGGTTAATGGTGCTATGAGCCAAGTTTAGATGAGACTGGCAAAAGGCAGCAAATGCGAGTAGGTAAGTTATAGGCCCCTCTCCCGCAGGTGGGTAGGTATCTTTAAACTTGCTTAACAAGTCCCAGGCTGTCTTATATGTCCTTATGGTATTACTGGATAATGATTTAGCCATAAGGCTTCTTGCTGCAGCGAGATGGACTAATTCATCACCAATTGGCAATGACGAGGAGTTGGAGACGGCAAACGATCTGCCCCCGGAAAACCAGAAAAAAAGTTAAAGATTAAGCCGGGACAGAGCATCTGCTGCAGCATTACGCTGCCCACTAATATGTGTGCAAATGAAGTGAAAATTATGTTGTAAAGACAGCCAAACAAGCCTCCTCTCAAATCACATTATCTGTATTGAACCTGATCTACCTTTCATAAGGATGTCAGCAACTACTGCATTATCAGTCAGGAATAATACAGTATGGTTCGTCCACTGTTTACCCAATACTTGCGCTGCCCCCACTATAGGATACATTTCAAACAACGGGGAACACTTAGAGAAGCCTGAATTAATCACAAACTCAGGTGGCCAGGGACCAGCAAACCAATGCTTGCCATATATTGCGGCAAATCAAACTGACGGAGATGCATCTGTGTGAAATACTGGGGATTTATTTGACACTACCGGAATAAACAGCGAGACTCCATTCCATTGTAACAGAAACCTGTCCCACATCAACAAATCAGCAATGGCCTCGTGATCGAGATGAACTGGACTCTCCTGACTCTGGGCATGAGGAAGCAAATCCAGAAGTCTGGAAATAAATGACCTACCTTGAGAAATAATGCGCATCGCGAAGGTCAGCATATCTAAAAGAGACTGGAGTTCCACCTTGGTGGTAACCCTAACCTGTGCCAATCTCTGCATGACCTCCTTGATTCTATCCAATTTTTCTTGCGGAAGACTAGCTTGCATATTAATTGTATCTAAACGTATACCCAGAAATGTGATTAAGGTACTAGGACCTTCCACCTTATGCAGAGCTACTGGTACGCTAAGATCTTCAAATACCGTACGCAATACCTGTAAGTCTTGAGGCTCTTGTAATGGGGGTTCAATCAAGAGAAAGTCATCCAGGTAATGAATGACATGATTGACACGGAAGGTACTTGTCAAAATCCAATGCAGGGCGCTAGCAAATTGGTTGAATAACCATGGGCTAGATTTCGACCCGAATATCAATTTATTAGAAAAGTAATACCGATCTTGCCACTTAATACCATGCCACTGCCATAAGTCTGGTTGAATGGGGAGTAGTTTAAAGGCATCTGTAATATCTGCTTTAGATAACCAGGCTCCTCTACCTAAACTAAGTATGATCTGAATAGCTTCATTAATTGATGCATACTTCATGGAAAACTCCTCCGACGGGATCAGTGAATTCAAACTGGGTATGGGTAAGGAATGTGGGGCAGACAATCATAAATTAACCTTTTTTTATGAGAAAATTTGCCAGACACCACCCCAACAGGATTAACCCTCCAACATTCAAATGGGGGCTGATTCAATGGACCAATTAAATATCCCATATCTAACTCCGTCTGAATTTGCTGTGAAATTGCCCCAGGGTCTTTGAATGGCGACAACAAATTCCTGCACTCATATGGGGATTGAGGGAGGGCGACTAGACCCGTATGAAAACCGCTAACTAAGCCATTGAGAACAAACTGTACCCAAGCTGGGTCTGGATGAGCAGCCAATAGACAACTAATGAGTTCCCCCAAATGACCGAACCAGCTTTGCGCTACCTGACCCCAACTATGACAATCCCCAATACCGAAGCAAAACAAAAGAACCGCAATACACTGCCGACCCCGCCACGACTAATAACTAACGTGCAAACTCTGAACAAATATGCACCTAAACCCTAGTATGGAGGACGTTTTGACAACCGCCACCTACACACGTCACTGGACCCGTACGAAACTACAGTCGTGAACCACTATATACATCGAGCCTGTTGTCGTGACAGAGCTTATCACTTTAGAGATAGTCTACAGTCATGGTAGACCTCGCAATGCTGAGCCTGTAGTCGTGACAGGACTTAGAAGTTATCTACAGTCATGGTAACATAGAAACATAGAAACATAGAATGTGTCGGCAGATAAGAACCATTTGGCCCATCTAGTCTGCCCAATATGCTGAATACTATGGATAGCCCCAGGCCCTATCTTATATGAAGGATGGCCTTATGCCTATCCCATGCATGCTTAAACTCCTTCACTGTATTTGCAGCTACCACTTCTGCAGGAAGGCTATTCCATGCGTCCACTACTCTCTCAGTAAAGTAATTCTTCCTGATATTACTTTTAAACCTTTGCCCCTCTAATTTAAAACTATGTCCTCTTGTAGCAGTTTGTCTTCTTTTAAATATTCTCTCCTCTTTTACCGTGATGATTCCCTTTATGTATTTAAAAGTTTCTATCATATCCCCTCTGTCTCTTCTTACTTCCAAGCTATACATGTTAAGGTCCTTTAACCTTTCCTGGTAAGTTTTGTCCTGCAATCCATGTACTAATTTAGTAGCTCTTCTCTGAACTCTCTCCAAAGTTTCAATATCCTTCTGCAGATATGGTCTCCAGTACTGCACACAATACTCCAAATGAGGTCTCACTAGTGCTCTGTAGAGCGGCACGAGCACCTCCCTCTTTCTACTGTTAATGCCTCTCCCTATACACCCAAGCATTCTGCTGGCATTACCTGCTGCTCTATGACATTGTCTGCCCACCTTTAGGTCGTCTGATATAATGACCCCTAAATCCCTTTCCTCAGATACTGAGGTTAGTACTGTATCACTGATTTTATATTCTGCTCTTGGGTTTTTACGCCCCAGGTGCATTATCTTATCTTGGTAGATTTTTTTACTGCGCCTGTAGTCATGACAGGACTTGAAATCGAGTCCGTAGTCGTGACAGGCATAGCAATGCTGCGCCTGTAGTCATGACAGGACTTCACATCGAGTCTGTTTTTTGTGACAGACATGACAATACCCCGTCTGCAATCGTGATAGGTCTAAAATTCTGCGCCCTCAGTAGTTGCGTACTCGTGGTCCTGTAAACGTGCCAGGACAATATGCTGGTGCCTGCAGTGACAGGATCTGATCGTATATGTCTGCGATACCGACAACAGGATATGGAACCTACAGATGAGTTAGTTTTTTTTCTCCTTTTTTTTAAACCCGTAACTAGACAGGAAGCTTACCATTACCCTTACGTAGTGCTATGAACTAATAGTAATGCAATGACAGTGGTGCCAAGACTGTAGGCCTAACAACCCAGGTACGTAAATGTATGGAATCTCCCTAGTAATAGCGCCAGGAAGCCTAGTGACTATAGATGAGGTGGATATAGCACACACGTGAAAACCCTGCCCTTCCCCCTGACCAGCGGCACCCACAAATATGATGGTATAGCAGACAATGCCCCTAAGTGAAGTGACAACACCCTGCCACAGGCAGCAGGACCATACCTACCTTCTGACTGCACATCTTAGGTAGAAGCTGCAGCGCACGACCAACGTAGCTAACCATACTATGGAAAATACTAACTAAACCTTATGTAGAACGTGACTCGTACCAACGTGCACCAATACCCACCAATATTTATGATGGTAGGTTCCATATTTTTTTTTATATATATATATATTTTCTTTTTTAAAAGGCCCAGGTTTAGTAACTTATACCCAGCAAACGACTCATCTCCCCCCGCCCCCCCCAATCCACCTACCCCCCCCCCAATCCACCTACCCCCTTATGTACAAAATAAACTGTACTGCAATAGGATAGCCAGTAAACTGGTGATGCTGGCTATGCTGAAGACTGACATACCACTGACGCCCAGCGGATGGCGCCCATTCCCCACACCAGCTGCCAGCGTGCGCTGCGTAAGTAAGAAGGACCTGACTGGCTGTGACAGTATCTCCGTTGCTGCATGAGACCAGTAACTTATGTCTGCGTACCACCACCCTCTCTTAACCCCTCTCCCCTACCCCGAACAGTACATGCCACAGCCCACAGCACAGTTCCCGCAGAACAGCCGCAACAAGCCAGCACACACTGTCTGACCTTCAAAGGCATGTGATGACCTGAACGACCCGGAAGTGATGAAAAAATGTTGTGCCGACATCAGGCCGTAGCGCCTGAAGAGGTAAGTTCTAGACTATGAGGAGGTAAGTTCTAGACTTGACAGCGGCGAATCAATGGATGTCGTATATCTGGACTTCTCCAAAGCATTTGACACTGTACCACATAAAAGGTTAGTATATAAAATGAGGATGCTCGGACTGGGAGAAAATGTCTGTAAGTGGGTAAGTAACTGGCTGAGTGACAGAAAACAGAGGGTGGTTATTAACGGTACACACTCAGATTGGGCAATTGTCAATAGTGGCGTACCTCAGGGGTCAGTACTGGGCCCTATTCTTTTCAATATATTTATTAATGATCCTGTAGAAGGCTTGCATAGTAAAATATCAATTTTTGTAGATGACACTAAACTGTGTAAAGTAATTAACACTGAAGAGGACAATATACTGCTACAGAGGGATCTGGATAGATTGGAGGCTTGGGCAGATAAGTGGCAGATGAGGTTTAACACTGACAAATGTAAAGTTATGCACATGGTAAGGAATAATGCAAGTCACCCATACATACTACATGGTAAAACACTCGGTAGCACTAACATGGAAATGGATCTAGGAATTTTAATAAACAGCAAACTAAGCTGCAAAAACCAGTGTCAGGCAGCTGCCACCAAGGCCAATAAGATAATGGGTTGCATCAAAAGGGGCATAGACGCCTGTGATGGGAACATAGTCCTACCACTTTACAAATCGCTAGTCAGACCACTCATGGAGTATTGTGTACAGTTCTGGGCTCCTGTGAACAAGGCGGACATAGCAGAGCTGGAGAGTGTTCAGAGGAGGGCAACTAAAGTAATAACTGGAATGGGGCAACTACAATACCCTGAAAGATTATCAAAATTTGGGTTATTCACTTTAGTAAAAAGACGAATGAGGGGAGATCTAATTGCTATGTATAAATATATCAGGGGTCAGTACAGAGATCTGTCCCATCATCTATTTATCCCCAGGACTGTGACTGTGACGAGGGGACATCCTCTGCGTCTGGAGGAAAGAAGGTTTGTACACAAACATAGAAAAGGATTCTTCACTGTAAGAGCAGTGAGACTATGGAACTCTCTGCCTGAGGAGGTGGTGATTGTGAGTACAATAAAGGCATTAAAGAGGGGCCTGGATGTATTCCTGGAGTGTAATAATATTACAGGCTATAGCTACTAGAGATGGGTCGTTGATTCAGGGAGTACTTGATTGCCTGAATGGAGTCGGGAAGGAATTTTTTACTCCCCTTAAGTGGGGAAAATTGGCTTCTACTCACAGTTTTTTTATTTTTGCCTTCCTCTTAATCAACTAGCAGGATGACAGGCCGAATTGGATAGACAGATGTCTTTTTTCGGCCTTATGTACTATGTTACTATGTTACTATAGATGTGTAACTAGCCCTGCCTCACCTCCCACAAATACGGCAAATAAATTTGCCTTACACATATAATATGTGTATATACTCGTGCATATGTTTATATGTGAGTGCTATTATTTACTGCTGGGTCTCGGGGATTCTTTCTGTTGACTTCTCTGTGTAGTCTTTTACTGATGACAGAGTTATTGAAGATAATGCCTGAGCATGCTGGGATTTTTACTTTCACTTTGCAGCTGCTCCTGCAAATAGGGAGCATGTGATACTGTACAGGTTAGGAAAATTATATATAGCCTGCAAACTTTGCAGGACCACTGAAGAAGCGGGCTGACCCCCGAAACATGTTTGGCTTGTTAATAATAGTGTGCCAGCACTACATGCACTTCATGAGATCCTACATGTAAGAAGAATTGAGATCTTCTATTCCTTCCCTATTATTAGTGTTCCGGATGGTCTGAAGCGATTGAAAGACCCGGGCACTAGGATCTACACTGCCTTCCCTACTGAAGAACGATTCGCTTCCTCCAGGGTCACGTGGGACGCCGTGCTAAGGCCCGACACCATGTGGGACGCCGCGGATGTCAGGAGGCATAGTACGGCGGATGCGCTCCAACACAGCACCGTGATAGGAGGTAAGGCAGAGGACATTGTGGGAGCTGCAAGAGCTGTATCTAAGTTTAACTGGCATTGAGCGATTTGCACAGCACTTGTACCGGCAAGACACATGGGATGTACCTGTGATGTAAGTGACTATAGTCCTGTATTACATATATATTTTAAGCATTGGATTATCAGCTGACATTGAGACAGCAGCAATACCTTTCTGGTCTATACAAATCAAGTACGATTGTGTTCAATCCAAACGGAGATCTAATGGGACATTGATTATTAGCAAGTACTTGTAGTACCATACTGTTGTACCACCACTAGTTGTGGGATTATGTGAAGTGAGACCTATAACAATCAACCACTGGAAATCTGTAGTGTTTTCAACTTTGGGTACTCCTTGTAATTGCCTATATAAGAACTTTTAGGTAGTATAATCTGTGAACCGCAATCGATGCATCTAGTCTGATATATGGACTAACGTCACACAGCGATACTGCTGATTTGATTATGCATATATCTCATGGTCTTAATTAGTGTTTCTAATTAGTGTTTTTATTGTGGTTCTATTTATTAATTAGTCACTGTGAATGCATTTGGCTTCCATCTGTTAAATGTGTCCCCTGTTACTTTATTTCCCAAACTTGGCATGATGTAGATGAGTTATTGGCTGTTGTCCAAGGAGCTTTGGTTTTTGATACTTATGGGGACCAACCCCTTTGACTAGATTAGACTGGAATATATAGAAATATATAGCGTAGCCACCGGAAAGATTTAAGGGTCTTCAGGTTGTAGAAGGATGCTTTGGTGTGATTTACAAATACATATTTGTGGTTTTACTGAAGGAAATCTTCCAGCACATTCAGATTGTACATATTTAATATTTCAAAGAGTAGCTTGCTCTAATACTTCACATACCATATTTTGCTGTATTTCAATATTCTTGATATGGGAGAACATAGTGCTGATGTTTTGGTTCAGACGTGGTGAGCACCTTTAACACTGTACAGATGAAACATGCACTGAGCTCTGAGATTTTTCACTGTGTAGCAACGCTTCATATTCAGGTTCTCCAGTCATCCTTCCTTTCTGTTTTAACCTCCTGTGTTAGCTTTGCTTTTTGTTATAATTTCCTGCAAGCTCTCAATAGTTTCATAAGGCTCTGCCTGCCCCCTCATATATTCCTTCCCATAGGTGTTTCATACAGGCTGTTACTATAACCACATTATTACAGCCTGTAATTTCTTATTGTAACTTCTAGTGTACCGTAATGTATTCTTGTAACTCCTGTTATTGCTCTTTACCATTCTTCATCTCCTAGTGTCAACTTTATACCTCAATATGAAGATCCTACAAATACTCTATGCCAGTGTCATAAAATACAAAATTTATTATCCAGGAAATATGCAGATCCACTGCATAAAAATTATTAGCTTTCTTTTATTATTCCCAGGTGTAAAATGAAATTGCACTGTAAAGGTACATCTGGGAATAAAAGAGCAAGAGCTGTGTGAAGTGGTTAACTCTACTCTTTCTGTTTTGTGCTATAAGATTTTCAAATAAGAGGAGTCATTTTAGAAGTAAAACTCTATCGGCTTGGATATCTTAGAAGGAGTTAAGGGTCGGCATGTCAATGAAAAGAGTATGAGATCTTGATCAAAGGAATACTGTTTCCTGCAATCCAGGAGAACATTCCCAAGTACTTTAAATTAAAACCACCAGGTAGGGCCTGTGGAACAGATACATGTAGATCAAGAGGTTAATTCTAGAGAGGCGCATTGTAACTTCATGTGGTTTACAACTTCAATCAGGCGTCCACTTCCATCAAAACCATTTCTTACAGATTAGACATATCTGTCTAACACCTTGAACAACTTTTAAGACCAGAAAGTCTAATTTATTAAAAATATTATTTTTAATAGTTCTATTAAAAAGGCAGGGGATGTGGCTGGGGACTCTTTTCCTGATACAAGGGGGTTTTACAGGGGGAAGCACTCAGATTATCAGTATTACACTTCATATTGTCTATTTAATCAGGTTTAAAAGGAGCAAATATATGAATGGATAGTACAGAGATCCTTTTATTTTATTCCTAATGTGGACAATGGTATCCAGTTGTTCAGACCCCTCCTCTCTTAAGGACACAGATACAGTTGAATACAGTGGTGACTCAGGGAGACGTTCTCCTGCCACCAGGGTTTAGCACTGACAGGCGCAATACGGTGATATCATTGAGGCTGCCACACTGAGCCATAGACAGGTCTGTGCTGTACTATTTGTTGCTCAGCATGGCAGACAGAACAGCACAGAGCGAATGCCTGCTCTACACCATGCTGTCTGTGGCCCAGAGTTGCAGGCTTGATGACATCATTGCATTGTGCCTGCATTGCATTGCATTAATTACATTATTGCATTGTGTCAGGAGCTGAGGGAGCAGTGGGGGCAAAGGGAGCATCACTCTGCAGTATTTTCTTTTTGGGGACGACGACTTAGGGGGCACTAAAGAGAACATCTCTGTCAGGGGGAATTTAAGAAGGTATCATATTGATTGGGGGAACTTAAGGGCATTACATTGTCAAGTGGCACTTGAAAGGGCATTACTGTGAGGGAACCAGTTGAGGGGACAGCAAACTGTGTGAGGGCCACTTAAGCGGATATGATACTTAAGAGCGCATCACACTGTTTGGGGGTCCACGTAAGAGGCCATTACTGTGAGAGGGAACTTAAAGTGGTATTCTGGTATTCACATAGTAAGATTATTAGTCGGACTTGATGGTCCTGTGTCTTCTTCCAACCTTAATTATTTAACTATATATTCAATAACTTCAGACTTGATAATGATTAAGTAGCAGGATCTAGCTTCATATCCAGGTTTAATAGCTAAAATAGCCTGCAACGTTTCTGATAAACATTCTACAAATTAGGTCTGCAGCAACTGATGTGTCTTAGAGTACCAGTCAGTGTAAGGCCCTAGACTTTGGGTAGAATATTTGGTTTTTGCTGACCACTGGTGTATTTTATGCCTCATTCACACCTCAGTGTTTTGGTCAGTGACAGTGAGGCAAAACAGGAGTGGAAGCTACACAGAAATTAAGTATGATGAAAAGATCTGCACCTCTTCTGGGTTTAGAGATGCACCTGGTTGTGGTTAAAAATCACTGATGGAATATTGCGTAACACTCATAAAAGATCTAGCTTCATCACCTTTATTAACAGTGTCAATTATTCATATGCTCAAACACTGTAAGCGACAACAACCCTCACACAGTGTAGTTTTTATGTTAAACTAACTGAAAAAAATCTTTAGAATAAAGTTTCTGTCTCAGTTCATTAGTTGTGATTCACTGCCTGTAAAGATGGTTCAAATAAAAATAATAACACCTTTATTCTTGTATTATTTAAAATTGTCAGTGATACCATCCCCTCATAGGAACAAACAGGCAAATAATGGAGGGGTAATGTTTCTGTGCAAGGTGTGTGCAACAATGTATCACACCACCGTGTTCTGTGTATCAGAAACTTAACATCCAGCAGAGGTCAGTAAATATAAACACCTCAATTACATTGGCTACAATATTATTGAGCCAAGTGTTATCTGGATGTAAATTCCCCTCCACACAGATATAATTACCAGGGTGAGACCCTGCTGAGAATGATCAACTCAGTAACAGGATGTCTATTCACCCAGAGTTCAGAGAGTCCTTGGGCTATTATGTATCGCCTCCAAAGGACACCTAAGTACGCGTGACTACAAAAACCAACACTCCTTGTTAAGAGATATTTTGCAGTCACCGTGCTAGTCCAAACTCACTAGGGGCATCCACTCTATTGTTGTGTGAGTAACATCCGTACCCAGGACTTGTGCTCTCTGAGTCAGACTGTCACACAGATATCATGATGCCCTAAAACCGCTGATCTAATATATAGATGTCACCACCCTAACCTGCCTAGCTCTACGCGTTTCTGTGCTCTTTGTACGAACGCCTCATCAGGAGCCTAGAGCAGCGATTACAGGTAAGTTAGGAATGAAAATTAGAACATCTGTGGCAGTGCATTAGCACATGTAGCGTGCACAATGTCAGCGCTATTATGGCCGTGCGCGCCCGCCCACTCAAGCTCCTTATATGGGATGTCATCTTAAATGGACAGGAGGCGGTACCTCGGAGGTCCAATCAGACCTGGGTGTGTTTTACACACAAATCATTGTCTGGGTGAGTTTTACACACTAATCGATGTCACAATCCTGCAGACAAGATAAAACGCACAGCGAAATCGCAAGATAAAACGCCACACATGCGTTTATAATAATAAAGTTGCACAACATAGATATAAAAGTATGGGTCATATATATCTGTGCAAAGTATCACATCAAGAGGTGACCCTCTTTGTAGAGAATAGACCTCACATATTAGTATAGTATAGTATATATAAGACCGAAAAAAGACATTTGTCCATCCAGTTCGGCCTGTTTCCTACAAGTTGATCCAGAGGAAGGCAAAAAAAACCTGTGAGGCAGAAGCCAATTTTCCTCACTTAAGGGGAAAAAAATTCCTTCCCAACTCCAATCAGGCAATCAGAACTCCCTGGATCAACGACCCCTCTCTAGTAGCTGTAGCCTGTAATATTATTACACTCCAGAAATAAATCCAGTCCCCTCTTGAATTCCTTTATTGTACTCACCATCACAACCTCCTCAGGCAGAGAGTTCCATAGTCTCACTGCTCTTACAGTGAAGAATCCTTTTCTATGTTTGTGTACAAACCTTCTTTCCTCCAGACGCAGAGGATGTCCCCTTGTCACAGTCACAGTCCTGGGGATAAATGGATGATGGGACAGATCTCTGTACTGACCCTTGATATATTTATACATAGTTATTAGATCTCCCCTCAGTCGTCTTTTTTCTAAAGTGAATAACCCTAATTTTGATAACCTTTCAGGGTACTGTAGATCCCTCATTCCAGTTATTACTTTAGTTGCCCTCCTCTGAACCCTCTCCAGCTCTGCTATGTCTGTCTTGTTCACAGGAGCCCAGAACTGTACACTGTACTCCATGTGTGGTCTGACTAGTGATTTGTAAAGTGGTAGGACTATGTTCTCATCACGGGCATCTATGCCCCTTTTGATGCAACCCATTATCTTATTGGCCTTGGCAGTAGCTGCCTGACACTGGTTTTTGCAGCTTAATTTGCTGTTTATTAAAATTCCTAGATCCTTTTCCATGTCAGTGTTACCGAGTGTTTTACCATTTAATATGTACTTCCCATTGGTTGAAACGCCTGCCATATGGACCCCTTTTCCCACCTGTGATTGATCCTAGCAGGATTTAAAGCCCTATTTAAGGAGGGAGGTTTACAGTCTGATTCATCCCCGAAAGAAGCCAGTCTAGACGAAACGACGTTGGGAGGAGGCGACCGCAGGATCGACACACTTGTGGAGGGTATATCTTTTTGCCTCACTCTTTAGCTTTTTGCTTTGCCTTCTTAGAGGACTTTGTCCTCGGGCAACTTCTCCTTTTTACAAGCTGTCGAGTGTTGTCTACTTGTTATTATGCACTTTGTGTATGCACCCTTCATGTGTTGACCCTGCGGTCCTCTCCTATTTTTCTTCCTTGTTTGTGTCATAGTGTTGCTACTACCAGTCCTATGGTATATTTTACTATTTTTGTCTATTTTCTAATTGAATAAAACTACTTTTTTTGGTAATTTATGGTGTTGTGTGCTCAATGGATCGGTGTTACTTAGAAGTAAATTATGGCCAAACCTTTGATTAAAATGGATACCCGGTACTAATTTGGTGTGTTTAATATGTACGGGTGACTTGCATTATTCCTTCCCATGTGCATAACTTTACATTTGTCAGTGTTAAACCTCATCTGCCATTTTTCTGCCCAAGCCTCCAATCTATCCAGATCCCTCTGTAGCAGAAAACTGTCCTCTTCAGTGTTAATAACTTTACACAGTTTGTTGTCGTCTGCAAAAATAGATATTTTACTGTGCAGGCTTTCTACAAGATCATTAATAAATATATTGAAGAGAATAGGGCCCAATACTGACCCCTGAGGTACCCCACTAGTTACAGTGACCCAATCTGAGTATCTACCGTTAATAACCACCCTCTGTTTTCTGTCACTCAGCCAGTTACTTACCCACTTACAGACATTTTCTCCCAGTCTGAGCATCCTCATTTTATATACTAACCTTTTATGAGGTACGGTGTCAAATGCTTTGGAGAAGTCCAGATATACGACATCCATTGATTCGCCGCTGTCAAGTCTAGAACTTACCTCCTCATAGAAGCTGATTAAATTTGTTTGGCATGACCGATCCCTCATGAAGCCATGCTGATATGGCGTTATTTGCTTATTTTCATTGAGATACTCCAAAATAGCATCTCTTAGAAACCCTTCAAACAGTTTACCAACAATAGATGTTAAACTTACTGGCCTATAATTTCCAGGCTCTGTTTTTGGACCCTTTTTGAATATTGGCACCACATTTGCTATGCGCCAATCCTGTGGAACATTCCCTGTTATTATAGAGTCCGTAAATATCAGAAATAATGGTCTGGCTATGACATCACTTAATTCCCTTAGGATATGGGGGTGTATGCCATCCGATCCTGGCGATTTGTCTATTTTAATCTTTTTAAGTCGCTGTTGTACTTCTTCCTGGGTCAGACAGGGCACTTTTAATGGGGGATTTACTTTTACATTCTGCATTTCATCTGTGAATATAGTGGAGAAAAAAATATTTAATAGTTAATAGTTTTGCTTTATCCTGGTCGCTCTCTGCAACACCCCCCTCATTGCTATGTAGAGGGCCGACTCCTTCAGATTTATATTTTTTACTATTTATATAATTGAAGAACATTTTAGGGTTAGTTTTACTCTCTTTGGCAATTAATCTCTCGGTCTCTAGTTTGGCAAATTTTATTAGTTTTTTACATATTCTATTTTTTTCCTTATAGTTTATCAGTGCTTCCTGACTCCCCTCCTGTTTTAGTGATTTATATGCTTTCTTTTTGTCATTTATTGCCTTCTTTACGGTTCCATTTATCCACATTGTTTTCTTATTGTTCCTTAGCCTTTTATTCCTATAAGGTATGTACCTCTCACAATTAGATGTTACAATGCTTTTAAAAATCTCCCATTTTATGGTTGTATTTTTATTTTTGAGGACTTTGTCCCAGTTAGTTAGGCCTATGGCCTCGCTTAGTTGGCTAAATTTTGCTTTTTTGAAGTTTGGTATTTTTGTTCCTCCCTTTAGAAACTCTCGTTTGAAGGATAATTGGAAGGTTATAACTTTACGGTCACTATCTCCCAGGTGTCCCCCAATCTGCACATCTGTTGTTCTATCAGGTCTATTGGTTAATACTAAGTCCAGTATGGCCGTCCCTCTAGTGGGGTCCTGAACCAGTTGGGAAAGGAAATTGTCTTTGGCTATTGCCAAGAACCTGTTTCCTTTTTGGGATGTACAGCTTTCAGTTTCCCAGTCTATATCTGGGTAGTTGAAGTCCCCCATGATAACGACTTCATTATGATTTGCCGCCTCGTCTATCTCGTTTAGTAATAGATTTTCTGTGGACTCTGGTATATTAGGTGGTTTATAATACACTCCTATTAGTATTTTATTATTGTTTTTTGCTCCATGTATTTCTACCCACAGTGACTCCACATGTTCATGTCCCTCAGAGATGTATTCTCGAATTACGGGATTTAGACACGACTTCACGTAGAGGCAGACCCCTCCACCTCTCCGGTTTTGACGATCCTTTCTAAACAGATTGTAACCTTTTATATTAACTGCCCAGTCATAGCTATCATCCAGCCATGTCTCAGTTATTCCCACTATGTCATAGTCCTCCTCACACATCACTAATTCCAGTTCACCAGTCTTGTTAGTCAGGATTCTGGCATTAGTATAAATACATTTGACAGGTTTATGTGTATTTTTTACCCTACATCTTTCATTCTGAGCTGTTCTAGTCCCCCCTTCCATTCCTCCCCCAGACACACTACCTCGCCCCTGGTCTCTATCTGCACTATCTTCCCCTCCTATAACGTAATTACCCTCCCCCTAGTCCCTAGTTTAAACACTCCTCCAACCTTCTAGCCATCTTTCTCCACAACACAGCTGCCCTTTCCCCATTGAGGTGCAGCCCGTCCCTACGGTAGAGCCTGTAGCCAACAGAGAAGTCGGCCCAGGAACCCGAACCCCTCCTTCCTACACCAGTTCTTGAGCCACTTGTTAACCTCCCTAATCTCCCGCTGCCTTTCTTGTGTGGCTCGTGGTACAGGCAGTATTTCAGAAAATACTACTTTTGAGGTCCTTGCCCTAAGCTTTTGACCTAAATCCCTGAAATCATTTTTAAGGACTCTTCACCTTCCTCTAACTTTGTCATTGGTTCCGATATGGACCATGACCGCTGGATCTTCTCCAGCCCCTCCCAGTAATCTGTCAACCCGATCCGCGATGTGTCGAACTCTAGCGCCAGGAAGACAGCACACTGTTCGGCGATCACGATCTTTGTGACAGATTGCCCTATCTGTACCCCTAATAATTGAGTCTCCCACTACCAGCACCTGTCTGGCCTGCCCTGCTCTCCTGGTCCCCTGCTTACTGGAGCTGACATTCCCCTGACTGGCAGAGGAAGTGTCTGGCTGCAGTGGTGCCGTCCCTGAACTGTCATCCCCCTCATCTGCCAACCGTGCAAACTTGTTGGGGAGTGTCAGATCAGGGCTAGCCTCCCTGGCACTCTTCCCTCTACCTCGCTTTCTTACTGTTACCCAACTAACTTCCTCACTCTCCTCAGCCTCCTCGCTACCACCCTCCCCCACATCTACCCCATAGAGTACTTGCTCAGTGAGCAGCAAACTCTTTTCCAAATTGTCAGTGGCTTTCAGTGTTGCAACTCGCCTGTTTAGAGACTCGATGTGCAATTCCAAATGGGTAATTTGCTCACATTTTGAACAAATATATACACCCTCGAACGGCTGTTCCAGGACTGCATACATCATACAAGATGTGCACTGGACGGCGCTGTCAATAATGGAAGTCATACTAAATGGGTATTACACAGGAAAAGAGAGGGAAAAAAATAAATAAATACAATATAGAGCAGTGATATCAAGAATCTTACTTACTGTGGTCCCTTACAGCAGTAGGAAGACTAGCTAGAATCAAACCAACTGTATACAAGGATGATCTAATGAATCTCTGTTTCTTACTCCTTTTCCTAAACTCCGGTTTCTTTAACTCCACTTATGAAAGCAGCCACTTAATAATGCAGGCCTCAGGTAGAGCAGGCTCTGGAAGAGTTGAGTGGTCTAATTTATAGCACCTGTTAGGCCAAGCCACTCCCCCTCACCTAGCAGAGAAAAAAAAACTGCTTTAAATGACACTACACAGCAGAGAGAAAAAAGCGGTTTTAAATGGCAGAACTAAACTGCAAGTACTTAACTTTCTAGGTAAGCAGCTTCACACCACACTCAGACACTTGCAGTCCCAACAAAAAGACACTCAGCAGTAGAACTCCGGTTTCTTTAACTCCACTTATGAAAGCAGCCACTTAATAATGCAAGCCTCAGGTAGAGCAGGCTCTGGAAGAGTTGAGTGGTCTAATTTATAGCACCTGTTAGGCCAAGCCACTCCCCTCACCAAGCAGAGAAAAAATACTGCTTTAAATGACACTACACAACAGAGAGAAAAAAGCGGTTTTAAATGGCTGAACTAAACTGCAAGTACTTAACTTTCTAGGTAAGCAGCTTCACACCACACTCAGACACTTGCAGTCCCAACAAAAAGACACTCAGCAGTAGAACTCCGGTTTCTTTAACTCCACTTATGAAAGCAGCCACTTAATAATGCAAGCCTCAGGTAGAGCAGGCTCTGGAAGAGTTGAGTGGTCTAATTTATAGCACCTGTTAGGCCAAGCCACTCCCCCTCACCAAGCAGAGAAAAAATACTGCTTTAAATGACACTACACAACAGAGAGAAAAAAGCGGTTTTAAATGGCAGAACTAAACTGCAAGTACTTAACTTTCTAGGTAAGCAGCTTCACACCACACTCAGACACTTGCAGTCCCAACAAAAAGACACTCAGCAGTAGAACTCCGGTTTCTTTAACTCCACTTATGAAAGCAGCCACTTAATAATGCAGGCCTCAGGTAGAGCAGGCTCTGGAAGAGTTGAGTGGTCTAATTTATAGCACCTGTTAGGCCAAGCCACTCCCCTCACCAAGCAGAGAAAAAATACTGCTTTAAATGACACTACACAACAGAGAGAAAAAAAGCGGTTTTAAATGGCTGAACTAAACTGCAAGTACTTAACTTTCTAGGTAAGCAGCTTCACACCACACTCAGACACTTGCAGTCCCAACAAAAGACACTCAGCAGTAGAACTCCGGTTTCTTTAACTCCACTTATGAAAGCAGCCACTTAATAATGCAAGCCTCAGGTAGAGCAGGCTCTGGAAGAGTTGAGTGGTCTAATTTATAGCACCTGTTAGGCCAAGCCACTCCCCCTCACCAAGCAGAGAAAAAAATACTGCTTTAAATGACACTACACAACAGAGAGAAAAAAAGCGGTTTTAAATGGCTGAACTAAACTGCAAGTACTTAACTTTCTAGGTAAGCAGCTTCACACCACACTCAGACACTTGCAGTCCCAACAAAAAGACACTCAGCAGTAGAACTCCGGTTTCTTTAACTCCACTTATGAAAGCAGCCACTTAATAATGCAAGCCTCAGGTAGAGCAATTGTCGCAAGCAATTGTCTTGGCACGAATATGTCCACGTCGATAATCTATTCATGTTGGCACGAATACCACATCGGTAATGCATTTACGTGTGGAATTCGCAACCCTTGTTATTCTATAAAGCATGTGAAGGTGCATCTCTCATTGAGCCCCTTTGGTGTTTCTGTATAGAGGCGAAAGATCTATCCCGACTCTTTTCTCAAAAGTCTATTATCTATATCACCCACTCTGGGTGATTGTCTGATATGTTCAATTCCTTGAAACTTAATGGCAGTTGAGTCATTGGAATGGACCTCATTCATATGCCTTGCAATTTGCGTCTCTCTCTTGTTACGTATATCGCCCAGATGTTCTCGGATCCTACGTCTCAGCTCCCTTGTGGTCTTGCCCTCGTATTGTAAGCCACAGATGCAAGTCATCAAATACACCACTGCTGGTGTCTTGCAGTTAATAAATGCATTGATGTATATTTTACCAGTCACTGTGGAGGAGAATGTTTTCCCAATTGATACGGAGTCACATGCCACACATCCACTACATCTTTACTTACCGCTAGTGGGTGGTGGGAGCCAATTAGGTCGGTGATGGGGTTGGAGGTAACTATGTACTGGACGATCTTTCAAATTGCCACCCCTCCGATATGTAATGGAGGGGGTATCTGGCAACTGGCTCCCCACATCTGGGTCTGTTTGTAAAATGCCCCAAAATTTGGTGATGATATTCCTAACTTGTCTATTTCCATCATCAAATGTGCCAATAATGCGTGTCACATCCATGCCCTCCTGTTTTGCTTTTGTAGTCAGTAGCGTATTCCGGTTTGCACACCGAGCATGATGGTATGCTTCATTTAATACCTTTTCTGGATACCCTTTGTTCTTAAACCTGTCTTTAAGGTCATCCGCAGTTCTTTTGAAATTCAATCTGCAGTGTAACATGTGAGCATAAAATTTTTATCTGTGGCATACAGTGTACTTTGTTAATAGATGGTGTCCGCTTCTGACAGTGACATTACCAGTTCCACATCTGCAGTGTACCGTGTACGCTGAAAAAATGTATCTGTGACATACAGTGTACTTTTTCAATAGGCCGTGTCCGCTTCTGACAGTGACATAACCAGTGCCACATCTCCAGTGTACTGTGTGCGCTGAAAAAATTTGTCTGTGACATGCAGTGTTCTTTTTCAATACACGGTGTTCGCTTCTGATAGTGACATTACCAGTGACACATCTCCAGTGTACCGTGTGCTCTGAAAAAATATATCTGTGACATGCAGTGTACATTTTCAATAGACGGTGTCCGATTCTGACAGTGAAATCATTCCCAGCAGCGACCTGGGAGTCTAGGATGCATCCAGACATCCTCCCTATGCTGTTCCCGAACTATTTAGGTGGTGTTTCCATCAATTTCTGACCTTTTCCTATGAACCAGGCACCCTCCCCTCTTCAGAGCACGGGGTGCCTGGTTTATTGCTCGGGTTTTCCCATTGACTTCCATTATACTCGGGTGCTCTGTAGAGCGCTTGAGCATCCTGATGTGTTTGGCCGAGCACCCGAGCACTTGGGTACTCGATCAACACTAATAAAAAGTATTGCAATACTTGATAGCATTCGATACCACACAAAAAAAGTTAAGCACAAAAAAGCCGTGTGCATTCCGCATTTTATGGAACGTCTGGCCCATAATAGAACAATCATATCCTATTTTTGTGGGGGACAAGGTGACAAAAAAATGGCAAATCGCGTGTTTTTCTTTTCTTTTTTTTCTTTTATGGCGTTCACCACATATTAGATAGTTTTTAACATTCTAATAGTTCGTATTTTTTCGGATGTGTGATATCTAATATATTTATTTTATTATTGTGTTTATATTTTATCTGTAAAATTGGGAAAGGGAGTGATTTAAACTTTTAATATTTTGGTGGGAGGTTTTTTTAAACTTTTATTTTTGTACTTTAGCCACCTTAGGGGGTTAGAACCCTTGTCCTATTCACCCTAATGGAGATTAATTAGGGTGTATAGGATGTCCCTGCTGTCCTGTGCTATGTGCACGCAGCAGCAGGGAGCTTACCATGGCAGCCATGGAAGGCTTTAATGGCTTCCTGGCTGCCATAGTAACCAATCGGAGCCTCGCGATTTCACTGCTGGGGCTTCAATCAGAAGCTGTGACCAACTGCCACCACCTGAGGGGTTAATTGACGCGGTTCGGCGGGATCCCTGTCATTGAGGCCGCGTGCCGGCTGTATGATCTGGCCAGCACCCGCAGCCTACATTTGTATTTAGGGGTAATTTATATTTATTGGTGGCACAGTGGCCACAGTCCCCCCTCCTCCTCAGTATTATCTCCTCATTGGTGGGGAGGAAAGGACTCTCTCCATCTCCACTGTTCTGCTGAGGAAAACATTATGCGTGCCCAGGGCAACGTGTGCCATGTTCTCTAAGAGATGCTAGGTGTGCTACTGTATCAGAAAACAGCAAATTGCGGCATCGTATTGATCTAGGTACAAAAGTATTGATTGGGTATCGAAAATTTGATACCTGCTGCAACCCTAATCTGTATACACACTCACACAGGGAATGCTATCAATCACTGTTAACACCTCCTGTGTACAACTATCAGTGACTGACAGCTATCTCTGTATAAACACTTACATAGGGAATATCACTGATAACACCTCTCCTGTGTACAACTGAAGTCAGAAATAGTACAGTTTCAAATGTAAAAAAAAAGTATGGAGACACCTGAATAAATGGAAAAAGGTGGTTGGGAATTCCATCCTATGTGTGGCATGGTGCTAACGGGAAGGGGGAAAATCTGTGAGGGGAGGTGTCCAAAATGGCGCCATTTTGAAAGCTGCGATCTAGGAACTAAGTCGTTATTTTCAAATGGTAAGGAGTGCATGTGACATGTATCTGATAGAGAGTTTGAAGGAGAATTTAAAGTGAACCTGTCATCAACTTTTTGCTGACCTCACTGAGGGCAGCATTAAATAGTGACATAAATGCTTATTTCAGTGGTGTGTCACACATGAGCTAAAAGTAAGCGGTTGCTGAGAACCAGCATCATAATCATTGCAGGACAGGCCTTGAAAAGAGTCAAATCTACCTGAGAAGAGTCATGGTTATCCATAATCTCCTGCACTCACCACCCATCTGCTAATGATTGGCAGTTCTCTCCTAGAGAGAAAGGGAGAAAACTAGGTAGAAGCCTGTCAGTCATCAGCAGGTGGTCGGGGAGCAGGAATTTATGAATAACCATGACTCTTCTCAGGTGGCCATGACTCTTTTTCAGGCCCAGTCTGCAATCAGGGCCCTGGATGTAAAAAAACGGCCGCAGCGCAGAACAACTGCATCTGAGCCTGGTGGAGGGCAGTCTCACCACGTGCTGGAGGCGGGCAGTGGGCGGGCCTCTGTGCAGGGGGAAGCAGAGAGCCAGCAGCCAGGAAGATGAAAGACAATCTGCAGAAACTGACAGAGCCGACAGGCCACGCCCTGAACGTACCCCCATTATCACCCAGGCAGCCCTGGGGCTCTCTGTGGGGCTGGCAGGAAGCCCGGTGACGTCAGCGGCTCTAATGGGTGGACTTTAGCGCTGCTCTATCGTGTAATATGGCTAGGGCAACGCTAAAGTCCGCCCATCAGAGCCGGTGACGTCACCGAACACACTGCTGGGCTGAAGTTTCCGCAGGGGGGCTGCCTTGGTAAAAATGGGGTTATGTTCAGGTTCAGCTCTGAACCTGGGCAACCCCTTTAAGCCTCATGCAGACATCTGTGGAACACGGTCCGTGAAATCCTGTCCTTCTAAAGCGCACAGCGTCATAGTAACCAATAACGATGTGCGCTTCATGCACGTTGGCAGGCCGGGATTTCACGAACTGTGCTCCATGAATGTCTGCATGAGGCTTTATCCGGCATCCTGTCTGTGAAGTACACACTGAGGTTACAAAAGAGTCTTATTGTACATAACTGCCAGTGTTGTTCTTGATAAGGCCTGTATTCACATGTGCCTTATGATTTCCGTTTTTCTACTGCTCTGTAGTTAGAGAAATACAGACTTGGAGCTGACACTGCACACAGTGCTGGATTTTCCCATAGTCCCCTTTCACACGGGCGAGTTAACCGCGCACTGAATCTTGACCGATTCACTTCTATGGGGCTGTGTACATGAGCTGTGATTTTCACACATCACTTGTTCATTGTGTGAAAATCACAGCATGTTCTATATTTCACGCAACGCAGGCCCCATAGAAAAGAATTGGGGTGCGTGAAAATCGCATAACATCCGCAAGCAAGTCTGGATGCAGTGCGATTCTCACGCATGGTTGCTAGGAGGTGATCAGAATGAGCGACCCCTATTCACTGTATCATTTTCCCTTATAACCTGGTTATACACTCACCTAAAGAATTATTAGGAACACCTGTTCTATTTCTCATTAATGCAATTATCTAGTCAACCAATCACATGGCAGTTGCTTCAATGCATTTAGGGGTGTGGTCCTGGTCAAGATACTCTCCAGAACTCCAAACTGAATGTCAAAATGGGAAAAAAAGGTGATTTAAGCAATTTTGAGCGTGGTATGGTTGTTGGTGCCAGGCAGGCCGGTCTGAGTATTTCACAATCTGCTCAGTTACTGGGATTTTCACACACAACCATTTCTAGGGTTTACAAAGAATGGTGTGAAAAGGGAAAAACATCCAGTATGCGGCAGTCCTGTGGGCGAAAATGCCTTGTTGATGCTAGAGGTCAGAGGAGAATGGGCCGACTGATTCAAGCTGATAGAAGAGCAACATTGAAATAACCACTTGTTACAACCAAGGTATGCAGCAAAGCATTTGTGAAGCCACAACACACACAACTTTGAGGCGGATGGGCTACAACAGCAGAAGACCCCACCGGGTACCACTCATCTCCACTACAAAAAGGAAAAAAAGGCTACAATTTGAACAAGCTCACCAAAATTGGACTGTTGAAGACTGGAAAAATGTCGCCTGGTCTGATGAGTCTCGATTTCTGTTGAGACATTCAAATGGTAGAGTCCGAATTTGGCGTAAACAGAATGAGAACATGTATCCATCATGCCTTGTTACCACTCTGCAGGCTGGTGGTGGTGGTGTAATGGTGTGGGGGATGTTTTCTGGGCAAACTTTAGGCCCCTTAGTGCTAATTGGCCATCGTTTAAATGCCACGGGCTACCTGAGCATTGTTTCTGACCATGTCCATCCCTTCATGACCACCATGTACCCATCCTCTGATGGCTACTTCCAGCAGGATAATGCACCATGTCACAAAGCTCATTTCAAATTGGTTTCTTGAACATGACAATGAGTTCACTGTACTAAAATGGCCCCCACAGTCACCAGATCTCAACCCAATAGAGCATCTTTGGGATGTGGTGGAACGGGAGCTTCGTGCTCTGGATGTGCATCCCTCAAATCTCTATCAACTGCAAGATGCTATCCTATCAATATGGGCCAACATTTCTAAAGAATGCTATCAGCACCTTTAATTAATCAATGCCACGTAGAATTAAGGCAGTTCTGAAGGCAAAATCGGGTCCAACACCGTATTAGTATGGTGTTCCTAATAATTCTTTAGGTGAGTGTAAGGGAAAATAATAGCATTCTTAATACAGAATAACTCCTCTCAAATGAACTGTCTTCATTCAGCCGGACATGTGATGACGTCACTGAAGGTCTTTTTCCAGCCAGGTCCTGCCAGAAGAAGAAGAAAGAAGACGAGACCGGCTGCGTGATCAAGTGGATGAGGTGAGTTAATTTAAAAAAAAATGTAACCCCTCAATGGAAATTTTACTTGGCATTTTGTAATAAGAATGCTATTATTTTCCATTATAACCATGTAATAAGGAAAAATAATAAAATCTACAGAAGACATCACCCAAACTTCTGTGAAGAAGTACCTGTTCAGGTCTGGTTCCAACAGATTTTTATCACACGTGTGCAAAACGCATTAAAACACACTGCACTCACGTGAAAAAATCTCACTATTTCCCGCATCACACAGGAATTATGCTGTATATTATACAGCGTGGTGCAGGGATTATACTGTATATCATACAGCATGGTGCAGGGATTATACTGTATATTATACAGCATGGTGCAGGGATTATACTGTATATTATACAGCGTGGTGCAGGGATTATACTGTATATTATACAGCGTGGTGCAGGGATTATACTGTATATTATACAGCGTGGTGCAGGGATTATACTGTATATTATACAGCATGGTGCAGAGGTTATACTGTATATTATACAGCGTGATGCAGGGATTATACTGTATATTATAGGCTTGCTTCATAACATCAATATCCGTTATAAAACAAGGAAAAGGTGGGAGTGGATGGTGAGTGGTGATGATGATGATTCAGTGGTGCAATAGGCCACTTCACTGGATTTACCCCCAGGACTAAGGCTGTCAGCCCTTCCCTGCCCCGCTCTCATGCTGTGTCGCCTGAGCACCAGTGGCGTAGGGATCACCATAGCAGTGGCTATGGGGCCCTACGCCACTGGGGGCCCGCCCGTGACGACTTCTGTTGATTTATTTTTTATTATTTACACTAGTGGCCGGTCCGTGGCCCGGGCCTGGCTGGGGAGAAGGAGTCAGGTGGAGCAGGGCAGCAGTCAGCAGAAGATGAGGTAGGTCATGTCACGGTCACGCGGTGGAGGGGGCCGGGACAGGGTGTACCTAAAGTCAAGTGGAGGGAGGATCAAATGGTCCCGCCGCGGCGCCAGTCAGATTCCCGCTCTCTGGCTGAAACCAGTCTGAGCAGCGCAGCAGTGTCTGACTGAGACTGACTGAGTGTCTCCGAGTCAGTCTCACTGCTGCCTGCTATCCAGCCTGCGCTGTGGGACCGGGTCCTCTTCTCTGCTGAGTCTGCTCGCTCACTGGTGCTGCTCCTGCCTCCTCCCCACTGTTTCCAGTCCTCTGTGCCTGCCTGGCCTGCTATAAAAGTAAGTGAAGTGAATGAAAGTGAGCTATCTTAATGATAATCTAATCTGATTCTGTTGATAATGATGATCTGAATTATGAAGTTAAAAAGAGCTGCCTGCAGAGCTGAAGTGAAGGAGGGCACCCTCCTTATCATTGCAGGTATGCAGGCAGCTCTTTTTAACTTCAAAATTCAGATCATCAGAGTGAATCTCACTAATTACAGCATACACCCTGTAGTGTTCACCATCAGACAGGAGGAAGAAACCCCAGAACTAGAGTGTGCCACTGCGCCCCAACTTGGGGGCACACTCTAGTTCTGGGGTTTCTTCCCTCCCCTGTCTGATGGTGGACACTACAGGGGTGTGTGCTGTAATTAGTAAGTGAGTCTTATGATCTTAAGTTAAAAATAGATGCCAGCAGTCATAAGTAGGGGACTCCCTCCTTCTTTTGGGGGGCACACTCTAGTTCTGGGGTTTCTTCCCCCCTCCCCTTATATGACAAACTAAGGCCCCTTTCACATTAGCGTTTTTCCTTTCCATTATAGAGTTCCGTCGTCGGGGCTCTAGGACGGAAAGATACTAATCAGGATATCCCCATGCATTCTGAATGGAGAGAAATCTGTTCAGGATTCATCAGGATGTCTTCCGTTCAGTACTGACACGTTTTTTGGCCACAGCAAAATCCACAGCATGCTGCAGGTTTTCCTCCAGCCAGAAATCCTGAAGACAAGCCGCAAGAACGGATCCGGAATTAATGCCTATTGAAAAGCATTAAACCGGATCCGACTTTAAGCTAAACATATCTATGGGAGGCCCAATAGATATGGAGGGGGGGTGCTGGGGGCGGCAATTTTTATCTTGCCTAGGGCGGCAAAAATCCTTGCACCGGCCCTGTCTGCAATGATTGTGATGTTGGTTCCCGGCAACCACTTACTTTTAACTTATAAATGACGGACCGCTGAAATCAACTCACCTGTCTCTACTTTCTGCTGCCGTTAGTATGGACAGCATAAAGTTGATGACAGGTTCCCTTTAAAGCTGGGAATATGAATATGATGTACAGTGATCCCTCAAGATACAATGGCCTCAGGATACAATATTTTTAACATACAGTGATCTTTTCTGATCCATCATAAGTTGAAACTAGACTCAACATACAATACCTCAGACTCAGATCCAACCAATCAAGGCCACTTCTCTGGTAAAATAGCTGGATTAGTTGCTAGTTAGAAGCTATTTCTGACTGTTATATGTAAGGACTTGTTTTTTCTGTCTTAAAATGGTTTCAACATACAATGGTCGTCCGGAACTAATTAATATTGTATCTTGAGGGACCACTGTTCCTTTATTCTCTCCAAAGTTATTAGCAATTTTCACTTGTTACAGACACAGATATGGCTGCGAGATCAACATGCAAGAGGACAGAGATTGTGCTGATCTCTGGGGAGCGCAGTACCCCAGTCATTGCAATGGATTTCAACGCTCGGCACCCTAACAGACCACCCATCCACCATGGCAGTTAGCAAATTGCTTGCCTAATTTCGACAAACAGGTTCTGTGTTGGACCTGCCAAATGTGGGTCTTGTTGGAATTGCTGTGACACCCTTTCTGAAAATTCAAAACAGAGAGGGGGATCATCCACGTTGAGATGATGCAGCAACTGGATCTTGTACAGGTGCCATTTGTGCGTAGCCAGTACCCGCGCGATGGTGGTTAGACTCAACCCGCTCTCCTATGACAGACGCTGGGTGCTACCATGTGGGAACTTGCTGAAGGATGAAAGGATGGCTACTGTTGTTACTTTGTGGCAGTTTTGTTATATCCATTTTTGGCAGGTCCAGTGCAGAACCAAGCAATTTGCCAATTGTGCCATGGAGGATGGGTGGTCTGTTAGGGTAGTGAGCGTTGATATCTGCTGCAATGACTTGGTACTATATTTATTATAACGACATCCAATATAAGAAAAGAAAAGAGGCGGCACTCACCACTGCTGTGTCTCTTCAATTTATTGACTCGTAGTGTTCAGAACATACAGAAAAGAGGGCAAGCTGGCAGACGCCTTCGACATGTGGCACGCCGAGTAGCGACGGCCGTTTTGCACGATCCCGAGCTTCTACCGGCTACAACCCTGATGTCGGAAAGACGCGCGGCTCATAAAGGTGCTGAACTAGTGTTGCGAAGCACCCAGGGACGCTTTAGCACAAAAAAGGAGCCGGTGTGGTATAAACATCAGGGATGCGTAGACATGCCTAACGATACACATAAGTTATTAAAAGCAGAGTACATTTGCAACAGAATACACCAGCAGGCTAGCTGGAAAAAATAGCCTAAAGGAGGAGAATGAGGTGAACGGAATCCCACCGGGAGTATATCGTATTTGATACTCAATACAGCGCATAATTACTATCAAATGAAAATGCTTAAATCATTGCACTCATTGAGCCCCAGGGCCCCCATCGCATCCTTGCGCATGATCCAGCGGGCTTCTTGTTCAAGGAGGAGGCGGTGCCTATCTCTACCTCGTGAAAGAGGGGAGATGGACTCTATGCCCCCAAAACTAAGGCACTTCACATTACCGCCACGATCATTGCGCACATGTTCGATGAGCCTGGGGCAACCCTTTCCAGAACGTATCAAATTTAAATGCTCCCTAAATCTTTTAAAGAATGGTCTTATTGTCTTACCGATGTAGAATGCGGATAGTGGCAGACCCCCACATAGGAAAAACATTTTTTTTGCCAATTGTACTGGCAAAAGGAACAGTTACCACAGGCAAAGTCACCACTAGGTCTACGATTAGTAAGCCAAGAACTGCCCACGTTCGTCTGAAGACACTACTGACCAATTTGTCCTTTATGGTATTAGTCCTTTTAAAGGTGATCAAATGGCTTTGTATATCCTAGGGTACTCTACTTTAATGGAGGAAGGCTTCAGGAGGTTGGAACTTATTATGGTTTCCATTTTTGTACATCTGTGCTGTGTGTGATATTTCACTTGCTTTTAGTCTGTTTTTGTAATTCTCATTTATTTTGATATTGCTTTTGAACTCACTGGTTTTCACACCTCTATAATTGCATAGTTCATCTTCTATTCCTTTTCACACACGTAAAAACCGTTTGACATACGGAGGGAAAAAATGGATAAACACGAAAAAAAATGGTAAAAACACAGACATAGTAGTAGCTTAAATATGGGCACAGATAAGCTGTAACTCAATTATCCTTCATGGTTCCTTTATTCTTTCTCTATGCCATTTTATTTTAGTTCTTCTTTTCCTGGTCTGCATTTGGAAAAGGTCATCCAAAAAACTAGAGGATTAGAGAGCTTTGCTTTAAAAATCCCCCCACCACAGACTCAGTCCTCAAGTTCAGCACTCTAGGTTTGGATTTTCTCATCATTCTGTATAAACTAAAGGTAAACATTTAACATGCTGTAAAGGGCTGAAAGTATACTAAGGCTTTAAAGGTTCACGCCCTGCAGCTTTTACTAACTTCCTTCATTTCTTTTACCAGATTACCTTTTGTTCAGTGAGCAAAGATTAGTATTTCAAAGAAATCTGCTTTTTATATATAAAAGAGTTATGCAAAGTAAACAGGCAAGAAAGACATTACAATGTGTTCAAAACCATTTCTCTGTGTGCATGTGCAAACAAATACATTTTAGAAATATGAAGGTAAAAACTTTTAAGGCATACAAAGAAAAAAAAATTCAATATGCCCCAACCTATCAGCTTCCTAATGTGTAATAAGCTACAACATGTGTACCCTCTATTGTTAGAGTTCATACACTTACAAGAAAATGTGAACCAGCAACAACAAAGTGCAATCACTTATCCTTCACAATCACTAAATCATTATATGCCATGAGATTCCTAACTAAGTACACACCAAAAATGCTGCCTTTTATCTTAAACTCACAAGTAAAGGATAGTCCCTACTTGTATTTCTGTATGGTTTGTGTTTGGGAATATAAGCCACCCAATTCAAATGTAAGGACAATAATAGTTTTATACGAGTAGTAGTGTTGAGGGCTGTATAGTACAGTGACAGAGCAGGCAGTGACTTCTGGGATAGAATTCAGTACTTAAAGGAATATTCCAGTTTTTAGTTTATTTATGTAATGTGAAATCATACAAATTTGTAATATACATGTATTTTGAATTCTGGATACATACCTCTCTTATTCTAGGCAGTTTACCCCTATATGGAGTAGAATGGTATCAGTCGTGTGTAATGTATTCATGACTTTACTGAAACATGGCATCAGCCATGTGACACTGATTGCATCATATACAGTGCCTTAAAAAAGTATTCACACCCCTTGAATAGAGATTAGTGAATTTCATATTTTGAAATTCGTTTGCAGTTCGTTTTGTGGTATTTAGTGAATTGCGTTATGGATTCTGTTACCACGGACCATAACTCAATTCCATGACGGAATTCATAATGCAATGCCTTTAGAGGCATTCTGTTATTCATTCCGTTATAATACATGTCTATAGCCTGCATAACGGATCCGTCCTGTTTCCGTTATGCAAGAGAGGACTGTGACACAGCATTTAATCAGGGCCACTACCACTCCTATCGTATATTCTACACCAGCTATTCAGGGGGTCGCTGCATAACCTCTGACAGTAAGAAACAGTTTTACATGACATATATGTGCTGGGACAGCACACAGAACACTTTCATTATTGAATAGGACGAGGAATAATGATTTCATTGTGGTTATTACAGTAACTACATCACTGTCTATTTACATGGCCAACTGCTTTTAAGTGGTGTTGTAAAATGACTGCCTGTCTCTAGGTGATGTAATGTTGGTAATAAATTTTAGTTTTATAAAAACCAAACACATACAAATCTACTTCTACACAGACACTGACAGATATTATGAGATACTTCTGCAGGTAGTAGTACTGTATATATTGTATATGTTCTGCTCCTCAACGCACTACTATTGACCTGTTAGATACCTGGATATCTGTGCAGTTAACTGAAAGCCAAGACACATGATACTTGTGAGGGTCTCATGTCTGCTAACATGACTAATGCCATGTGTAGTCCTATCCAGTTCTAATATGGATGCATTTTACAGGATGAAAAACTGGCCATGCAATTTTTGTTTCTCTAAGGAGAGGCTACTGTATGGATATAATAAATATATCTATATTAGAAAATAGTTCGACATCCTATTGTCTAACTAACTAACTAAATAAATAAATGTAATCATTAATACCAAAATACCTCTTCAAAAGTACTAACAGGGAGAACCTCACAGCACTACTTTTACAGTACTAACAGGGTGAACCTTGAAACATGCACTAGTGTTGCGAGGGAGATAAATCCGTAGAAACTCATGACCAGCCCCCACCTCCTGTGCAGGCCTGGCAGGTTTCATTCATGTTATGCATAGGAAAAAAAACAGCCAGTCATTGGGGGAGGGCAGGGCCATAAGTCTAATTGGACTCATCTCCCTCTCAGTGCTAGTGCACGCTGCAAGGTTTGCCCTGTTAGTACTGTAAAAGTACCGAATTCCAACCTAGGAGTAACAGCTCACTGAAATCAGTAGGCCTGTAACTATACTATGCTGCACTCAGTGAAGGCAGCATAGTAGAGGTGACAGGCTCCCTTTAATAACAATCAGCCTGTGTAAATGTAGAGTGAATACTAGTGTTGAGCAAATCAAAGTTAAAGAAGTGGAATTTTATCTGAATTTCAAGAAAAATTTGTTCTTCCAAATTTCCTTGCACTTCGTGGTAACAAACCTTTTTTTTTCCTAAAATAGCAGACAGCCAACCTCTGTGATGTCACAACCCTATAAAAGCCTCATCCCGCAGGTTTGCTGCCATTTCACTGTGAACTAAGCATAAGGAGAGACGTGGCAAGCAGTAGGGACAGTGTTTTAGAAAGTTTTTAATTGTGGAATATTGGATAGGGAGAGTGCAGAGACAGTGTAGAGAGATCATAGGGAGAGTTTTTAGACAGTGTAGGGAGAGCATAGGGAGATTGCAGGGACACTGTAATCATCCTGTGCATCTTGTTCAACAGCTGTTCTGTTGCATCAGACTTAGTCTCAATGTGCAGTCTAGAATATAGGTGCATTTATCTAGTACACTTGCTGTGCTATTAATACCTCGTCTGCTCTGTTATACATAGACTTACTGTGCATTAGACTTAGTCTCAACAGACGGTCTAATATATATGTGCGTTTATCTAGATCATATGCTGCGCCATTCATACTTAGTTTAGTTACATAGTTACATTACTGATTTAGTGACTGTACACTATGGCCAGAAGTTGCATGGGCCTGCAAAAGGAGCAGACAAAAATGTTACTGTAGCCAGCACAAGTAGCAGCATAAGAAGGATTGGTGGTAGCAGCAGCTGCAGCTACAGGCCAGTGCTGCCACTGTCATCCAGCAGTCATGTTTTGACCAACAATCCAACTATACTGTAATAATGGACTCTCCCTTCAACATCATCTCAAGTGACTTCAGACACACAGAGCCAGAAATTGGTGGGTTCCTCTAACACCACACTTGCAGTTGGCATGGCACAGGAATAAGCTCTGTGCCTCCACCTGACCTGCAACTGCCTCTTTTTTTTATGCTCCTTCTGCTTGGGAAGAATTGTAGGCGGCTGGATCTGCTCAGCTTTTAGAGAGGAAGAGCTTACTGAGGACACTCAGCAGTTACAGGGTAGCACAGAGTTGTAGGAGAGGTCCACTGCATCCTCCTTTAGATATGCAACTAACAATGATGATAGTCAGGTGGGAGCACATGTTGAGAGCAGTCAGAGACGTGACCATGAGACTGGTGAGTGTAAGATAGGTGACAAGCAGACAGTAGTGGATGATAATGTAGCTGTCACGCTAATGTGTGGGAGGAAAACACCACACCGAGCATAGAAGGGAAAGGGGATACTGTAATAAGGCCTGGAAACTAGGGAAGGAAGATGGACACCTCCTAGATAAAACCCTAACTCCAGTCCTGACAGACTACCAGTATGAACAGGCCCCAAAGGTAGGCAAGTTCATACACCGTATACCTAGAATTCTATCTCACCCTATAGGACCCTGGAACTAATGTCAGGACTGAGTCTACCTGTTCCTCCAAAGGGAAGGATGGACAGGAGTCTCCCTTTAGGCCTAATGATAAACAACAGGGAAAGGCAACACACACATATATATATAAACAAAATACAAAAAGGAAAGGAAACACTTATCTTCAATGATGCTCTGGTAGCACCAGGAACTCGGCCGAGAACCAAACACAGGCTAACCACAAGTCCAACAGAAGCTTTAAACCACAAGACATAGTGGGAGAAACAACAATAAATAGAGAAGGTAAAATGACTACAATAGCCACACCTGGGGAAAGAAGGGGTGGCAAGCACTAGAAACAACACAGACGTCATTTGATCCAAAAGGAAAACATGTCAGATCAAACCACGTGTTGCCAGTCTCACAGATCTCTTGCCACCTGTCACGGGAATGTCCGTATGTCTCGGTACGTCCGTGACAGTAGCCAATCACATGTGGGAGCCAGGTGAAGAGGGGCATCATCATCAGAAGGTGAGGGTGGCAGCAGGCCTGTAAGACAGGAGCAGGGTGCCGATGAGCCAGCAGAGTTATTGCAGTGGTAGATCTGGTGCCAGGTTAGACCACAGGAAACTAATACTGGTGCACAGGATCATAAAGACAGCAGCATGCAGTCAACACAGAGTGGTGGGGGTAAAATGCCATACCCGGCAGTGTGTGAATTTTTTATCAAGTCGCTGGAGGATGTTAGCATGGTGGTATGCAGGGTATGTGGGCAAAAGGTGAAGTGCGGTCAGGGTGCAAATGTTGGCACCACAGCCCTGTGTCAACACATGGAACGTCACCATAAAGTGGCCTGGGAAAAATGTGGCATTAATGTAGTGGTACAGCCTGACACAGCAACCACTGCATCTCCCATCTACTCCGCCACAGCAGAAGTCATTTGCTCATGATACTTCTCTTCCTCCTACTCCTCGTCACGTGTTTTGCCAGCAATCAATTTCCGAGGCGATTGCAAAGAGACAACAGTGTGTGTACCCTCATCCAATGGTGCAGAAGCTGAATGTGCACCTGGTCAAGTTGCTGGAACTACAGTCCCTGCACCTTTCATAGAGATGATGGCTTGTGCCAGCCAAGGTGGAGAGTCCCAAACCATCATTACTTCTCTAAAAAAGCTGCACACGTATGTTGAACAGAAGGTGGGCCAGTTCTTGAACCTGTTAGTGCCTGGTACAGTTCATGCCAGCGCTGACATGTGAAACTATAACTGTGTTCATGGACAATATATATCCTTTACAGCCCACTGGATTAACGTGGTTCTGGACAAGGCACACCAGCAACTTGGCAAGGTGATAAGAATGCCTCTTCCATGTTGCAATCATGGTTTTTCTGCGCCAATGTCCTCCTTTGCTGCCTCATCCTCCACCTTGTCCTCATCCTCCACTGTAGGTACAGTTTAGAATGGTACTCCAACATACTACCTATGCAAACCACGGCATTGTCACGCAGTTCTGCACCTGGTCAGCCTGGGCGATTGGAGGAGAAACTGCCCTGGGGAGAAACTGCTCCGCATCATTAACCAAAAGATCTTATCCTGATCCTCGCCAACTGGAGTTAGGAACCATGGTTACCGATAATGAGAAGAAGATTCTTTCTGCACTGCATGCCTGGCACACATCTTCAAACTGGTTGTCATCCACCCAATTGCAAGTGATATTGAAAATGAAAAGGAAACTGTGGGCTGTTCTTCTGACGAATCAGAAGAACGGAAAAATACACAGTGATGTGAACACAGCCTTACTGCTAACACCCTTCCCACTGTCATGGGGACACTACTTGAATCTTGGGCCACTGAATGGATAAGTCCACACCAATAAATTAGAACTGACACTAACATTGACCTGTAAGGCTGAGTTCACACTTCAGATATTTGGTCAGTTATTTCCATCACTTATTGTGAGCCAAATTCAGGAGCCAAGCCTACTCTCAGATTAGGCATCATGAATAGATCTGAACCTGTTCTGTGGTTTTGACCCACACTTGCTTTGGGCTGACAATAACTGGTGAAAATAACTGACCAAATAAGTGAAGTGAGAACTAAGCCTAATAGTGATGCACATTCATTCTACAGCTAACAGAAGAGATTCAAAAGCATGTGTTTGCAATAGCACAACATGGTTTAAAAGAACATTTTTTTCTCCACTACTTTATTGGTGCTGCCTCTATGTCCTTATTTTGTTCCACTAAAGAATCATCGAGACACCAGTCTTGCAGGGACATGTAGTGTTTTTTTTTTTGCTTTATTGAAGGCTACTGTATGCTTTTCTTTTGGTTTAGCTAGGACTGTTGGTGGCATTCACGACGATGCACACGTCCATATATGTGACCTGCCTGTCATTTTGATGCACAGTAACTGTTTTGCTACCAGAAAGGACTAGCTTTGCATGTTGCTGCAATGCACAGTGATGTACATCCCTTACTGTCAATTCATAATTTTCAATTAATAAAAAGTACAAGTGAATATAAGAAACTTTGTAATATAGCTCATGAGAGAAAGGTGCTTTTTCTTCTTCTCTTATCAGGCTTGTCCCCCACCTCTTCTTCACTCTCAATTCACTGCTCAAATCCATGTGGGCTGTCTGCTATTGATTGAAAGATCAAGAATAATTGGCTTGTATGATCAGAATTTGCTCGTTCATTTTCTGCTGGGAATCTTTCATCAGGATGAAATATGCTGATTATCAACATCACATCTCCCTGGATAATCAGGGATGAGCTACTGATAATGATTAGAACATAATGAGAGAAGAACAAATCGTTCCTCCTGTATTCTGTATGCATCGGCCTTTGTAGTCCGGCTGGGGCAAATAAGCACCGATGAATGTGTTAACATCCATCAGCGTTTGTACTGCCTGTTCATCAGGCAGTGTAATAACACCATATGTGTCTATCATTACTTCTGGATTGGCATCTAAACTGCTCAGCACCTCAGTGTATTGTTCTCTTTACTGCTGCTGCTCCTGAATGTGTGCTACAGAGAGCAAGAAGAGCAAGTTAACCTGTCCTTATGTATATTCTATGGGCAAACATAAGACCAGATCATTTCAGCCCAGTAGCTCTTAGAAAAATAAGAATTACATATTGCAGAGGGAAAACTGCTAAATATCCCAGATACAGGTCATATAATGGCCATAAAAAGTATTATTCTTCATGTGCAAACAAAGGGGTTGTCTGCTTTTGTTATATTGATGACCTATCTTCAGGATAGATCATCATTATCAGATTGGCAATGGGTACGTCCTATTCACTTGAATAGGAAGGAACCATCACAAAGAGGGCAATGATAATATGGAGCTGAAATTACACTGCTTGCCACTATAATGTCTACAGCGAGCAGGTAAACTGAGAAGAGAGCACATCGCTCGTACGTGCAATGCATTCTCTTCAAACACCTGATTGGCAGAGGTGCCATTAATCTAGCTTCCACCTATCTGATATCGATGACCTATCCTGAGGATAGGTCATCAATATAACAAAAATGGACAACCTCTTTAATCTGAAAAATTATCTGAAATGACTGTTACAGTACAGTATTAATCTTTATAAAAACAAAAAAGTGTTCCTGTAATTTGATAAAACTTCTGACATTTCATTGATTAGTTTAGGTTAGTGGAGATCTGGATGCTAAGATTCCCTTTGGTTGCTAAAATAAAAGTGCTTAGCTGAACACTGTGCCCCTTTGGCTTTTATCTGTTCTGCTCGGGTCAACTTGTAAAACGGATTGTACATGGATAAAAATGGAAAACATACATTTAAAGGTTTTTAAATAAATTTACTCTTACATTGTGAAATCATAGGTGACTTGCGTTCGGAGGCTCGTGGAAATCTCCTTGATCTCTTTGGTGAACCCATTACTGACTGAGAAGGGGTTGAGCCGACTTTCCAGCTCCGGAAGAAGACTTCTGTGCAAATGAGTAAAGACAACAGAGCACAGAGCAGCATCAAAGCAGGACTTGTCCTCTTCCATACCTTCATCTTAAGAACAATCAAGGCATTGAGACGCTGTAAAACAACATAAGATTATACACATAAACCACAAATAATGAGAAAAGGGAAGACAGACAGACATGAGAATAATTGGGGTTCACATTAGGATACAAACCATGATTTACAAATAATTTATAGCTCCTTCATAAAGAAGGTACAAACAAGTGTGAAGATCTGTATGATAACTGTGAATATGTCTAAATCGTATTCTAGAAATCACTTCTCTTCATCTCTAACTAGAATTGCAATTATGCCTTGTTTCTATTGGATATGTACCTCTAATAAAACATTCAATATGAGGTCAGCTTAACAAACCCATGCATGGATTTGTCATCTGTAGTGTCATACATCTTTATTGTTCAGCTGACTTTATCAAGAAATGGTTTCTTGTTTCCAGACAGTACAGCTATTTACAAGAACCTATTCTAAAAATAAAAGTAGAGAAATGTCAATTGAATGGTAGTCTTTGTTGTTACACCCTTTGCGCGGGTGTTATTAAGAATATAGCTCAGTTTTACATCCTGTCTACTGTATGTATTGGACTCACAGTCTGTTAACTTTGACAATTAGGCTTCAAGCACATGACTGTAGTTTTGGTCACATCTGATCTGCATATTTTGTAGATCACAGATGGACCCGTGCATTTCTATGGGTCTGCTGAAAATGTGTCCACATTCGCTTGATCATTCCACAAATTATAGAACATGTCCTATTCTTTTCCGTTTTATGGACAAGCATAGCCAGTTTTAGTAAACAAATGTGGCATGCACGTGGTCAGTATTGGTATTTTGCAAATACACGGTTTGCTAGCCACAAAATGAATACAGTCATGTGCGCAAAGTCTAAATAGAAGGTATAGAATATTGGAAGTACAATTTAGGCCTTAAGTACATGACCTTTTTTCTGTCAGGTTCATCTGGAATTTGCATGAAACAGTATAAGGAGTAGGGAAATATAGTACAGCCTCCACAGACCTCTATTGCTGCCATCACCATGTTACAGATCTGTAGAATTATGATCATGAGCCCTTAAAAGCAATACACAGTGTTGTAGAAATAATGAGGCTAATTTACTTTTGCCTGAATTCCATCTAACATACCACAAAACATTTAGTTTTTTTGTGGAGCTCAAGAAGGGGACATGGCTTTTATGGAATACTCACAATTCTGGTACAAAATAAGCTAGATAAAATGTGGTATAAACTTAGACTATACAGTCTAAAGGTGCGCCAGATTTACCATCTAGCTGCAACAACTGTAATAAATCTGGTGCATTTTAGACTGGCCAAATTCAAAGTATTATCAGCGCTCTTTATTGTCATATTCTTTACATTCTTTTATAACATGGAAATCATACAAATGGGCAGTGTCTGCTTTGTTGTAAATGCTATGTTCAATTTTTGTGTCTGAATTTATCTCCTATTACCTCCTAATTTGAACATTCTCTTACTGCAGGGAATATGTTCTCAAATATGTCAAATTGGGCCCAGATTGGCACTTACAATGTGCATCCTTTAAGCCCCCAATAACAATTCTCTCGTGTGATTTAACATATAAATATATTAGTTAAGGCTGGTGAAAGTTCTTGCTTGCTCTTACTGGACTGAAAATTTGTATGGCTAGTAAACTAGGTTCATAAGATTGTAGCAAACTATTGTGGTATCTTGGGGATGCAGTTTTTATATACACTACGATTGCACTTCTGAAGCACAATAAATTACTAAAATGTGATAATGATCAACAATATCCATTTATGATATATTGGAGATAAACAGAATTTCTTGAAATATTTGCTGAATTTAAAAAAATTCATAAATTTGGACCTGAATCAAATGTACTCCAATTGTCCTGAAATTTAGTGTATAACACTCTCTGTTGTTCCAGGACAAATTTATTACTGTATTACACTGATGTATTACTGCATCAGAGCATGTAGTTGAAAAAAGTTTCACATATGAAAATCAAGTTTGCATTATTACTATTGTAAATTGTCAATACCAGTTTGAAATGTGTTTGTGGAAGGGATTCGGGACATCTAATTGTACCTCTGTCTTTAAATTATAGAAACAAAATTGTAGTTTTGCTTGTACCATTTAATAATTTGTGTGTACCAAACCAACTGGAAAATGAAAGACTGCAAAACTGCAAAACTAAAGACCCAGGGCTCATTATTAGGGATGAGCGAATCAACTTCGGATGAAACATCCAAAGTAGATTCGCATAAAACTTCATTAGACTACTATAGGGAGTGGGAGCTCTGTACAGTATTAGAATATATTGGCTCCGATGAGCCGAAATTATTACTTTGCGAAGTCTCACAAGACTTCAGGTAATAACTTCAAAAATTAATTTCTACTGTAAAACCTTTTACCGAACTCGGGTTTGGTTCCAAGGCACCACTTCCAAAGTTTTTTACAGTAGAAATTAATTTTTGAAGTTATTACCCAAAGTCTCGTGAGACTTTGCAAAGTAATAACTTAGGCTGCCGCTCCGTACAGTATTCTAACAAAGTTTTATGTGAATCGACTTCTGATGTTTTATTTGAATCACTCATCCCTACTCATTATCCAAGATTTAGAATGTGTTTAGTAGCAGCAGTAGTAGCACCAGCCATCTAGCCAGAATTAGTAGTAATGGTGACTTGTAGCGTAAATCATCACATTGGGCTTCAAATGTGCATCATGCTCTTTTACTCCTGGGCCCTGTTGTGTGTCCAGGCAAAAGATTTGGGCCACATACAATATGTTACTAAAACCAAGGCAGCAAGGCATAGTAATAGGAGGGCTCACTTTTTACACTGGCACACAGTGGGCACAACTTTATGGGCACTGAAATGGCATAGCTGTGGAAAAATTGCAATTTTTTCACCTTGTACCATCTGCTCTGAGTTAATTTTGAAAAACACCTGTTGGAGCAAAATGCTTACTATACCCATTGGTAAATGCTGTGAGCAGTGTGGTTTCTAAAATAAGGTCGTTTCTCAGGTCTTTTTTTAATTTAAACTTAGAGCCTCTGTAGTTGTCCGTTAGTGCTGTATAACTCACCAAACTAGGCCTCAAATGCGCTTCTGAGCCCTGCAGTGTGCCCATAAAGCAGTTTACGACCACAGATCAGGTGGTGTATTCAGAAGAAAACTGGTAACAAATTGTAGGGTGATTTTTTTCCCCCTTTAACCAGTTGTAAAAATGAAAAACGTGTGCTCCTAAAGCCATATGGTGCTCCTTCCTTTCTGAGCCCTGCTGTGTACAAAAAAAGCGGTTTATTACCACATGTGGGGTATTGCTATATTCTGAAGAAAATGGGTAATAAAATGGGAGGTGCTTATTCTCTTGTTAAACCTTGTGAAAATGAAAAAAATTGGACCTAAAGTTTGATGAAATGCCTGTGGGGCCAAAGTGCTCGCTACACCCTTTGAAAAATTCTATGAGGGGTATAGTCTCCAAAATGAGGTCACTTTTTAGGGGTTCCTACTGTAGTGATGCATCAGGGAATCTTCAAATGTGACATGGTGCCTGAAAATTATTCCATTGAAATCTGCTCTCCAAAAGCCAAAGCTAAAGTTATACACCTTTTAAAGAGGGCTGTAACCTCCTGACACGTCTACTTTAGCAACTACTTACACCCCCTTTGTAATAACAATTTGGATCTATTTTTCAGCCTCTATGATGTACCGTTTTATTTATTATTCCTTCTACAAGTTATGAATTACTAGCAATTTGCAATGAATTTGCAACAACGGCCAAGATGGGTGTTTCCAGTTGAGGGGAGTTGCCCTTCACACTATCCAATCAGTGTTGCTAATGGTGGTGTATGGGGACACCACCCTTCCCCCAACTGGAAACACCCAGTTGGATCTTCACTGCAAACTGCTATTCACTCCTAACTTCTAGCTCTGATTAGTGTAGGGATAGGACGCAGCTGCTGTGAGGGCGAGATTAGGCAGGGAAAACTCAGCAAAAACACCTAATGAAGTGATCGATCTACAGCTGTGAAACATTCAACTTCTGCTAGTTAATTGCTCACTGGTTTTTAGGCTGCACAGAGCGTTTTTCTGTCACTTTTTTCTGGGGTGATCAGCGGCCATTTTGTGTCTTGTGGTGCACCAGCACAAGCTGCCACCAAGTCCATCAATCCATCAATATTAGTTTTTTTTTTTTTGCTACATCCTACATCAGGGGCTGGGCTGTGCTTATTGTCACCCCTAGAAATTTCTATATTTTATTGAGGGGTGAAATTCAATTGCCAAAATAGCAATCCCCTAAATCTGGTGTTCCAGCTGTGGCTAGCCAAGTGTAATACTGTTTGCTGTCTGGCAAAGGATAGATTTTTTTCTGTGGTGAAATTCAATTGCCAAAATAGCAATCCCCTAAATATGGTGTCCCAGCAGCGGCTGGCAAAGTTTAATAGTGTCCGGCAAAGGATATATTTTGTTCTGGGGTGAAATTCAATTGCCAAAATAGCAATACCATAAATCTGGTGTTCCAGCTGTGACTGGACAAGTTTCATAGTGTCCGTTATAGGATATATTATTTTCTGAAGTGAAATTCAGTTGCAAAAATAGACATACTGTAAATCTGGTGTTCCAGCTGTGACTGGTCAAGTTTAATAGTGTCCAGCAAAGGATATATTTTTTTCTGGGGTGAAATTCAATTGCCAAAATAGCAATACCATAAATCAGTGGTTTTAGCTGTGGTTGGCCAAGTTTGATAGTGTCTGGCAAAGGATATATTTTTTTCTGGGGTGAAATTCAATTGCCAAAATAGTAATACCGTAAATCTGGTGTCCCAGCAGTGGCTGGCCAAGTTTAATAGTGTCCGGCAAAAGATATATTTTTTTCTCGGGTGAAATTCAATTGCCACAATAGCAATACCGTAAATATGGTGTCCCAGCAGTGGCTGGCCAAGTTTAATTGTGTCCGGCAAAGGATTTATTATTTTCTGGGGTGAAATTCAGTTGCCAAAATAGAAATACCGTAAATCTGGTGTTCCAGCTGTGACTGGACAAGTTTCATAGTGTCCGGCAAAGGATATATTTTTTTCTGGGGTGAAATTCAATTGCCAAAATAGCAATACCATAAATTAGTGGTTTCAGCTGTGGCTGGCCAAGCTTAATAGTGTCTGTCAAAGGATATATTATTTTCTGGGGTGAAATTCTGTTGCAAAAATATAAATACCGTAAATCTGGTGTTCCAGCTGTGGCTGGACAAGTTTAATAGTGTCCGGCAAAGGATATATTTTGTTCTGGGGTGAAATTCAATTGCCAAAATAGCCATACCATAAATCAGTAGTTTCAGCTGTGGCTGGCCAAGTTTAATAGTGTCCTGTCCTGCAAAGGATATATTTTTTTCTGGGGTGAAATTCAGTTGCCAAAATAGAAATACAGTAAATCTGGTGTTCCAGCTGTGACTGGACAAGTTTCATAGTGTCCGTCATAGGATATATTATTTTCTGCGGTGAAATTCAGTTGCAAAAATAGAAATACCGTAAATCTGGTGTTCCAGCTGTGGCTGGCCAAGTTTAATAGTGTCCGTCAAAGGATATATTATTTTCTGGGGCGAAATTCAGTTGCAAAAATAGCAATACCATAAATCAGTGGTTTCAGCTGTGGCTGGCCAAGTTTAATAGAGTCCGGCAAAGGATATATTTTTTTCTGGGGTGAAATTCAATTGCCAAAATAGCAATACCGTAAATCTGGTGTCCCAGCAGTGGCTGGCCAAGTTTAATAGTGTCCGTCAAAGGATATATTATTTTCTGGGGTGAAATTCAATTGCCAAAATTGAAAAAATACAGTAAATCTGGTGTTCCAGCTGTTGCTGGCCAAGTGTAAATATGTCCGTTAAAGGGTATATTGCACTCAGCGTGCATCTCCAAGTGTATTTCTTTCTGTTAAAGGGTATATTACAGTAAAAGTTAAAATACAGCATAATCCTCTACATTTGCACACACTGTTTTGCATCTCTAAGTGTATTTCTTTACGTTAAAAGGTATATTACACAAAGTGTTAAAATTGAAGTGCTGAAAGCATAATCCTATATATTTTTTCACACGCTACTGTGCATCTCAAAGTGTAAATCTGTCCGTAAAAGGATACATTTCATCCAGGGCCTAAATACTAGGCCTACAATTGATATTCCCCTAAATCTGTGGTTACTGCTGTGCCTGGATTAGTGTAATACGGTACATAAATAGATAGCCAGATAGTGTTAGGTGCGGTAACAATGAGGAAAACATCTAGTAAGGGACGCAGAGGCGTACATGGTCGTGGTGTTGTTAGTGGTAGAACCAACTACCTCAGGTTCCAGTACCTGCCAGCATTTACAGCGATATTTGGTGGGGCCCAATGCCGTTCTAAGGATGGTAAGGCCTGAGCAAGTACAGGTGCTAGTCAATTGGGTGGCTGACAGTGGATCCAGCATGTTCACAACATTATCTTCCACCCATTCTTCTGCAGAAAGCGCACCGGTGGCGCTTGAAAACAAAGCCCATCAGTCTGTCACATCATGCATATCAGGAAAACAGTCTGAGCCTCAAGTTATGCAGCAGTCTCTTATGTTGTTTGAAGACTCTGCTGGCAGGGTTTCCTAAGAGAATCCACCTAGCCCTTCCCCAGTGGTGGAAGACATAGAATGCACTGACGCACAACCACTTATGTTTCCTGATGATGAGGACATGGGAATACCACCTCATCAGAGACCGCACATCTCTAATGATGACGAAACACAGGTGCCAACTGCTGCGTCTTTTTGCAGTGTGCAGACCGAACAGGAGGTCAGGGAGAAAGACTGTGTGGAAGACGATACAACGGACGATGAGGTACTAGACCCCACAAGGAATGAAGTTCGTGCCACTGACTTTCATAGTTCAGAGGAAGAGGCAGTGGTGAGACCGAGCCAACAGCGTAGCAAAAGAGGGAGCAGGGGGCAAAAGCAGAACAGCCGCCGCCAAGAGAGTTCGCCGGCTACTGGCCACTGCCACCAGGGACCGAGCACCCCAAAGGCAGCTTCAAGGAGTTCCCTGGCATGGCACTTCTTCAAACAATGTGCTGACGACAAGACCCGAGTGGTTTGCACGCTGTGCCATCAGAGCCTGAACCGAGGCATTAACGTTCTGAACCTTAGCACAACCTGCATGACCAGGCATCTACATGCAAAGCATGAACTGCAGTGGAGTAAACACCTTAAAAACAAGGAACTCACTCAGGCTCCCCCTGCTCCCTCTTCTGCTGCTGCCTCGGCCTCTTCTTCGGGAGGAATGTTGGCACCTGCCGCCCACCAAACAGAGGATGTGCCACCAACACCACCACCTCCGTCACCAAGCATCTCCACCATGTCACACGGCAGCGTTCAGCTCTCCATATCACAAACCTTGGAGAGAAAGCTTAAATTCCCACCTACCCACCCTTGAGCCCTGGGCCTGAATGCCAGCATTTCTAAACTACTGGCCTTTGAAATGCTTTCATTAAGGCTGGTGGACACGGACAGCTTGAAACAGCTGATGGAGGTGCCTGTCCCACAGTACGTTGTTCCCAGCAGCCACTATTTCTCAAAGAGAGCCGTGCCTTCCCTGCACAACCAAGTATCTGATAAAATCAAGTGTGCACTGCGCAACGCCATCTGTGGCAAGGTCCACCTAACCACAGATAAGTGGACCAGTAAACACGGCCAGGGACACTATATCTCCCTAACTGCTCACTGGGTAAATGTAGTGGCGGCTGGGCCCCACGGCGGAGAGTTCTTTGGCGCACGTCCTTCCGCTGCCAACGATTGCAGGGCATAATTTTTTGCCTCCTGTAGCCTCCTCCTACTCGGCTTCCTCCTCCTCTTCTTCCACCTGCTCATCCAGTCAGCCACACACCTTCACCACCAACTTCAGCACGCCGTTCTGAAACTCATATATTTGGGGGACAGGCCCCACACTGCGCAGGAGTTGTGGCGGTGTATTGAACAACAGACCGATGAGTGGCTGCTGCCGGTGGGCCTCAAGCCCGGCCTGGTGGTGTGCGATTAAGGGGCGAAATCTCGTTGCAGCTCTGGGACTAGCCGGTTTGACGCACATCCCTTGCCTGGCGCATGTGCTGAATTTGGTGGTGCAGAAGTTCCTTCACAACTACCCCGACATGTCAGAGCTGCTGCAATCTGTGCGCACTTCCGGCGTTCACATCCTGCCGCTGCTCGCCTGTCTGCGCTACAGCATAACTTCGGCCTTCCCACTCACCGCCTCATGTGCGACGTGCCCACCAGGTGGAACTCCACCTTGCACATGCTGGAGAGACTGTGCGAGCAGCAACAGACCATAGTGGAGTTTCAGCTGCAGCACGCATGGGTCAGTCGCACTGCGGAACAGCACCAATTCACCACCAATGACTGGGCCTCCATGCGAGATCTGTGTGCCCTGTTGCGCTGTTTCGAGTACTCCACCAACATGGCCAGTGGCGATGACGCCGTTTCAGCGTTACAATACTACTTCTATGTCTCTTTGAGAAAACACTTAGGGCGATGATGGAAGAGGAGGTGGCCCAGGAGAAGGAAGAGGAGGAGGAGGAAGAGGGGTCAATTTTAGCACTTTCAGGCCAATCTCTTAGAAGTGGCTCAGAGGGAGGTTTTTTCAAAAGCAGAGGCCAGGTACAAATGTGGCCAGCCAGGGCCCACTACTGGAGGACGAGGAGGATGAGGATGAGGACGTGGAGGAGGATGAGGATGAATCGTGTTCACAGAGGGGTGGCACCCAAGGCAACTCGGGCCCATCACTGGTGCGTGGCTGGGGGGAAACGGAGGACGATGACGATACTCCTCCCACAGAGGACAGCTTGTCCTTTCCTCTGGGCAGCCTGGCACACATAAGCGACTACATGCTGCATTGCCTGCGCAACGACAGCAAAGTTGCCCACATTTTAACGTGTGCAGACTACTGGGTTGCCACCCTGCTGGATCCCCGGTACAAAGACAATGTGCCCACCTTACTTTCTGCACTGGAGTGTGATAGGAAGATGCGTGAGTACAAGCGCACGTTGGTAGACGCGCTACTGAGAGCATTCCCAAATTTCACAGGGGAACAAGTGGAAGCCCAAGGTGAAGGCAGAGGAGGAGCAAGAGGTCGCCAAAGCAGCTGTGCCACGGCCAGCTCCTCTGAGGGCAGGGCACCACCACCTGATACGGAACGTGTTAGCAGGAGGCAGCATTTCACTAACATGGTGGAACAGTACGTGTGCACACCCCTCCACGTATTGACTGATGGTTCAGCCCCATTCAACTTCTGGGTCTCCAAATTGTCCACGTGGCCAGAGCTAGCCTTTTATGCCTTGGAGGTGCTGGCCAGCGTTTTGTCTGAACGTGTATTCAGCACGGCAAGTGGCGTCATTACTGACAAACGCAGCCGCCTGTCCACAGCCAACGAGGACAAGCTGACGTTCATAAAAATGAACCAGGCATGGATCCCACAGGACCTGTCCATCCCTTGTGCAGAATAGACATTTATAACTGCCTCCCCTTAACCATATATTCTTGTACTCCAGGGCACTTCTTTATTGAATCCTCTTTTTTTCATTTTACCATTATTTTGCGGGGCAACCCAAAGTTCAATGAACTTCTCCTCCGTCTGGGTGCCATGGCCCTGAGTCTGTGAATGAGGCCTGTGGCACTGCATACAGACATGAATCCTTTTTGGCTGTGATGAGAACATCAACTCCCATAGCATTTCCACCTGATGCCACCCCAACCTCCTATTCCACCTCCTCCTCCCCCAAGTTGCCAATTGATATTGGTTAATTTTTATTTATTTTATTTTAAGTCATTTCCCTATCAACATTTGTTGATTTGCTATTTTACAGCCTTTTTAGTGCCCAAAAGTTTGGGTCCCCATTGACTTTAATGGGGTTCGGGTTAGGGGTGAAGTTCGGGTTGAGTTTGGATCCCGAACCCGAACATTTTCGGGAAGTTCGGCCGATCTTCTCGAACCCGAACACCCAGGTGTTCGCTCAACTCTAGTTATAGGCCCCCTAAATAAATTACATCATCATAAAGCAGACATCTCTTAGATGATAATTATTAATTTACTAACATAACAAAGTTACATCAGATTTGGAAAAAGAGGTTGTGTCAGAAAGCTGAAATCTGGCTGCAACAGGAAGATATTATTACAGTATATGCTTTTTGTCTGCTAAAAATATATTTGATACTACTTCAGACTGTCTGTCAAAACTGTAAATGATTAGCCACATTTTTTCATTCTCCTAAGTGTTATTAAAGTGTTTATCATGCTCATCATTTCAGAATTTTGTCATAGACTGGACCTTGAGATCTTATTAAGTGCAAATGCTGCCAAGCAACACAGATATAAAACTGCCTGAGTACAACAACCAATAGTGAATCATAAGTGCAGTTGGCCTCCTTTTCCACACTGTTTGAACTTTCCAGCGTAATTAATCATCCAGAGTTTCCATACATGATCATACAAGGTTTTATCTTTGTCTTTGGTGTAAAAGACCCATTGGAATAATGTGATTTATAAACGGAACAAGAACTGGTTGGCTATACATCATAGGCATATGCAGTATTTATGTGCAACTCTCTGCCTCAGGATATTGTGATGGTTGATGAATGTGGATTAACTGTATTATAGACTGCTGGGATGAGCAATTAATTGATCCATTGATTCATTCAGATCACCACTTTTGGATGTATTTTCCCTAACCCAAAAATTGGGTAACTACCTCATTTTTTTAAATAACTCAAAAACAAAGAAATCTCATGGAACATACTCAAAACGGGTTACAGTAACTAATGGTGTATAATAAAGGTCATTATTGTGCCTCTTTTCAGTATGCTTATTAATGACCTTGTTGAGTGGTTACAGCAGGCCTGGACTGGCTAATAGGCCACAGAGTGGGCTGTTGGGTCCACCCTTCTTACATTCTGAAAGATCCCAGCCCCTAGCGCCCTGCCTGAACAAGGCACTGAAGTTCAGTGTTGAGCTCACTGCTGCTCCTTCAACCTTGGTGCAAAGCGGGAAGTAGGAACAGAGGTCCCTTCCACCAGCCATGGCTATTCTGCAGAGCTGCAGGCAGGGTACATCAAGATCTTGCCTTTCCCTTACCCTCTTGTAGAAACTTCATGCAAACTGTAACATGCTATCACGACCGGCGTGCCGATCACAGACGTGTGACGCAAAGGGAGGGAAAGCCCTGTCAAAGGGAGAGAGAAATGTGGTGACCCCTAACTCACCTAGAAGCTGGCACCTGACCGCCCTGACGTCCCTAGACAGGTTCTTAACCCGTACGCCGATCACGTGCCTAAACCCTGGCTTTCCTTAAGCTGAGCCCTAAGTAGTGAATAGAGCAGTGGGAGCACTAGTCCTCACCACTAACACAAAAGGAAAACACCAGGGAGAGGACAGACAATACAGACAAAACATATAAGCCCAGGTGGGCGACAACAGCGGACAACAAAAGCCCAACAGGGACCCGGAGGGTAATGCTCTGGTACGACAACCAGGAACAACAGCTACACAGCTCCAGTGGGTCAGTATAGAAGTCCAGGCAGGAAGCTCTATATCTGGTAACCAGAGAAGTGGGAAGGGGGAATATAAAGAGGTTGGGAGTGACGGACAACAGCTGAGGAGAAGAAACTACGGATCCCTGAGTGAGACAAAAAGGATTTGGAGGCAAACACAGAAAGCTACCATTAGGTAACAGCATGATCTTTAGACATAGAGAGCGCAGCCACCTGCTGCAACTTCCTGACCCCAGGTATAACAGAGTCAGACGTGGCTCCTGACACCCTCGTGACAGTACCCCCCTTTCTACGAGAGGCCTCCAGACACTCAGGACCAGGTCTCTCAGGATGAGAGTCATGGAAAGCCCGAACTAACCTGTTGGCGTTTACCTCTGACGCTGGTACCCTCATTCTTTCCTCGGGACCACAGATATTGAAGAGAGCGGCAGACCCGACGAGAATCAACAATTTTGGATATTTGAAACTCGAGATTACCATCAACAATAACAGGAGGGGGTGGTAGCGGTGACGGTTCTAGAGGTGCAACATACCTTTTGAGCAACGACTTATGGAAGATGTTATGGATTTAAAAAGTCTGAGGTAGCTCCAGGCGAAAAGCCACGGGGTTAATGATAGCTACTATTTTGTAAGGACCAATGAACCTAGGACCCTGTTTCCAAGAGGGAACCTTTAACTTAATATTCCTAGTAGACAACCACACATGGTAATTCACTCCTAGGTCCGGACTTGGCGAACGTTTCTTATCAGCCATGCATTTATATTTACCCCCCATATTTTTCAAGTTAGCTTGCACCTTCTGCCATACAGATGAAAGTGATGACGAAAACCGTTCCTCTTCGGGAACCCCTGATGACCCTCCTTCTTTGAAAGTACAGAATTGGGGATGAAAACCATATGCACCAAGAAATGGTGACTTGCCACTGGATTCCTGATGGCGATTATTTATAGCAAACTCAGCTAATGGTAAGTATGATGACCACTCCTCTTGGTTTTCAGACACAAAACACCTTAGGTATGTCTCAAGGTTTTGGTTGGTACGCTCAGTCTGTCCATTCGATTGAGGATGGAAAGATGAGAAAAAGGATAAGTGTACTCCCAAACGGGAACAAAAAGCTTTCCAAAACTTAGAAATAAACTGGGTTCCCCGACAAGAAACATTGGAAGGGACCCCGTGAAGCTTCACGATTTCACTGATTAATACCTGAGCTAGAGTCTTAGCATTAGGTAGTGCGGGTAACGCAATAAAGTGTACCATTTTGCTAAACCTGTCCACTACTACCAAGATAACTGTTTTACCCGCATACAAAGGTAAGTCAGTGATGAAATCCATTGATAGATGTGTCCATGGCCTATTGGGAATGACAAGTAGCAATAAAGAACCTGCTGGACATGTATGAGAGACTTTAGCGCGTACACAAGTAGAACAAGTAGACACAAAATCCATTACATCCTGACGCAACCTCGGCCACCAAAAACGACGAGACAGTAGCTCCAAGGTTGCTTTACTACACGGGTGCCCCGCAAGTGCCGAATTATGGTGTTCCTTTAATAATTTGAGATGCAGGTTTAACGGTACAAACAATTTCTCTGAGGGGCAAGAGATCGGGGCGTCCCCCTGGGCCTCTAACACCTTCCCCTCCAGAACAGAGTGTACAGCAGAGACAACCACTCCTCTTTGTAGAATGGGTACCGGATCACCCACATTACCCCCTCCAGGGAAACTACGAGATAATGCATCTGCCTTGGTATTTTTTTGCCCCAGGACGATAGGTGATGATAAAGTTAAACCTGGTAATTCGAGGTACAGAAGGTTTTTGTGGTCCGTAATCACTGTGAAGGGGTGGACTGCCCCCTCTAAAAAGTGACGCCATTCCTCAAACGCTAGTTTAATAGCTAATAGTTCCCTATTGCCAGTATCTTAGTTCCTTTCTGCTGCAGATAGTTTTTTTTAGAAAAGAAAGCGCAAGGACGCCATTTGCCAGAAGACGAACCCTGAGACAGTACAGCCCCCACTCCCACCTCTGACACATCTACTTCAACAATAAAAGGCTGGGAGACATCCGGTTGGATTAGTACTGGTGCAGAGGTAAACCTTTAGAGAGGAAAATGCCATTTTAGCGGCGTCAGACCATTAAGAAAAATCAGTCCCCTTCCTAGTCATGTCAGTAAGGGGTTTGACAATCACAGAATAGTTTTTAATAAACTTTCTATAGAAATTTGCGAAACCCAAGAACCGTTGCAGTGCTTTAAGGTTCTCAGGAAGATCCCAATCTAAAATTGCCTGGACCTTCCCAGGATCCATACTCAAACCTGAAGCAGATAATAGATATCCCAGGAACTGTATCTCCTGAACGGCGAAGACACACTTTTCAATTTTCGCATATAATTTATTCGTCCGTAGGACCTGCAGTACCTGTCTGACATGTACCTCGTGTGTTTTTAGATCAGACGAATAAATTAAAATATCATCTAGGTATATCACCACAAACCTGCCGATAAGATGACTAAAAATATCGTTAACGAATTGTTGGAAGACAGCAGGAGCATTAGGCAGACCGAAAGGCATGACTAGATTTTCATAATGCCCCTCAGAGGTGTTAAAAGCTGTCTTCCACTCATCCCCTTCCTTGATACGAATCAGATTGTAGGCCCCCCCTAAGATCAAGTTTGGAGAACCACCTAGCACCCGCAATCTGATTAAACAGGTCAGGAATGAGAGGAAGAGAGTATGGGTCTCGGATGGTTATCCAGTTTAGTTCGCGGAAATCTAGGCAAGGACACAGGCCCCCATCTTTCTATTTAACAAAGAAAAACCCTGCAGCCACGGGTGATAAAGAGGGTCTGATGTGTCCCTTAGCCAGACTCTCGGAGATATAATCTTTCATGGCTTGTCTCTAGGGACCCGAAAGATTATAATCAGGTTAATCAGGTTAACCGGGCAATCATAAGGACGGTGAGGAGGTAACTTCTGACAACCCTTCTCAGAGAAAACGTCCTCAAAATCTGAAACAAATGTAGGTAGAGTAGCCGTGGAGGCGACTAAGCAATTGCTATTTAAGCAATTTTCTCTGCAATGCTCACTCCACTCCAATATCTCCCTGGCCTGCCAATCCACCACTGGATTGTGCACTACCAACCAGGGAAGACCCAACACCAAAGAAGAGGGAAGGCCCTCCAGAACATAACATGAAAGACACTCATTATGGTGGTCCCCTACCCGATGGGTAAGTTATGCACAATATGAGTAAGGTTTCTCTGAGACAGAGGAGCAGAGTCAATAGCGAATATGAGAATAGGTCTCTGTAGCGTACAGAAAGACAAACCCATAGTCTGGGCAAAATGGGCATCTATCAAATTAACCGCCTGCTCCACTGTCTAGAAAGAAAGAAATAGTCTCCGTCTTATCACCAAAAACAACAACCGCTGGCAACACAAATTGAGATGTTCGTATGGAGGAAACTTATACCCCCTGGCTGACATCCTCCACACAGCCTGGGGTTAGTAGTTTTCCGACGGTCGTTTGGTTTTGGGTATGGAAGGACAGACATTAATGAAATGACCACACCCACCACAGAAAAAACAAACCCTATGCCTACGGCGAGCCTCAGGAGGACGGACCTGGCGAGTAGTTCCTCCTAGCTGCATTGGTTCGTCTAGGTCCGTACAGACTAGCTGCTGCTTGGGAGGGGTTACTAATTGCTCAGGATTTTTCATTCTGTCCCTAAGATGTCTATCTATTCTGATAGAAAGGTACATAACAGCATCAAGGGAAAAGGGGGTCTCATACAGCGCAAGCGCATCCTTAACCCTTTCGGATAAACCAGAGCAGAACTGACTCCTGAGAGCCGGATCGTTCCACTGAGTATCCGTAGCCCACCTACGGAACTCTGAGCAATACTCCTCTGCTGGCCGATCTCCCTGTAGGAGTCTCGGTAACTTCGACTCAGCCAGGGCGACTCGGTCAGGGTCATCATATATGAGACCCAAGGCCCCAAAAAATCCATCCACTGACCAGAGAGCCTGGCAATCAGTGGGTAAAGAGAATGCCCATGATTGCGGGTCCCCCTGTAGCAGGGAAATAACAATCCACACCCGCTGTTCTTCATTACCAGAGGAGTAGGGGCGCAGCTTAAAATATAACTTACAGGCCTCACAGAATGTCACAAATTTGTCCCCTCCCCCAGAAAATCTGTCAGGAATAACAACCTTGGGTTCCGGAGCAACCTGGTTACCCATAGCAACCGCTGGGCTTGCGGTCTGCTGCAATTGCTGCTGCTGGAGGACCGACCTTCAATCCTGCCACCTCCAAAAACAGGCAGGGAAAATGCTTTGTTAAAGCAGCAATAGAATCCATACTGGATTCTAAATAGGCAGAAAGTGAGAAAAATAAAAAAAAAATTTCCCCTACCTACACAAAATAAGGGCCAGATATAATATCACGACCAGCGTGCCGATCACAGACGTGTGACGCAAAGGAAGGGAAAAGGGAAAGACCTGTCCAAGGGAGAGGGAAAGGTGGTGACCCCTAACTCACCTAGAAGCTGGCACCTGACTGCCCTGACATCCCTAGACGGGTTCTTCACCCGTACGCCGAGCACGAGCCTAAACCCTGGCTTTCCTTAAGCTTAGCCCTAAGTAGTGTATAGGGCAGTGGGAGCACTAGTCCTCACCACTAACACTAAAGGAAAACACCAGGGAGAGGACAGACAATACAGACAAAACATATAAGTCCAGGTGGGCGACAACAGCGGACAACAAAAGCCCAACAGGGATCCGGAGGGTAATGCTCTGGTACGACAACCAGGAACAACAGCTACACAGCTCCAGTGGGTCAGTATAGAAGTCCAGGCAGGAAGCTCTATATCTGGCAACCAGAGAAGTGGGAAGGGGGAATATAAGGAGGTTGGGAGTGACGGACAAGAAACAGCTGAGGAGAAGAAGCTACGGATCCCTGAGTGAGACAAAAAGGATTGCAAGGCAAACACAGAAAGCTACCATTAGGTAACAGCATGATCTTTAGACATAGAGCGTGCAGCCACCCGCTGCGACTTCCTGACCCCGGGTATAACGGAGTCAGACGTGGTTCCTGACACCCTCGTGACACATGCTCAGTGCTCATCAATCAGGACCAAAAGAAGAGTAGGCTGCATACACTGACACTTTGCTGTTCTGTCTGGGCTGCCTTTATTAAGGGGCATAGATGCCCGTGATGAGAACATAGTCCTACCACTTTACAAAACGCTAGTCAGACCACACATGGAGTTCTGTGTACAGTTCTGGGCTCCTGTAAACATTCTGGGCTCATGTGAACAAGGCAGGCATTGCAGAGCTGGAGAGGGTTCAGAGGAGGGCAACTAAAGTAATAACTGGAATGGGGAAACTACAGTACCCTGAAAGATTATCAAAATTAGGGATATTCACTTTAGAAAAAAGACAACTGAGGGGAGATCTAATTACTATGTATGAATATATCAGGGGGCAGTACAGTGATCTATCCCATCATCTATTTATCCCCAGGACTGTGACTGTGATGAGGGGACATCCTCTGCGTCTGGAGGAAAGAAGGTTTGTACCCAAACATAGAAAAGGGTTCTTCACGGTAAGAGCAGTGAGACTATGGAACTCTCTGCCTGAGGAGATGGTGATGGTGAGTACAATAAAGGAATTTAAGAGGGGCCTGGATGTATTTCTGTAGTATAATAATATTACAGGCTATAGCTACTAGAGATGGGTCATTGATCCAATGAGTTATTCTGATTGCCTGATTGGAGTCGGGAAGGAATTTTTTATTCCCGTTAAGTGGGGAAAATTGGCTTCTACCTTACAGTTTTTTTTGTTTTTTTTTGCCTTCCTCTGGATCAACTTGCAGGATGACAGGCCGAACTGGATGGACAAATGGCTTTTTTCGGCCTTATGTACAATGTTACTATGTTACTTTATCTGCCAGCAGAAAAGTGGTATGTGTGTATATATGTGTCTAGTATGTGAGTATCTAACATAAATATATGTGTGTGTGTGTGTGTTTACACGCTATGTGGATATATTTCTATATATATATGTTTGAGTGTATATATGTATTTGCATGATATATGAGTGTATTTATGTATTGTGGCGAGTTGCTCTGGTAGACAGCGGTGCAGGTGCAGTATAGAGGCAAAGAGAGTCCAGGTAGTGCAGCAAACAGTGTTTTATTTCACACTTGCACAAACAAAAAGTTCAAAACAGTCACTTAGTGTTACTTCACACTCACAGCAAAAACTTGAGGCAAAACAAAAGTCCAAGACTGAATCAAATTCACCTGTGTGGTTTAGGTGCGTGTTCACACCCGGCTGTCAGCCCAGCCGCAGGAAAGTCCAACCTCAGGCTTCCAGGCAGACTGCACGCCTCTTTGTAAGCTCTTGCTTCCAGGCCCTGAGAGCTCCACAGTAACGCCGGCAGCTTCCAGGTAAATCACTTGAAATCCTAGGTGTCAGTTTTTCAGCCCAGCACAAGGCTCAGATCTCCAACACAGTGAGACACACTTGCATGAAGCTAGCTGTCTTAAGTGCAGCTAGGTAATCACCCAAAAAACCCAGACCGGCACCTAAAATCCGGTCCAGTATTTGTCCTCACCTGGCTGCAATCAACCCAGCAGCACAGGCTGAGAGGAAAATACCTGTTTTTTACCACAAAACCTCTCACTGTGTCACATACCCCCCCCCCCCCCTTTGTTCAACCCTGAGGGGGTGAACACACGCCAGACAGTATACCCAGAACCGGGCACTCGCATTTCCCTGTAACTGCCCTGCTCTGTGTTCCACTGAAAATCTAAAGTTCTGAAGTCACCCGAACCCTCTGGTGACCCAGGACTTTCCTTCTTTGTCCAGATGGGGACAGGCTGCGGCCAACCCCATATCACTCTTTCAGAGATGGCTTGTCGCCGAGCCACGGGCACCTGGTACGGCTTTAACCAGACTTTTGCCTGGGGCTCAGTGACAATATCACGGTGAGTTATGGAAGGGCATTCAGGGAAATCACAGAACACTCTCCGAGTCTGTTCAGTGGAAAGGCTGCCAGTAATTTTATCTGTGGCAGCCGCTTCCCTGTTAGCAGACAGAGGGACCGGAATCTCTTTCCCTAGATAAACCGGCCGCGGGTTGTTCTCAATATAAGTCTCTCTAACCTGCCAAGGTTTCCGTAAATTTACATGGTAGACCGGCTCCGGCTTTTGCTGTCCTGGCTGGTGTACCTTGTAATTTGGGTCTCCAACTTTCTGTGCTATTTTATAGGTCCCCTTTCCCCTAGCGCTGTCCTTACTGTTCACAGGTGGCCCAACAACCAAAACCGGGTCCCTTTGGCTACGGACCCCAGACACTCGATTGCAGGTCCGGCTTTGGCCTGGCTGAGCCACCTTCCTATGTTTTCTACCTATCCTACTAAGGGGGACTGTCTTCCCCTCACCCACCAGACCTACTGTGGGTCCCTCTGCCTTGGGTTTCTGGGGTTCTAACACCTCACCTGGGCTAGGCCTCACTACTGGAAGTTTTCCTACCTGTCTGGGAACTGTACGTACCATGGCCGGCCACAGGGCTGGTAACAATGGAAAGTCTCTTCCTATTATCACATCATAGGGCATACTCGTGGTTACAGCTACCTCATGGACCTGCCTGCTGGCACACGTGCTTACAGACAACAGAGCAGTGGGGTATTCTATTAAATCTCCATGAATGCTGAAAACCCCGACTCTCCGGCCTGTAAACTCTGTGGGTCGCACCAGGGAAGCCCTCACCAGGGTCACCTGACTCCCTGAATCCAGCAGAGCTGCCACTGGAGTGTCTCCCACCTCCACCCGACACAAATGTTCATCATGGATAACCTCTGACACATTGACCCTTCTGGCATACAATGACTGTCGATACCCAAAGTTTACATCCATGGGCTCACCCAGGAGGGGACAGTTGGCCCGTACATGGCCAGGCTCCTGGCACCGCCAGCAGATTATAGAGTCCTGATCCCCAAAGGGAACATCCCGTGCGGTCTTTCTCAGCTCAGGCCGCAGGGTCTGGGGAGGGGATTTTCTGGGTTTTATTACTCCCTTCCCCAGAGCCCCCCCCTTAAGTTCCTCAGTAGCCCCATAACGTTCGACCAGGTCCACCATCTCCAGGGCACTAGTAGAAGAGGTCTGGCCAACCCAGCGCTGGAGGGGTAGTGGCAATGCCCTCCAGAATTTGTCAGCTACAATACGGTCCAGCATAGCAGTGGGACTAAGTACGTCAGGCGGTAGCCATTTTTGTAAGAGTTTTATCAAATTGTAATACTGGGGTCGTGCTGGCTCAGCTGGGTTAAACTCCCACTGATGTACCCGCTGGGCCCTGACCAACACATTCACCCCCAGTCTCGCCAGGATCTCACCCTTAACCACAGAGTAGTCTGTTGCTTGGTCGTCCGGTAAATCAAAGTAAACCTGTTGGGGTCCGGACGCCAAAAGTCGATGACCTCTGCCCACTGGTCTCGGGGTAGTCTCTCTCTCACGGCCACCTTTTCGAACATCGCCAAGTAGGTTTCAACATCATCTGTCGGTGTCATCTTGGGAACGGCCGTGCGGACTGCTTTCCGGGCATCGTGCACTCCCTGAGGCATCCCTGACTTTTCTAGCACCATTACATGTTGCAGCAGCCGCTGGTTCTTGTCCTGCTGTCGCTGATTAGCCTCTAGCAGTTGTCTGTTCGTCTCTTGCTGCTGTGCGATGGCCTGCTGTTGGACATCCATGGCCTGCTGTAGCTTTAAGTTGGCCTGGACAAGCTGCTTTATCATCTCCTCCATCTTGTCCTGTGTTGGTGGTTGCAGCTTGGCAGGCTTAATCCAGGACATACAACAGTGCCCAAAAAAAAAAAAAAATGCTACGAAAAGTTTTGGCTTTACGCCAGCCTCACTGCAATTGCCCGCATCCGACACCAAATGTGGGGAGTTGCTCTGGTAGACAGCGGTGCGGGTGCAGTATAGAGGCAAAGAGAGTCCAGGTAGTGCAGCAAACAGTGTTTTATTTCACACTTGCACAAACAAAAAGTTCAAAACAGTCACTTAGTGTTACTTCACACTCACAGCAAAAACTTGAGGCAAAACAAAAGTCCAAGACTGAATCAAATTCACCTGTGTGGTTTAGGTGCGTGTTCACACCCGGCTGTCAGCCCAGCCGCAGGAAAGTCCAACCTCAGGCTTCCAGGCAGACTGCACGCCTCTTTGTAAGCTCTTGCTTCCAGGCCCTGAGAGCTCCACAGTAACGCCGGCAGCTTCCAGGTAAATCACTTGAAATCCTAGGTGTCAGTTTTTCAGCCCAGCACAAGACTCAGATCTCCAACACAGTGAGACACACTTGCATGAAGCTAGCTGTCTTAAGTGCAGCTAGGTAATCACCCAAAAAACCCGGACCGGCACCTAAAATCCGGTCCAGTATTTGCCCTCACCTGGCTGCAATCAACCCAGCAGCACAGGCTGAGAGGAAAATACCTGTTTTTTACCACAAAACCTCTCACTGTGTCACAGTATATACAGTGGCTTGCAAAAGTATTCACCCCCTCGACTTTTTTTTTGTGATTTGTTACATTACAGCCTTAAGTTCAATGTTTTATTAATCTGAATCTTATGTGATGGATCAGAACACAATAGTCTAAGTTGGTGAAGTGAAATGAGAAAAATATATAAATAAAGCTATTGATTAGAAATGAAAAACATAAAATTAGCATGTGCGTATGTATTCACCCCCTTTGTTAGGAAGCCCATAAAAAGCTTTGGTGCAACCAATTACCTTCAGAAGTCACATAATTAGTGAAATGATGTCCACCTGTGTGCAATCTAAGTGTCACATGATCTGTCATTACATACAGTATACACACCTTGTTTGAAAGGCCCCAGAGGCTGCAACACCTAAGCAAGAGGCATAACTAACCAAACACTGCCATGAAGACCAAGGAACTCTCCAAACAAGTAAGGGACAATATTGTTGAGAAGTACAAGTCAGGGTTAGGTTATAACAAAAATATCCAAATCTTTGATGATCCCCAGGAGTACCATCAACTCTATCATAACCAAATGGAAAGAACATGGCACAGAAGCAAACTTGCCAAGAGACAGCCGCCACTAAAACTCACGTACCGGGCAAGGAGGGCAATAATCAGAGAGGCAGCACAGAGACCTAAGGTAAACCTGGAGGAGCTGCAGAGTTCCACAGCAGAGACTTGAGTATTTGTACATAGGACGACAATCAGCCATACGCTCCATAAAGTTTGTCAAAAAACAAAAAGGCACATTGTGAGTTTGCGAAAGGGCATGTGGGAGACTCCCAAAATATATGTAAGAAGGTGCTCTGGTCTGATGAGACTAAAATTTAACTTTTCAGCCATCAGAGAAAACACTATGTCTGGCGCAAACCCACCACATCACATCACTCAAAGAACACCATTCGTTTTTCAGCAGCCAGGACTGGGAAACTGGTCAGAGTTGAGGGAAAAATGGATTGTGCTAAATACAGGGATGTTCTTGAGCAAAACCTGTACCACTCTATGCGTGATTTGAGGCTAGGACGGAGGTTCACCTTCCACCCCAAACACACTGGTAAAGCAACACTTGAGTGGTTTAAGGGGAAACATGTAAATGTGTTGGAATGGCCTAGTCAAAGCCCAGATCTCAATCCAATAGAAAATCAGTGATTACACTTAAAGATTGCTGTTCACAAGCGCAAACCATCCAACTTGAAGGAGCTGGAGCAGTTTTGCAAGGAGGTATGGGCAAAAATCCCAGTGGTAAGATGTGGCAAGCTCATAAAGACTTATCCAAAGTGACTTGGAGCTATGATTGCTGCAAAAGGTGGCTCTACAAAGTATTGACTTTAGGGGGGTGAATTGTTATGCACATTGACTTTTTCAGTTATTTTGTCCAATTTGTTGTTTGTTTCACAATGAAAAAAAAAACATCTTCAAAGTTGTGGGCATGTTCTGTAAATTAAATGATACAAATCCTCAAACAATCCATGTTAATTCCAGGTTGTGAAGCACCAAAACAAGTAAAAAGTCAAGGGGGTTGAATACTTTTGCAAGGCACTGTATGTGTGTGTTTCTAGTGGCGATATGCATAAATTATTTAAATCAGGGAGAACTATGTATAAATTGTGTAATTTATGGGTTTGTTGCAATGCATGATATGAATTTTTAATGGGGTACAGTGCATTGCATTATTAGTTACAATGCAGCATTATTAGTGATTGTATAGTCGTAGAGCACAATTGTCCCTGACTGTGTGATGAAGGAAAGTGTGACTTGCCACAGTGTGCACCACTATGTTTTGTGATATGAAGTGGGGGTTGATGATATTGTGTGTGGACTGGTGGGGTTTGTGTGCCAGAGCTGCTTTTCAATCCAAAATACTTTGACCCAAAAAGTGACCCAGGGTTATTCAAGAGTGCTGTGTTCAATAGCCGAAGGCAATCCAATCCCTGTTTTAGGTCATTTTCCTTTTATTTAAAACATAATATTTATTATTCACTTTAAGACCTTTTAAATTGCCCCCCACCCCCAAAAATTAAAAGTGACCATGTGAGTCTTTTCTTTTTACTATGAATTATTTTCATGCATTTGAGATATCACCAGGGATATTTACTTCATATCCCCTTAGAGATATATGCAATGTCTGTACTAGATTGTATCAGTATCTTGTTTAGCAATTATCTAGCAACTTTGTTGCAAATAATTAGTGGTTATTATTCAGTTGTTACCATTCGCGCATTCTCAGTTCGCAATGGGTTATATACACCACTAGTCTCTAATAGTACTGGTATTGCTGGTATTACTGATTCTGATCTTATATTATTAAGCCTAAACTTATGGTATTGTCACTTTCTATCCTTTATCGCGCCGTGTGTCCTCTCTCTTTTCGCCTGCGCTTGTACTTAGACTATTTCCATTCAATTTGCCTATTTTGCGCACGCGTTTGAACTTAGATTTATTCTCTCTAGTTAGTCATCAGTACGCATGCTTGGGGACTTCCGCTAACATATACACTATATCAAAATGGGGGGTGTGGGGGGGGGGGGAACCACATTAAGGTAACCAAGTAAATATGAATTTATTATAATTATACTCCTGAGAATTACAGTGAACTAGAATAGCAGTGACCATATTTATAATAAGTTAATTACACTGTATATGAATTAATAGTCATAAATACATATTTATATATGAATTAATAGTCATGAACTACATAGTCATGAGTTACATAATCACAAATTAATAGTTATAAATTACATATTTTATCTTTATTCATAATTGTGCTTCAACATTTCTTTATATAGTTTATTAATGATAGTAATGAATTATCTATAATATCTACCACCTTCACCTACACCAATCCTATAAATCAATGCTAAATTCATTTTAATTTTTTATATTGTTTATATTTTATATTATATATAATACCGTTATAGTTTCTATTTACCCAGTTATTTGTTACCTTCATTTTCTTCATTTTCATTATCATTTTTTTTATATTTATTTATTCTCCTGTTGCCCCATAAGCTTAATAATAATGTATATTAGTCTGATGTATTTATTAACTACCCATCCATGATTTCTTCTACATGACCCAATATCCCCCTCTTGAGCTAGGATTTATATTTCATTTCTACATATAATGATAATTAAATCGGTTGGAGAATTATCACAGGGATAACTAATGTATATCCCTGACACCTATATTAAATAAATGCCGTAAATGAAAATCCATTGTTTAGTCCATCTGGGCTTATTATGTTAAGCCTATGAATCCAGTGAGCTTCACATTGTAACAGTCTCCTGTCCAAATTGGCACCTCTAGGTCCCAATTTCATCTTCTCTAATCCCCAGAAACGTAATAGGCTTGTATTTTTTCTATGAACATATCTCATATGTCTTGAAATAGACGTATCCTTCTCTGTTTCTATTGTACTTAGGTGACCTGAGATACATCTCAATTTATGTGTAGTCTTTCCGACATACAACTTTGGACATGGGCAAGATGCTACATAGATTACCACTTGGGTCTTACAATTAATAAATTGTCTGATCTCATACTCCTTTTTATCACTTGGATTTATGAATTTTTTAATACGTGGAATATATCTACAAAATCTCCACATAGTGCTGATCCTCGATATTTTTCTCTCTTAGACTTGCCCTTAGTTCCAGTATCTTGAAAGAAACTGTGAACCAGATGGTCCTTCAGATTTAAACCATTACGAGTGAGAACTGGCTTCAGTTCTCTGCCTGATTGTATGATATGCCAGTGTTTTTTTAGAATCTAGTATATTTCTTTGTTGTATCCTTTAAAAGTGCCAATGCATCTGATAATATCAATTTTTTTTTTTTTTTGGGGGGGGAGAGTTTTAATAAATCCTCCCTCTCAGTGTTTTTAGCCCTATTGAGGGTTCTTTTAAGAGGACGTATCAGATATCCTCTGTCTTGAAATCTCTGAAAACGATCACTACTACTGTCTATTTAATAAATAACATATCATTAGTACAATTTCTCCGAGCTCTCAGGTATTGTCCAACTGGAATCCCCCTGTTAGGAGGGAGAGGGTGCCAACTAGTCCAGTGTAAATAGCTGTTCGTAGAGGTCAGTTTCCTGTATATCTCATTATCTAAGTGACCCTTCTCTGTTTTTATTATTTTAAGATCCAAAAAATAGATCTCCTTTTCCTGGATCTTGTATGTGTATTTCATGCCTATATCATTGTTGTTCAATGCCTAGGTGAATTCATAAAAAAATTAATATCCTCCCTCCCATAGGATGAGGATGTCGTCTATATACCTGAAAATTGTGGCAGGTGTATGACGACGTTCCCTTTGTGATCACCAAGTCTACTTTGTTACCTTATTGTGGTTCTTCCGCCACCCGCCCCCCCCCCATTTTGATATAGTGTATATGTTAGCTGAAGTCCCCAATCATGCAGACTGATGACTAACTAGAGAGAAAAAATCTAAGTTCAAACGTGAGTGCAGAATAGGAAAAGGGAATGGAAATAGTCTAAGTATAGGTGCTGAGAGGACGCATGGAGCGAGAAAAAAAAGTATAAGTCCCGGAGCATGCGCATTACAGGAAGGAGGTGACGATTACATCTATTACTGAATTCATGCATAAAAGCACCTATCCTAGACATCATTTACAAAGTTAGATAACCCAATTGGCCCCTGCAGTTTTAGGAATAGATTTCACACATTGGACAATATGAAAGGCAAACCCGCCTTTCATGTTTGAATGAAGCTCAGTGAGAGCGCTCGTTTTGGCAGTAGCTCTGTTACCCCTAAGGACTCCGCGTCTAGTGGTTAAACATGTTGGGGGAGCTGCGTTCACACTGTTTTTAAGTGAAGTGACTATGTGAATATTTTGGAATAGTGTTGGGGTGTGCTGCAGGCACCCTGTCAGCTCAGATTAATATTCAAATGCAAGGGAGACATTAGCGATGAGGGATAGAAAGTGACAATACCACAAGTTTATGCTTAGTAATATGAGCTCAGAATCAGTAATTCCAGCAATACCAGTACTATTAGACACTAGTGGTCTATATAACCCATCTCGAACTGAGAATGTGCGAATGGTAACAACTGAATAACAGCCACTAATTTTTTGCAACAAAGTTGCTAGCTAATTGCTAAACAAGTTACTGATACAATCTAGTACAGCCATTGCACATATCTCTAAGGGGATATGAAGTAAATATCCCTGGTGATGTCTCAAATGCATGAAAATAATTCATAGTAAAAATAAAAGACTAACATGGTCACTTTTAAATTTTACATATTTTTTGTTGGGGGGGGGGGGCAATTTAAAAGGTCTTAAAGTGAATACTAAATGTTATGTTTTAAATAAACAGAAAATGACCTAAAACAGGGATTGGATAGCCTTCGGCTATTGAACACAACAGAGTAGCTTTTCAATACCAGTCCGGCCCTGGCTTACATAGTAATATTTTCATATTTGCAGATGATATTAAAGGGAATGTGTCAGAGAATTATCTATTGTTTAAGTCACATTTTATGTTAAAATGCTTTTTTTTTTTTTTTTTTTTAGAATTTTTGGTGTTTTTTAATTTTCTGTTTCACTATATAAAAAATGTATATAATCCTGCAATTTTCTTATTGGCCAATAGTTATAATTGGTCATGATTTCCTGTTCTGTACAGGTAACTTTTCAGTAGCTATTATCATTATCACCGCAGGCAGAATTACAAGGACACATAACACCTATGTATAGATTACACATGATCAACCATTCAGAAAAAAGTGACATTACAGTTTATCAGCTCCTTCCTGGCCTCTGCACAGGTCGCAGTGCATGCGTAAGTCAATAGGGTCAACTCCTGTCCATTGTGTCTATGGCCCATGTAACTCAAAAGACAGGTAGTCTTAACATATTATAAGCCTAGTGGCCAGTGTGAAAACCGCAGAATTAAATAATTAAAAAAAAAATATGATAGTGACATGGAAAAATAAAACAAATACTAAAAATTCTAAAAAAACACATGTTTAACATAAAAATGTGATTTAACCAATAGCTTTCTGATGACACATTCCATTTAAAATCTGTAAAAAAAATCTACATATGGCTCCTCTACATAATTTCGGCAGATCCTCTGCCAGCATAGGGACTTAAGACAAGTGTCTAAAACACCAGACTTAAAAAATGACTCTCAAAGTGCATACTCATTGAATTATGTAACAATTTAAACCTCAGATGAACAACACATGACAAATTTCACTGTATTTATTTAACCAAAACTATCTGTGAAAAATTAAGTACAACCTTACTGCTTCCATAGTAATTCAGAGTGTAAGTAGCAGCCATCTTTGCTAATCAAATTCCCTTGATTAATTGATCAATCAGCAAATGTGACCACTATAAAAGCAGGCCTTTTGACAGTTTGCTAGTCTGGAACATTCAGGCAGAAAAACATCAGCTATGATCTTAGAGACGCAATTATTGCTTTCCATTAAGCTGTGAAGAGTTATAAGGCAATTTCTAAAGGTTATATTATATGGGCAGATTTTCATAGGAATTCTCGAAATCATTTGGCATACTGCCTTCAACTTCCTGATGAACAAGCTTGTTCATCAGGCAATTCAGATCTTTCAGCATGCTGAAAGATCTGGATTTGGCGGCGGCACACTGCTGTCCTGCATGGGGATGAGTGATGCCATAGTGATCGCTTCTCCCCATACTGCTGAGGAAATTGCTGCATGTAATGAAGCGGTGTCCTCTGCTAGCTATCTGGCATATGCTGGGAGGGAACGCTTCCCTCCTGACAATCGCTTGCAGGATCGGGGTGTTTACTACACCGTTAATTCAATCATTCTACAGTGTGAAACATTATTCACAAGTGGTGGAGCAACATTCAAGACAATTGAAAGGGTTATTTTTTTTTATTTTTTTTATCTTAACATGCCCTAGACTTACAAGAAGTGACTTATGATTATGCATATTCCCTTACTGGACGAGAACTGTGCTCCCCGATTTCATTGTCGGCACTTCCGGGATCGCATGCCATACATTGAGCATGGGATCCTAGCCTGATTTCAACCCACAATTGCGTCTGCAGAGAGCCTTGCGTCCAGACAGCTTACAGCGCTCGAGGCTGCCTGACTGTGCAGGAGCAACCTCCATACAGTGTGGGTGGAAACCTAGCTAGATTCATGTGCCCAATGTACAACATGCCATCACTGAAGTGACGGCAAAGGAATTAGACTGGGGAGCACTGTGTTCGCCCAGTAAGGGAATATACATCATCAAAAGTTACTTCTTGTAAGTCTGGGTGCTGTAAGCATGTTGAGATAAAAAATAAAAAAAATCTTTCCAGGAGTGGACGTCACAGTAAAATCACCTGAAGTTCAAACTGAGAGAAATTGCAAAAAATCCAAGAGCTACTTCTAAGACTCTACAGGTCTTAGCTAGCATGGTAAGTGTTCACCTTCATGACAGTACAATTAGAAAAAGACTAACTAGCTACAGAGGAAGCAGCTGATTTGGGGCCTGAACTCAGAAGGGGCCCACCTAGGAGGAGGACTAAAAGATCATATTGTCAGGGCCCCCTAACAGTATTATAAAATTACATTATATAAAAAGGCACTGTAGCAAACGGATGGAGCGGCTTCCAGACCTCATCTTAAAGAGCAACCTTGACTAGCCACAGGAGTGGGCATTGCACGGGAGGAGGGGGTTGCAATAAAGTTGCTGGGTGGAGGGGGCGGCCGGTTCAAAAATTTGCTGTGGGGGCCACTCATTTCTAGTTACGCCACTGTGAACAAGTGTGGCTTGTTTTGAAGGGTTTATTTTACTTGCATAGCATTGGCATATTCCATAGCGCTTGTTCACAATGAAGCCCACAATCTAAGTTCTCTATCAGTATGTCTTTTGCAGTGTGAAAGGAAACCAGAGTACCCAGTGGAAACCCATGCAAACACAGGAAGAACATACAAACATGCAGATGTTGTATTTGGTCGGATTTGTGCCCAGGACCCTAGTTCTGCAAGGCACCAGTGCTATCCACTCAGCCACCATACTACCATGAGAAAACCTCTTCTTTCTAAAAACAACATGACAGCCCAGACTAAGTTTGTAAAGTTGCATCCAAACAAACCATAAGACTTCTGGAACAGTGTTCTTTGGACAGACATTTTTGGCCATAAGGACAGTTCCACATTTGGCGAAAAACCAAACACAGCATATACACCTCAGACCAACTGTCAAGCACAGTGGTGGAAGTGTGATGATTTGGACTTGTTTAGTAGCCACAGGACCTGGGTACATTGCAGTCAATGAGTTGATGATTTGTATACCAAAGTATTCTATAGCCAAATGTGAGGCCATCTATCCAACATCTAAAGCTTGGCTGAAACTGCATCACACAAAAGGACTATGACCCCAAGCACACCAGCAAACCTACAGCAGAATTGCTGAAAAGAATTTAGGTGTTCCAATTGTCAAGTCAAAATCCAGACCTCTGCTGTGGCAGGACCTGCAGAGAACTGTACATAAGTGAATGCCCGCAAATATCAATGAATTGAAGCAACGTTGCAATGAAGAGTGGACCAAAATTCCTCCAGAACGAGGAAAATGTTTACTTCATGTGACAGATGAGAAAAGTGGTTCTACAAGCTATTGATACAGTGTGTACTTAGTTTTTTACACATGGAACAATGGAATCTGGAATCCCTAGTTCTTCTGGGGTTGTATTTACCTAATTTTAAGACCTTCTAAGGAGCAGATTTATTTTTTTAGTTAAATTCTGATATGTAAAACCACAGAGTTCATACAGGGTGTTCTTTGTTTTTCTCATGAGTGTAAACGAGGAAGATATTATACTTGAAAGGGATTTTTTGAAACTGGAAGCATTTGAGCATACTACTGGCAAGTTTAATGTAGATAAACCACGGTGACTTGTAATCCACAATACCTACCTTCTGGACTTTGTCCTTTTACCATAGTGCCTTTTCCTGTGCGGCATCTGATGAAGGCCAACTGGCCGAAAACGTTAATATATTGCTGTAAATTTGGTAAATAAATCACATGTGCTTTGCAAGCTACTTTCTGGAGTACAAAGTATCTACTTCATTCCTGTAGATAAATGAATTGTTATTAATTTGGGATGGTAACACAGAAATATAATTTGTGAAGCTGAAAAAAGACATATGTCCACCCAGTGATTGATGTAGATATAGCCAAAGAAAAATACAGAGCGCAGACATAGGGTGATACCAAACAAACACATGTATGCTCATTGGCATAAGATTGAAGACTTGCTGGCTTTCCAGCACTTCCTCTAAAAATACTCACACTTTATAAAAAAATAAAATCCACATGAACTGAAAATAAAAGATATAAAACATGGTGTGGTCCAAATAATCATTTCTGGATGATGGGCCTTTATCAGATCGAGGACTGATGGTTCAACATGAGTACACATTATACAGTATATATACCCAAAGCAATTCAAAAACTGTCACCGAAACCACTGAAATAAAGAGTGGAGACTGTAACAAATTCTCCACAACTAGTCAACTTAAACAAAGATGCATTATATAATACCTACCAAAGAAGAGAAAAGAATACCGAAAACCCAACGCGTATCGCCAGGCTCTGCTGGCTTCCCTTGCCAACCACGCACATTTCCACCATGCTATTTTTATGATAAGTATTACCTTCATACTATTCAATGTTGATGGATCTTATGCACTTTACTTATTGTTTATTTATGTGGGACTGTGCTCATACATATGTGGTAGTGTCAGGGTGGCGTGCGGTACGTATTTAGTCCACACTGACATGACTCATTGTATACAATGGTTTTAACTTGTCCTTCTTGTGTCTGTTGTTCTCAATAAATTTGATATATATTTTTTTAGATGTGCGGCTCTTATCTCGGTATTCTTTTCTCTTCTTTGGTGCGATTGCATATTCAATACCGTGTGCTGGCACTCTTGTATTATTTCGGTGTGCCCCCATTTCTTAGGGTATTTGTTTGCATTATATAATACCTAATAGAACATAATTTGTATTTAAGTTATTGCTTAGGTATGGCTTGTCAGGGAATCCAAGGAGTAAATGAAATGATCAAGAAGTTCAACAATGTAGAATTGCTGTTCATCCGGCTTGTCAGAGTGAAGCACCTGGAAGATGCAGGACACTAAATCGCAAAATACATACTGTTGTGTACATTAGCCCTAAGAGTGACGCCTGTCACTTTCCTGTCATACTGACGCAATAGGAGAGGAAAACACTGGACCTGTTCATTCGGGCGTATGGGGCGAAAATGGCGCACTTGAGACAATTGGTGTAATTTAATGGTGATTGTTTATTAGAGACAGAGACAACGCTTTTCAGGGTACTGCGGACCCCTTTATCAAGTCTGTGAGCTGGGCAGCGCTGGAGTCTCAGCTGGGATCAGCACGTGGAGGAAGCTGACTGCCTGGCCTGAATGACACCGGTTGTCTCAAGTGCGCCATTTTCAGACCATATGCCTGACTGAACAGGTCCAACGCTTTCCGCTCCTATTGAAACAGTTTTACCCAAGTGGCGGAGTGGCATCCACCCGAGGGTACCGGACAAACCGAGGCTGCACCAATACCAACCGCTAACTATATACACATCACTTTCATTGTGGTTGTACCCAATTAGGTGCAACCCCAATAGGTGAGTGCATTTGTATCGACTCATTGACCCAAATCACCAAAAGGTTTACCTTGTGGCCATTACTTGCTGTCATGCTGACGCACAGTAACTGTTTCACTACCACAGCGGACTATCTATTCATGTTTCTGCAATGCACACTGATGAACACCGAGATATACGCTCTCTGCAGCCGTGTCAATTAATTTGGATCTAATCAAATTTTTTTTATTCCCCGAATTGTCCGAATCGATTTTTTGAAAAGTTTGCTTATCTCTAATCACATGTACACAGTCATTTTTATTTTCATTTTAATGGATTTCAAAACATTCTGAGACTACTTTGAGCATGCATCCACCTCTGCAGTTTTCTATAACAATTAAGATCAATAATTCTGACTAAGTGACAGGGGTGGATTGGCCATAGACTCTACAGGGAAATTTCCCAGTGGTCCGATGCCCAGGAGGCTGCTTGAGCCCTCCTCCTCACAGACAGCCAGGTAAATAATGATCTGTTGTTCCCAGTGTTATTTAACACTGGGGACATCAAGTAGTTATGTACCTGGCCGACAACCACAGATGTCTTCCTGATACCCGAATTCAATTGTTTTGCCATTCTCAGGCAACTGGAGAAGAAGAACGTAACATGGCAGCTGGCACAGAGGGGCAGCTTCTGAGGAGGTATTTTGCGCTGCTGGGGCATTATTTTGAGATACAATATGATATCGCTTGCCCCGGATACTTCTGTTGGCCTGCCTTCTCTCAATTTGGACATGCCTACAACATTGGACCACTTTTATCTTTTTTTTTTTTTACAGGGCCCCTTTAAGTTCTCTTTACCTCCTTCTAAGTGATCACATAAACAGTTATTTTTATCTTTATTTTCATTTTCATTTTTACTTTTCATTTTATTTCTTTTGTTCTATTTTTGTTTTGTTCTATTCTTTTGTTCTGATTACCTTCTATTTATCCAAAAGTTTAACCCCCTCAGAATGTGTTTGAAAATTATATGATATTTCTCCATATTTGTTAACATTATTTGGTGTAACTCATTGGCAGACTAGCATACCATATTTAGCACTAGAGAGACCTCCTCATAGTCTCTCCACCAGTAGTGGAAGTGCAGGCATCTATGCTCTAGTATCCTGCATCTCCTAGTAACATGATTCACTCTGACAAGCCCTGGAAGCACAGGGGCTTTAAAAGCAGTGTCCTGTCACCTAGAGAACCTCATTCCCATGCGCTTCTACATTGTTGAACTTCTAGTCATTTAATTTACTATTTGCATTCCCTGACAAGCCATATCTATGATTCAAGTGGAAATAATGTTTTAACGTATTATTTACTGTATCTTTGTTTAATTGACTAGTTGTTGACAATTTGTTACAGTCTCTACTTTTATTTGGGTGGTCTTGGCACCAGTTTTTGAATTGCTTTGGTTATATACAGTGGACATAAAAAGTATACTTTTTGACTATAACTCCAAAAGATATGTTTGGCACAAAAACAACACTGCACATCACCAAAAGAACACCATACCCACAGTGAAGCATGGTGGTGGCAGCATCATGCTTTGGGGCTGTTTTTCTTCAGCTGGAACTGGAGAACAGTTCCAAATACCAGTCAATATTGGCACAAAACCTTCAGGCTTCTGCCAGAAAGCTGAACATAAAGAGGAACTTCATCTTTCAGCATGATAACAACCCAAAGCTTACATCCAAATCAACAAAGGAATGGCTCCACCAGAAGAAAATTAACGTTTTGGAATGGCCCAGCCAGAGCCCAGACCTGAATCCAATTGAAAATCTGTGGGGTGATCTAAAGAGGGCTGTGTACAGGAGATGCCCTCGCAATCTGACAGATTTGGAGAGTATTTGGAGACTGAGTGCTGTAATAAAATCAAAAGGTGCTTCAGCAAAGTATTAGTTTAAGGGTGTCCACACTTATGCAACCATATCATTTTATTTTTATATTTTTTCTTCCCTCTACCTAAAAGATTTCAGTTTATTTTTCAATTGAGTTGTTTATAGGTCACATTAAAGGTGGAAAAAGTTCTGAAATGATTTATCTTTGACTCATGTTTTTACAGCACAGAAACCTGACATTTTAACAGGGGTGTGTAGACTTTTTATATCCACTGTATATATACTGTGTACTCATGTTGAACCCTCAGTCCTGTCCCTGAAGAATCGACAGCACCCCAAAACACATTATTTTGACCACACTGGAAATGGAATTTTTTTTGTTTATCCTTTTCTCTGCTATACGTCCACCCAGTCCAGTCTATTATTCTGCAAAGTTGATCCAGAGGAAGGCAAAAAAAAAACTCATGAGGTAAAAGTCAATTTTCCTCATTGTAGGGGACAAATTCCTTTCTGACTGTAATCATGGCAATCTTAATAACTCCCTGGATCACCCACCATTTTCCAGAAATCTAACAATAACCTGAAAGATTATTTCATTCCAGATGCACATCCAGTCCCGTCTTAAACCCTGTTAGTTGAGTGTTGCTGTATTTCTTTATCCTGCTTCCCAAAAGGCAAAAAAGGATTAAAATGTCCTATTTACACCAAAATAGAGCCAATGATGATGGCAACTCATCTCGCAAAAATAAGTTCTCACACAGATCCGAAGAGAGAAAAACGTATGGTTCTCAGAAAATAACTGTACTGGTACCCTGACACGCTGTTCAATACCAACATGGTGCCCGTAAACCAATCCATCAAAATTGCACTGATACTAACAATTCAATACTAACAATTTTTGTTCATCAAATCTTTTTTTCACTATTTCATATATTTTTTTCACTTGTTATATATCTATTTAAATTTTTTTTTGTTGTTGTTGCATGTCACATGTACATGCAATTTTCACTATCAAATTCATTCATTCTTCACCATATTTTCCATTCACCACTTTTTTTCATAATTTGCAATTTTATATTAGGCATGCTGAAGCCAATTTACATGCTATCGAGTTCCTATTTTGTGCCTTTCTCCTGTTTTTCTTTTCCTTTTTCTCACCTTCATGTATTTTATATTCTTTATCATTATCACCTTTTCACATAGTGTGCGTTCACTAATCATGTTTTTATTTATATTTTATTTCATAATTATGGTTTACACCATACACATTCACATAATCTCATCTTATTTTTATATAACACTTATTGCACCTGTTAATTATGTATTTATCTGTATTATGAACTAATCATTAATTATACATATAATATTTTTAATCTAAATTATTTATGATGTGTATTTATAATAGACACTCAAGGCTATTATTATTTTTATATATTTCTTGTACTACTTTCTGTTATATTTTTAGCTTAAGAAGGTCCTCTTGCCAGCTACTTATAATTGTGCTATTACACCCCAGTCTATCTAACATGTAATGCCATTGTTTTGTTGCCTTTTCAAATATGGCCACTGAGCATGCGCCGGCCCAAGATGCTTCCCCGGCCCTGTGACGAAGCAGCCCGCCCAAGTTTCTGGGTGCTCCGCTCCGTCTCTTCAGAGGTGCCGCAGCAGCGTCTCGTGGCTGGTGGCGTGCCAGGACTATGGCGCGCCATATAGTGGGCAGTTGCTAGCTTAATAGCCAAATGTACACAAGTAACTTTGGTTGTCTTTTTGATTGGATGTACTTGATTCTGGGAGGGCCAGCATAATTGAGTCATGCAGGGCATTGGTGCATTGCTTATTAATAGATTGCCCACCCAGTGAACACATCATTTTTAGCGCTATATATATCTGCTATGTTCCCACCAAGCACTGCCCCTTAAGAAATCTGACGGAGAAACGTGTGTTGGGACATAGTTGGGGTCTGACTTGAAGCTGGGACTTTACAATTTGGTTGGTATTTTTAATATATTGTCTGTGTACAATATATTATACCACGTTGACTATCCTTTTTCAATATATGTTATTTAACTCTTTTATGAAGTCCTGTACTTGCACTTTATAATACCTCCTAAAAGAAAACTTTTACACTTGCACTTTATCATATACATCCCGCGGTTGTTGTTAACCTTTTATCACGTCTGAGATGGCAGGTAAAAGACTTGCGGCGCACAGGTGAGGTAAAAAGAGTACCCTTCCACTAGGGAGAGGGAGTAGTGGTGACCCCTAGCTCGCCTGGCACTGGCACCTGGCTGCCCTGACGTCCCTAGACAAGCTGCTAACCCGTACCCCGATCACGTGCTTTGACCCTGGCTTACTCTGAAATAAGCCCTAGGTAGTGAGTAGGGCAGTGGGAGCACTAGTCCTCACCACTGACACCTAGGGTAACAAATGGGAAAGGACTAACAACACAAACACGACAAACAATCCCCAAAGGGAGACAACAAAAGGAGTGAACCGGAGATCCAACAGCTCCAGTTCCAACGGCTCCACAGCAACAGTTGTCCACCTGAGGTCAGAATAGAAGATCTGGAAGAAAGGTCTATATCTGGCAACAAGGGAAGCAGAAAGTGAGAATATATAGTAGCTGGGAGTGGCTGGCAGAGAACAGCTAAAAGGAAAAGCTACAGATTCCTAAATGGAACAAAAAGGATTGCAAACCTAAGCAGGAAAACCTGGACGGGAATCTATTCTCACCATTAGGTCATGGAGCGATCTCTTGAGAAATCGAGCGTGGAAGCCACCTTCTGTGACCTTCTTACCCCAGACACAACAGGGTCAGTGATAGGTCGTGACACCCTTGTGACACCTTTTTAATTTATTTGTGTATGCCAATACTGTTATGTAATGCATAGTTACATAGTTAATATGGTTGAAAATAGACATAAGTCCATCAAGTTCAACCAAGGGATAGGTGGGGACGCGAATCCCAGAAGGAAGTGAGACTCAGATTTCTACACGCTTTTATAAGCATTAATGTCATTCAGTTTTATGAATTCATCTAAACCCTTTTTAAAACTGTCCATTGTTCCTGCTGTGACCACGTCCTGAGGAAGTCTTTCACACAGATTTATAGCTCTTACAGTAAAGAAGTTTTGATGCTTCTGGAGACTGAATATTTTTTGCAGTCGGAGACAGTGCCCCCTTCTCTTTTTGAGAGCATTTGACATGGAACAGTTTTTCACTGTATTTTTTGTATGGCCCATTTATATATTTTTATAGGTTAATTATTTCCCCCTTTAGATGTCTCTTCTCAAGACTAAATACATTTAATTATTTTAATCTTTCTTCATAACTAAGAACCTCCATGCCCCTTATCAGTTTAGTCGCTCCCCTCTGTACTTTTTCCAGCTGCAGAGTGTCCTTTCTATGGACTGGCGCCCAGAACTGAACTGCAAATTCCAGATGAGGCTGCACCAACGCCTTGTAAAGTGGTAATATTACACCCCTGCCCCGCTAGTCCATGCCTCGTTTAATACATGACAATATCCTGGTAGCCTTAGAAGCATCTGATTGACATTGTATGCTGAAATTTAATCTACCATCTACCAGGACACCCAAATTCTTCTCTTTAAGTGACTCTCCCAATGTTACATCCCCTAGGACATATAAAGCACGGAGATTATTACTACCAAGATGCATAACTTTACATTTATCCAGATTGAACTTCATTTGCCAGGTTGATGTTCAATCACTCAGTGTTCAAGTCAGCTTGTAGTTTATGGACATCTTCCATAGACTGTAGAGTACTACATATGAGGGTGTCATCTGCAAAAATAGAAATGGTACTATTAATCCCATCCATATCAATAATAAAGAAATTAAATAATAGAGGACCCAGCCCTGAACTTTGGGGTACACCACTTATAACCTGGGACCTTTCTGAATAGGGATCATTGACCACAAAGTATCATTTTATTGAAAAAAACGAATATTTTCATTTTACCAGCCAAGTATTGGGGAATGTTGATTGCTAAATATTGCACGAGGTATCTCTATCAATCTTAAAAGTAAAGAAATTCAAATTTAGAAAATTGTACATCTTTCCAAATTTTCTATAAATTTAGCATTTTTTTCACAAAAAGGAAAAAAATATTGACCCACATTTATAGCTAACATGAAGTATAATGTGTCACAACAAAACAATCTCAGAATCTGTTGGGTAAGTAAAACCATTCCAAACCTATTATCACATAAAGTGACACAGTCAGATTTGTGAAATTGGGTCTTGACAGGAAGGTGAAAATTGACCTAGGGTAGAAGGGGTTAAACACACATAGTGTAATGGGGAAATAAACAAGCATCCAAACATTATGCCTAAACGGATACACACACAAATGTTAATGTGAGAAGAAACCGTGGCTTTTTTTTATCAACAAGCTTTGAAAAATTCTTCCTAATTTTTAACAGCAGCAGCAGTACAATGTGGATGTGGAAAGGGTATGGTAAGGTCTAAGGTATGTAGGGGTAACAGTGGCATTTGGGGGAAATGACAGCAGTAGCAGCACAGCATGGAACAGACAAGGCAGTAGTTGTGTGCGGCATGTGTTGGGTAGTAGAATGGTAGTAGTAGTGGCAGCTGCATAAGGGTAATATTAGTGTCAGTAGTGGGAGTAGCAGCTGCGGTGGTGGTGCAGAACATGATGGCATCTAGGCAGACAGCAGCAGTGGCATGATAAGGCAGTGGCATGATCATCAATATCCACTGTCAGCAATGACAGATTTATTTATTGGCCTCAGCCAGAGGAAAGTGAAAATCGTTGCAGAAACATGCCTCACTCATTTTGAAAAATGTGATGTTTTGTACACAAATTAGTCCCTTGGGTTGTGTCAATACCACCTGCTTCACTGAAAGCCCTCTCTGAGATGAGGCTGCACAAGACAGTACAGTAAGAGCAAACTGGGCCAGTTCCAACCACTGCTCTAATCTGGCTGGTGTCAGGGAACATGGAAAGAAATGCTCTGCCCTGTTTCTGTTGGGGTCAGGAGGATGTACATTGAGGAGGATGTAGAGGAGATAGATAAGCACCTGAAGTGGGAACCAGACTGACACAAACGTGGAGGTATCAGTAGGACCTGCACGCCATAAAAAACATTGACACCCAGTTGGCCGTGAAAGACATGGATTGTCCCTGTCTGTAACACCTGCTCTAGGTGTCCATGGTGGCGTGCACCTTGCCACTCAGCAAGAATTGTGCGGAGTGCCCACAGTCTCCACTACATGACAGTACAAGGTAGGGATGGCTATTTTTTGGGCGAAAAAATAATGGCAGCCAGGTATTTTCCAGCGAGGCTGACCGCATGTCATCAGTTCCCTAAAGGCAGCAGAATCCAGAAAGTGGCAAGGCAGTGACTGCATCACTAGAACTTAGCTAAGTGGGAGCTAAGCTTGTGCACCAGTGGGTTGCTGGGTGTGTACAGTTGTTTTCTGGCCACACATTACATTATATTGATTGCTGATGACTGAGCTAAGTAGGAGGAGGAGTAGTCTAAGCAGGAGGATCAGTAACTGATGATGATGAAAAGGACACAGTACTGCATGGGGATGTCGTCTGGCTGCTGCAAAGGAGACTGGGAGGAGGACATTGTTGTTGCGCTTGCTGGCGGCCACTTCTATTTACCTACTGGATAGGGTGATGGTGCTGGATGTGCTGCAATAGAGCTGCGGTGGCTTACTCCATTGGTCGTGTACTCCTAACTAACCTATCTGTCCCATAGGCTAATATGCAAATATAAAGCTGTAACCTGCTCCCCCTGAATTTAATGGATGCCATTTGGCACCAAGAGAGTTAAATACAGAGTGGGCTCAGCATGCATGTGGAGCCTGAATTCCCTGAATTTAATAGAGGTCATTGTGGTACCAAAAGAGGTACAATATAGTGTGGGCTCAGCATGCATGTGGAAACTGCATTCCCTGAATGTAATGGAGGCCAGTATGGCACCAGAAGAGGTAGTATTTAGTGTAGGTTCCTGTCTTAAAGAGATCGCCTTGTCGCAAACAGGTACAAATAATGTCGTACAAAATGTATTTGCAAAGAATCTCAAATTTATAATGTAGCATAAGCATTAGTACATTTTCTATAGAAAGTATGGCACTATTGTATTTACTTTATTGGTTGTGTTTGCAGAGTGCTGTTGCATTGTTTGTTTTTTTGCTTTTGTACTTCCAGCCATGGCGACTTGCACCTGTGCACTGGGATGTGCTGACTAACCCCCTTTTTTTTTCTTTGCTATAGAGCTGCGGTGCCTATAGAGCTGCAGTAAAAAACAAACTACATGTCACATTTCTCCCTCTCCATGTCAAATCACCCCCCTATGTCAGATCAGCCCTCCATGTCACATTTCTCCCCCTCCATGTTACATTTCTCCCCCTCCATGTCACATTTCTTCCCCTCCTTTTTACATAATCCCCTCTGTCACATCACCCCCCCATGTCACATTTCTCCCCCTACATGTCACATAACCCCCCGTGTCACATTTCTCACCCTCCATGTCACATTTCATCCCTTCACATGTCACATCACCACCTCCTTTTTACATCACCCCCTTCGAGTCACATCACCCCCTTTGTAAAACCCCCTCCCCCATGGCACATCATCCCCTCCATGTCACAGTTCTCCTCCTCCATGACACATTTCCCCCCTCCCATGTCACCCTCCCCCCCATTAATGTTGTGTAAAAAACATTATGCTCACCTGGCCCTGGTCCCGTCTGCAGCAGCTCCCCTTCTCCTCTGTGTGGTCCTGGTATCTTCTCTCTGCTTCAGACAATCGCTGGTTTGAGGACCTTTCCCTCTGAGCCAATCACTGGCCTGACTTGTGACACAGTTGCGGCCACTGATTGGCTGAGTGGGAAAGGTCCTTAAACTTGTAGGGAGCCCAGAGAGAAGATACCAGGACCACACCAAGGAGAACAGGAACTGTGGCTGACGCCAACCTACGGCAGTCCGTCTGGCTGTGTCAGTCACCAACTCCCTGCTGCCGTCTGCCGCCGTGGCGCCAGTCACACCCCCCTGACCCACTTGTTGCCGCAGCACGCAGCACACAACCCAGCTGTCAGAGTGCCCGCCCGCAGCCAGGCGGGCGGCACAAGTGATTTACCATATTTTTCGCACTATAAGATGCACCGGCCCATAAGACGCACCTAGATTTTAGAGGAGAACAATAAGAAATAAATATTTTCCATTACACCTCAGGTCAGACCAGCAATCAGACCTCAATATTAATCAGACCTCAGCTTACAGCCCCAATCAGACCCCCAATGTCAATCAGACCTCAGATCAGACCCCCAATGCCACAGATCAACACCCCAAACTTCAGCCATCTTCCCGCCCCCATATGTCAGCCATCAGCCCCCATATGTCAGCCATCACCCCCCATATGTCAGCCATCCGCCCCCCATATGTCAGCCATCCGCCCCCATATGTCAGCCATCCGCCCCCATATCTCAGCCTTTAGCCCCTATATGTCAGCTATCAGCCCCCATATGTCAGCCTTTAGCCCCTATATGTCAGCCATCAACCCCTATATGTCAGCCATCAGCCCCCATATGTCAGCCAGCAGCCCCTATATGTCAGCCATCAGCCCCAAATGTCAGCCATCAGCCCCTCTATATTCAGCCATCAGCCCCCACATATCAGCCCCTATATGTCAGCCATCATCCCCCAGCGCAAATAAAATAAAAAAAACTCACTTTCCTTCCCTGCTCCTGGACGCCACTGCTCCTCACCATCGTTATCCTCTTCATCCTGCTGTCGGCTGTGTATCGCGGCACACAGTGTAAGGTGACAGAGCACCCCCATGCTGTGCACAGCCTTGCACAGCCAATAGCCGAGCCGAGGACCAGGAAACGGTGAGTACAGAGCCTTCACTGCTTCCCGGTCCTCCGGTACTAATGAAGTTCCTCCATAATGGAAGCGCTTCATTAGCATTCGCCCCATAAGACGCAGGGGCATTTTCCCCCCAGTTTGTTGGGAAAAAAGTGCGTCTTATGGGGCGAAAAATACAGGTATTTAAAAAAATTAATTAAAAAAAGTACAATTTTTCTGCCACCTCGTCTCTGCTCTCTAAGGCAGCCACTTGGTCTGCCTTATTATAGCGCCGGGCCTGGTTGCCGCTGCTCTTTATTGCCACGGCCAGCACTCTCCTCTTTGTCACCTCCTTCGGAGCACCCCAATCCTGCTTCTAGACCATGTCAAACACAGATTCTTTGTCATAGTCCTCACTCTCCCTGAGACCTTTATCAGACTCTGATATTTTATCGTCGACCCCTTGGACTACGTTCCGTTTTCCTGCTCTATATTTGCCCCAAGTACCACTGTCGCTACCACTGCCCCTACTGCCACACTACTTCCACCAACACAGCTATGCATGGGGTCCCCCACCTCTGCCTGAACTTTCTCCTTGTGGCAGTCCAAATGCTGTCTGTCTTCACACAAGTCATCAACAGGAAGACTCTCTCAAGTATCTTCGATACTATGAAACAACCCGCAACTCAGAATGACCAGTCCCTCACTCTTTATGCTAAGCTTTCCCTGACAAAACCATAAAAACTACTCAGTTATATCTCCCTGTTCTCTTCCTATAATGTTCCTAGTACAGTTAGATTACTGGCTTATGTCTGCCATTGCTTTTAGGCAGACACAACCACAACACACACTATCAGAATGCAAGCTGAGAATAGAATGGTGTGTAATGATGTTCTCAGCAGAAGAACCTGTCAGAATTCTACCCCTGATTGGCTGATCAGGCTGTCTATCAGCCTCTAGGCCAATCAGGGCAAGCTCTCCCCCTGAGGGTCATGTGATCCTCCATCTTTGTCATTCCTGTTATTTTCCTCACCAACTTGCACAGTAAAATGGCGGCATTTTTGCGTGATTCGTCTAAAGTGAATCGCCAAAACTTCAGTTTTGTTTGGCAGTTGAATTTGTGTGAAATTAGTAATTAATACAATTAGTTTAGAATCGGTTTGCTCATCTCTACTCTGAGTAAAATCTGCTATTAAAAATACAACACAGCTAGAATTTAGTGTTCTAGGCATAGCAAAGTTATATTCAATGGTTTCCTGTCTCTCTGCCCTTGAATGACATTCATGCCAAAACAGTGATTGTCCTAATACTACAGCCAAGAGGGATGTTGACTCATGATAACCGCCATTCTACAGGGCCTCCTCACTGTCTATTTACAACATAGAAATTCCTTTCCAACAGCACTAAAAGGTTTCTGGGACTTCATCCATCCCTTCTCCCTCCCCCTGCCATGAGAATGTGTTATATGTGCCTCGTGGTTGGCATACATCCTGAGGATTACGGAAGAATGCAAAGGAGTTTAGAATGTATATTGATTTTTGTGGGACAAAATTACAGAGCAGACAGTAAAGTTATACAGGAAACAATAAAAGGGAACCTAAGAGAGTTTTGTAGAAGAATACACAAGACTAGTCACAGAGTCTAGTGCAGAAAAGATAAATCATTAGGAAACAGATTACAAATAGTCTGTCAATTGCATGTGCATGATATTGCAGCAGAAATAGTTTATATAATAAAGGGAATTACAGGGGTTATCTCTTGAACAACACATACCCATCCATGTGATAAGTGCTTATTGGCTGGCTGGTATCTTTCAGGATGAAAGATGAATGATTATCGGGCAGTACATCTCTCTGTGTAATCGGGGACATGCTGCCAAAAATTAGTAGAACTGAATGAGAGAGGAACAACTGCGGTAACAGGTCAATGGATGTGTTTACTATAAAGTTCAATGCATTTTAATGTCAGTGCTATAGTGACACTGACCAGCAGGTTGCGCCAGAGAGGTTCGGGATGTTAGAGCAGGAGAACGGCACTCATGGGAGAGCTGAGCCTCCTGTCTCCTCTGTACAGGAGACCTTGGCAGCGCTTGGACTGGGTGGTGGCCCAGCCTAAGGCCCCTTAGTGACCACTGTAAAACGTCATATGGTTGGTCATTAAAGTATTGAACCCTTAAGGGCAGAGTGATTTTACTTTTCTGTTTTTTACTCCAGACCTTCCAGGAGCCATAACTTTTTTAATTTTTCTGTTCACATGAAAAGTACAGATCAGCTATCAAAAACTAAGCCCTCACACAGCTCTGTGCACATAATTACAAAAATAGTTATAGGGCTCAGAATATGGTGATAAAAAAGTATTAAAATGCAAGAAAAGTCAGTTTTACCATATAGGAAATGCCATAAAAACAAAACCCATAAAACTGTGGCGTAATTGTTTTTGTTTTCCAATTTTACCTCATTTGGAATTTTTTCCAGCTCCCCACTACTAATGCAATATTAAATGATGAAATTAGAAAGTGCAACTTGTCATGCAAAAAACAAGCCCTCATACAGCTATGCAAACAGAAAATTTGAAAAGTTATTGTCCCAGAAAGGCAGGAAGTGAAAAACGAAAACATAAAAACAAAAAACTCCCTGGGGCTGAAAGGTTTAAATAGTTTTGGGGGATTTGTTTTTGCCGTCTTTGGCCATCTGCTTTCCATTTTGTATTTTTGCAGATTTTATCCCTATTTTTTTTTTTACTGATTTTATTAAGCCCTTTGTAAATTTCTGACCCCTCAGATTTGAATTTTTTAAATTCCTTTTTTTGTTATTTATTGCCCTTTTTACAGTAGCTGTAAGCCATATAAGGCTTAACTTTAGCAGTTTAGAATTGTTAGACCTCATGCACACGGCCGTAGCAGGTCCGTGCCCGTATTGTGGGCCACAAACAGTGGGTCTACAAGAAGCGTAATCCAGATGATAGAGTGCAGTGCATGGAGGCACGGATCGGAAGCCCACGGAAGCACTACGGAGTACTACGGAGTACTACCAAACCCCAAAAAAGCCTCTGCATCCCAAAAAAGTAGTGCATGCACTACTTTTTTGCAGGGCGGGCCATTGAATGCGGATCATGGACTCCATACATACGGGGACAGTTGACACAGGGTCGTCTGCATGAGGCCTTAACTACAAGAATTAATTTTGCAGTATAAGCCATAACTTTAAAATAGTTTTCATTCATATAGCCGTATGAGGACTTGTTGTTTGCGGGACAAGTTCTACTTTCGAATGACACCATTTAATATTGTATAGTATGTAGTGGGAAGCTGGAAAAAAGTCCAAATGGGGTGGAATTAGAAAAACAATGCAATTCCACTACAGTTTTATGGGTTTTGTTTTCATTCTTCAGGTCAGTATGATTATGGCAATACCATATTTGTATAGCTTTTCTTGTTTTTTAATTCGGAAAAAACTTTTTGATCACTTTTTTATTAATTTTTTTTGGAGGTGAAGTAATAAAACAACAATAAATCGGCTATTTTTATTTTTTTCTGTTACACCGTTCACTGTATGTGATATTATTTTTTTTTAATTTTTATAGAAGGGGCATTTTTGCACGCAGCAATGCCCTTGATGTTTATTTTTTTTCTTGTTCATTTTTTTTTATTTTGGGGAAACTTGATTTGAATTTTTATACTTTTCAAATATTTTTTTTATACTTTTTTAGATTGCAGTTTGTGATGAAATATTATCCATTATCCTATACATAATCTGCTATATTACAAATTATTGCTGCTATCTGCTTGCCTGAATTGTAATATACAAGTAATGAGCCTTAGAGCCTAGTACAAACCTTCAAGCAACGTCTTCCATGATCTCTGCCAGGGGGGCACAAGTAGTTTTCCAGCGAATACCACCTTGGAGGTCCTTCCCTGCAGCTTGCAACCTAGTTCTTTGAAAGTATTCTTCCACCTTTCATGTATTCTGTCATTAGTATCAACATGGGACATCTTTAGCACCTCCCATTCATTTATCCACTCTTTCCACCACATTCCAAACCTAGCACCAGGTAGACAGCAAATCATTCGGTTGAGGTAGTCTTAATGATAAATTATTCTATCCATCTTTCTGATTATAAAATCCCCTATCTGTCTAGGCCTACCTGCACTACCATCTCCATGACGATTACCTTTGCTGCCAATATCCACTAGGGCTGCTATTTCTGAGACTGATACCCTTGCATCATCACCCAACTTGGCAATTTTGGTTGGTAGCACAGTAACAGGAGTGGCCTTCCTTTTCTTGGACACCTTTCTATTCCCTCTGACTATGTTAACCAAGCTACCTACCTGCTCCTCCTGAAGCCTATCTCCAACCTCCATTTCTTTCTGTTTTTCACTGAAGTGTGCATTTTCCACACACAGCACACATACCCATTGATTTAAATGTGTCTGTTCACATTTCAGTATATTTTTACTGACCGTGGGTCAGTAAAAAAAATGACGGAGACATGCACTAATTTGACGCAGACCAAGCATGCCCATTGAGGTCTATAGGTCTTTGAAAATCAATGGCATCTGTGTTGTGTCAGTTATACGTTCGTTTTTCACTAAAGACTAATAGGAGATTCTTTGGAAATTAATTTTGAGCTGAGCAACTTATATCAATTATGGATAGCAAAAATGGACACGTGAATCCTTCATGGACATCTTCACGGATGAAACACATACGCTTTTTTTTGGGGGACGTGACACGGAAATGTGAATGAGGCCTAACTGCTTGCTTAGTAAACAGCATGCTCCTCTTAACATTACCAATTGCCGTCAGTTTTACATCTTGCTCATTAAGCCTCCTGCAAACGAATGTATCCGTTTTTGTGGCCTGCAAATCGAGGATCCGCAAAACACGGATACTGCCTATGTGTGTTCCGCATTTTGTGGATTGGTACGTCCTGCTATCTGTTAGAAATGTATATTGTTGTCCGTAACACGGACAACATCAGTTGGGCAACATGCTCACATCTGTCACAGTGGTATTCACCCTAGACTTCCTGCTCCAGTTGTATATATTTTTGTGTAAAGTGTGCACTAAAGGAAAATCTCCAATCCTGCCAGCAATGATCCCAGCTACAACCACTGAGAACAGTAATTTAAAAGTAAAGTACTTAAAAGAACTAATTCCTGCTTTTAACTTATTTTTGTAGCACTGCTGTTTTAACACAAATAGCAAGCTGACAACCAGCAGACACTTAGCACACATTAGACACACTGCACAGCAGCCCTTAGTGCAGCAAGCTGAATGAGCCAGTATATATGTACCATATATATTGTGACAGAGTGTCTGGCGAAGTGTTGAATGGGATGTATATTGACCCAAGGTTCCTCACTTCTATTTTTTACTAAAAGCAAACAGGGTATGTGAATGGCAATGATCTTGTCAGATATCTCTGTATTTGAGTTTGTTGAAAGCCCGCTTTTAGGGCCTGTGTTGCTGGAGTGGGGAGAGAAAGGTGGGTCTCCACTCCATCCGGACAGTCCGGGTCTTGGGCTGTCCATATTAGTTAGTCTACAGGTGAGCAGGCCTTATTTAAGGCCTGGGAAGGGGTCACCTGCTTGGAGCTTATGAGAGCACATCAAGAAGTATAGACTTGCTGTTATGTTTGGTGTCTGGTGTTAGGCCAGGTCAGTGACATTATTCTGCTGTATAGTTAGAGCAGTATATTATCACAGTCCTGACTATTCACCTGTCAGAGGGCCAAAATCATTAAATAGTGGCAAAGAGAACAGTATTATCACAGACCACCCCCATTGAAACTTAGCCTTTATTATAAAGTATATAAAAATAATAAACCAAATTGCCAAATAGTGTAATAACAGCAGTTGTGCTGGCACTTGGAACAAGGGAGGGAAAGACTAATCCCTAGACTGTCCCTATCCTGTAGTGCCCTGCCTAAAACGAAATGCCAGCCCCGATAGGGGTAATCCCGTATCAGGAACCTCCTATAATCCTTAGGAAGGCCCTGTCACGCGAATAGATATCACCACTGTTACAAGAATGTTGCCAAAAAAAAAAGTGGAGCCAGACAGGCAGAGGATTTTTGTATATTTTATTTTATCTACTTTACCACAAACTGACAATAAAACTGTCTCAGGTCAGTTGAATGAAATTCTCGCTGTTTGGACTGAAATTCCTATGGTGTGCATGCTAAAGTGTGTCTGTCTACCCAGGAGACGACCACCCTGCTACCTAATCATCATATAATATATATATTTATATATATATTATGCTGTATATATTTTTTATATATTATATATATATATATATATATATATATATATTATTATTTTTTTTTATATAAATACTGTATTTACACATATATTTTTTTCTTTATGATTTGCAAAATTAAGTGGATGATTAACTGGCTCCGTGATATATAAATAATGGTGCATAAGTATTCAGACCCTTTTCACAGTATTTAGTTGAAGCATCTTTGGAAGCAATTACAGCCTCCTGTCTTCTTGGGTATGACACCAGAAGGTTTGCACACCTGAATTTGGGAATTTTCTGCCATTCTTCTTTGTAGCACAGTTACATCCATTCTGTCTTCATTGCCACCAACTAGTGAATTTGTCTTCTTTTTTCCTAAGAAGGGGCAACAAAACCCTACACGCTATGGAAGATACTCAAGACAGTTTTCCTGTTGATGACTTGTGTGAGAAGCATCTGCATTTTTACAGCCTTCAGGAAGAAGTTCAGACAAAAGTGGAGGACCCCAAGCAGAGAACTGCTCTAAATCAGGAGGACTCCAAGTCTGTCTCCTGTGTCTTTTCTTTCCGGTATACCATACTGTTAACCAACAGGAGAACTATCAGGGCTACCTTTCTGCTCACCAAGTTGCTCAACTATTTGTAGCCATGGTGGTGGCTAGAGAAGAACAAAGTTCTTAAAATTTCGATTCACCCGCTTTGCTGAATTTCTCCAAGAAATTTGCTTTGTATATGAATCAATTCAGGTTTATCGCGGCCTGCAGTTAAACTTTGGGATAATGTATCTTGGTGTACATCACTATACATTGTAGCAACATGCATAGCTAGTCCTTTCTGGTAGATAAAAAGTTACTGTGCGTCAGAATGACAGAGCGGTCACATATATTGATGTGTGCATCATCTCGGCCATCAACAGTCCTAGCTAACCTGTAGCTAAACCAAGAGAAAAGAATACAGCAGCCTTCAGTAAAGCAAAAAAAAAAAAAAAAAAGACTGCGCACTCCTGCAGATGCTGGGTCCCAATGACTCTTTAGTGGAACAAAATAAAGATGTGGCGGCAGTGCCAATAAAGTAGTGGAGAAAAAAGGTTCTTTTTAATCCATGTTATGTCAGTGCAAACAAATGCTTTTGAATAAGCTCTGTTAGCTGTAGAATGACTGTGCGTCACTATTAGGCTTAGTTCACACTTCATTTATTTGGTCAGTCATTCTCATCATTTTTTGTCAGCCAAAAGCAGGTGTGGGTCTAACCCACAGAACAGGTGTAGCTCTATTCATGATAACTAATCTGAGAGTAGGTGAAAGAGGCTGCGCTGCCAGGAAAATGTCTCTTTTTTTCTCTTTTATCTTCCTCACAAACTTCTGTCCTCGGACTTCAAGGAAAATCTGGGTTTTCACCTAATTCGCATGATGCAACAAAATCCTCCTTGGAATCTATAAGTACCTGCAGTACACTGTATAGTGAAGTACTGCCACCGTGTTTGACAACCGCAGGGAGATAATATACTCACAAAATTCCATTCACAGAGTGCGTATTCAGTACCACTCGTGTCTCCGCACTTCCATAGGATTCCAAAACACCTTCTCCGGTATTCTTTGATTTTCTGATAGATCCCTGTTTTCTTATAAACCAGAAAAAACGCTGAGGATAGTGCAGCACCCCAGGTGTGCGATTATAAAAGTTCATTTATTATACTCACAGGATTAAAATATAACAAACATTCAAATCAGCCTGCACAGGCGCCTGACCAGAGTTTTGCCACAACACTTCTTTAGGAGCTCTGATTGCAAAGTCAAAAACTGCTGGTCTTTTTCAAACCCTACCCCCCTCCTACCTTCAACCCTCCCCCCACCCCTAAGCAAATTTTCAATCACCATAAAAGACAAATACAATGTATAAAAATTCCATAAACTTACTAAAAGTATATAACAGTTATTTCCCAAACAGCCCTGCGCATAAATTTATAAAACCTTCCTTCTCGCATTTATTTTGTTCATTTAATTGTATTAAAACCGCACCTACATCTCAGTGGATGTTCAGACCTGAGACAGACATCTTCACCTCTCACCTCAGACTATACAAGAATTGACATCACATTCAACATTTACTCCTATCGGTTGGATAGTGTTCAGAAAATACATCCAATTCACTTCTTTTTTGTTGATTTTTGCTATATAATCTCCCCCTCGGGCTGACTTATCCACCAGTTCAACTCCCATAAATTTTAACCCTTTGGGCTCTTTCTGATGGCATAATCTATAGTGCAAAGAAACACTATGTGTTTCTAGACCTTTTTTAATATTATAAACGTGTTCATGCACTCAGGTTTTTAAACTTCGCCCCTAGCCTCGCCTATCTCTTCATGACTATGTGGGAGAGAGAAAAAATTAACCCCATCCTGGAGAAAAATACTGAAAAAGGAACTTTGACCGTATGGCGTTGATATATCGACGACTGTCTGCTCATATGGGAAGGCAGAAAAGAGGGCTTAGAAGATTTCCCTAAAGAAATGAATCATAATAATTATAATCTAAAGTTTACAAGTTGTGTGAATAACACCTCAGTGGACTTTCTAGATCTTACAATCTATGTGGAAGCGGGCCAGATGAAAACAAAAACATTTTTTAAACCCACCGATGTGAACACATATATAGGGCTAGATAGTTGCCATCATGAGCTGTGGCTAAAAAATGTTCCGAAGAGTCAGTTCCAATGAGTATATAAAAATTGTACGAAATTAGAAAAATATAGGGAACAGAGCGAAGTCATCAAAGAAAGGTTTTTAGAGAAGGGATATGATGCGGTTTTTCTGGAAAAGTGCAAAATGGAGATAGGGAATAAGAGGGATAAGAAAGAAGAAAAAGATGGAGCAAAGAAAGAGTTTATATATACTTTTTTCACACAATATAATACAAAATTGGGTATAATAAAAAATATGATCCAAAGAAACTGGAAAATTCTGAAACATGATCCGATCATAGGAAAAGCGATACCGAACAAACCTTCCATTGTTTTTAAAAAGGCACCAAATTTGTCTAACAGCCTTGTGCAGAGTGGGATTTTTGCAACAAAAAAACGGCAGAAAAATCCACAGAGAAGTGGCAGATTCACATGGTGCGGTTTCTGCGCACCTTGCAGGAACCGCAGCCAAAAAGACTGGCATAGAATGATGGAGACTATACAAGTAAAAGGAAAAAAAGAAACCCTAAAATTAAAAGGGCATCTCACATGTAATAGTGTGGGGGTGATCTATATGCTGGAGTGCCCGTTCGGCCTCCAGTATATAGGAAGGACCACCTGTAGTTTAAAAACCCGAGTGCAAAAACACATTTATAATATTAAAAAAGGTCTAGAAAGTTACATAGTGTTTCTTTGCACTATAAATTATGCCATCAGAAAGAGCCCAAAGGGTTAAAATTTATGGGAGTTGAACTGGTGGATAAGTCAGCTCAAGGTGGAGATTATATAGCAAAAATCAACAAAAAAGTAAATTAGATGCATTGTCTGAACACTATCCAACCGAGAGGCCTAAATGTTGAATGTGATGTCAATTCTTGTATAGTCTGAGGTGAGAAGTGAAGATGTCTGTCTCAGGTCTGAACATCCACTGAGATGTAGGTGCGGTTTTAATACAATTAAATGAACAAAATAAATGCGAGAAGGAAGGTTTTATAAATTTATGCGCAGGGCTGTTTGGGAAATAACTGTTATATACTTTTAGTAAGTTTATGGAATTTTTATACATTGTATTTGTCTTTTATGGTGATTGAAAATTTGCTTAGGAGTGGGGGGAGGGTTGGAGGTAGGAGGGGGGTAGGGTTTGAAAAAGACCAGCAGTTTTCGGCTTTGCAATCAGAGCTCCTGAAGAAGCGTTGTGGCGAAACCCGGGTTGGGCATCTGTGCAGGCTGATTTGAATGTTTGTTATATTTTAATCCTGTGAGTATAATAAATGAACTTTTATAATCGCACACCTGGGGTGCTTCACTATCCTCCGCGTTTTTTCTGGTGTATGAGGAAACAGGGATCTATCAGAAAATCAAAGAATACCGGAGAAGGTGTTTTTGAATCCTATGGAAGTGCGGAGACACGAGTGGTACTGAATAAGCACACTGTGAATGGAATTTTGTGAGTATATTATCTCCCTGCGGTTGTCAAACACGGTGGCATTACTTCACCATACGGTGTTTCTATTTGCACTCTGCAGGTACTTATAGATTCCAAGGAGGATTTTGTTGCATCTTGCGAATCAGGTGAAAACCCAGATTTTCCTTTAAGTCTAAGGAGAGAAGTTTGTGAGGAAGATAAAAGAGAAAAAAAGAGACATTTTCCTGGCAGCGCAGCCTCTTTCACCTATTTAAAAGGTTCGATAGTGACAGATACCCACGGCACCTTTTGCGGCTTGCAGCGCCGAGGAATCACCGTAAGACAACCAGAGACGTTTTTCTTTGTATATTAATCTGAGAGTAGGTTTAGCTCCTCCAACAGCAGTGGCAGAAACAGCACAAGATGATCGCAGATCAGAGTAGGCGCAGATGGCAGCAGTACGTGGCCCGGAGTAAGGGGCTATTTGTCACAATGTTCTGGTGTGGCAGCACTCTACAGTCAGATCACTACTGCCAGAATGATCTAGTATGTTGCATCAGGCACTGGTGTTTGGAAGTCCTGGTTGATCCACCCCTGATTTATCTTTATAAAGTGTTGAAAGACGAGTTCTCTTTGCGGCAACTATGCCACCCGCCACACTAAACACATGCTCTGATGCTACACTTCTGGCTGGGCAGGAAAGCTTGCCCAGGGCAAACTCAGTCAGTTGCGGCCACAATTAAAGTTTGGCTGTCCAGGGGATCTTGGATCTGTGGTGACAGGCTGCAGTCCAGGTATGCCACCACCTGCTGGTTCAGATTCTTCTCCATGTCCTGCTGCTGCCGGGTGGTTTCTTCCGTAAGCAGCTGAAGATAAATGCTCATCAGAGACTCAAGGCTTAAGTTGCTGTTGATGGAAGTGGTGCTGCTCCTAACACCCCCCACCACTCCAGCAGTCATGGCAGTGGAGCATGAGCTCAGAGGGTCCCCCTGGTTAGACCTTTGTGAGGATGGGCAATGATTTACGTAGGCAGCAAGCAATCGCCTACAAAGGATTTCTCAATAGTAGTTGAGTTTTTCATCCCTCTCAGAAGGTGTAAAAAAGGGCCCCTGGACCAGTAGCGAGGGACTTACATTGTGGAGAGCCAGTAGTCTTCCCTCTGCTGAATGGTGATAATACCGCTGTCACTACGCAAGCAACATAAAGAAAAAAAGAGAATGCAACAGCACTCTGCGAACACAAATAAAGTATAATAATGCCATAATTATAGAAAACCTTCTGGTGCTTATACTACACTTATTTTGCACATTTGATATTCTTGGCAAATACATTTTGTACAAAATTATTTGGGCCTGTCTGCCAAACTTCAAGACGAACTCTATAAGATGGGAACCTAACGCTAAATACTACCTGTTATGTGCCCAAATGGCCATCATAAAATTCAGGGAGTGCAGGTTCCACATGCATGCTGGGTCCACTCTGCTTTTTACCATTTTTGGTGCCATAACGGCCTCCATTTAATCCAAGAATCTCAAGAATCTCAAATGTGCTAAATAAGTGTAGCATTAGCACCAGAATGTTCTCTATAATTATGGTATTATTCTACTTTATTTGTGTTTGCAGAGTGCTGTTGCATTGTCTTTTTTTCTTTATGTTTCTATCCATGGCAGCGTGCACCTGCACATTGGGATGTGCTGACTGACCTTCTTTTTTGCAGTTGTATGCAAGCAACTCAGTATGTATTTGACCATTTGCGCAAGGAACTCGGAGGGACTCCCTGCCTCCATCTTCACTGCATACTGCCATGGTCTGTCAGGGTTATCTGCATTGTCCTCATTGTCGCACTCTAGCTCCTCCTGCTCCTCTCCTGTCGTTTGGGCAAATAAACCACCTAGTTCCATAGAATTCCTGGGAATTTATGTCCTCTTCCTTATCCTCCTCCTGTACCAGTTAAGCCTCTACAGGGCTCATGGGCAAGTGAGATATAGGCGCCATATCTCCTGTCCAGTCGCCAGTCAGATTTATCAGCATCCCCTCCAGGACATGAAAGAGTGGAATGACATCATTCATCCCGTAATCCTGGCGACTGACAAATAAAGTGGCCTCCTCAAAAGGCCTGAGCAAACGGCAGGTGTCATGCATGAGCTGCCACTCTCTAACATCAAAGTTACACCTGGAAGTACTTCTGTCCATCTGCATCATCAATAAATTGATCACCAGTTTCCTCTGCTCAGACAGGCAGTCAAATGAACTAGATAAACGCCCATATATATTAGACTGCCTGTTGAGAATAAGTCTGATGCACAGTAAGTCTATATATAACAGAACAGAGTAAGTATTAATGACACAGCAAGTGTACTAGATAAATGCATCTACTGTATATATACAGATGGTGCCTGAAAACTAAACCCATCAGTCTGTCACATCCTCTAGGGGACATCCTCTGCGTCTGGAGGAAAGAAGGTTTGTACACAAACATAGAAAAGGATTCTTCACTGTAAGAGCAGTGAGACTATGGAATTCTCTGCCTGAGGAGGTGGTGATGGTAAGTACAATAAAGGAATTCAAGAGGGGCCTGGATGTATTTCTGGAGTGTAATAATATTACAGGCTATAGCTACTAGAGAGGGGTCGTTGATCCAGGGAGTTATTCTGATTGCCTGATTGGAGTCGGGAAGGAATTTTTTTCCCCATAAGTGGGGAAAATTGGCTTCTGCCTCACATGGGTTTTTTGCCTTCCTCTGGATCAACTTGTAGGAAACAGGCCGAACTGGATGGACAAATGTCTTTTTTCGGTCTTATATACTATGTTACTATGTTACTATGTTACATCACCCCCATGCATATCAGGGAAACTGGCTGAGTCTCAAGTTATGTAGCAGTCTCTTATGCTGTTTGAAGAGTCTGCTGGCAGGGTTTCCCAAGGGCATCCACCTAGCTCTTCCCCAGCTGTGGAAGAGATAGCATGCACTGACGCACAACCACTTATGTTTCCTGATGATAAGGACATGGGAATAGCACCTCATCAGAGTCAGCACGTCTCTGATGATGATGAAACACAGGTGCCAACTGCCGCGTCTTACTGCAGTGTGCAGACTGAACAGGAGGAGGTCAGGGGGAAAACTGGGTGGAAGACGATGCAGAGGACGATGAGGTTAAAGACCCCACATGGAATGAAGGTCGTGCCACTGACTTTCATAGTTCAGAGGAAGAGGCAGTGGTGAGACCGAGCCAACAGCGAAGCAAAAGAGGGAGCAGGGGGCAAAAGCAGAACAGCCGCTGCCAAGGGAGTTCGCCTGCTACTGGCCAGCGCCACCTGGGACGCAGCACCCCAAAGGTGGCTCAAGGAGTTCCCTGGCATGGCACTTCTTCAAACAATGTGCTGACAACAAGACCCGAGTGGTTTGCACGCTGTGCGATCAGAGCCTGAAGCGAGGCATTAACGTTCTGAACCTTAGCACAACCTGCATGACCAGGCATCTACATGCAAAGCGTGAACTGCAGTGGAGCAAACACCTTAAAAACAAGGAACTCACTCAGGCTCCCCCTGCTCCCTCTTCTGCTGCTGCCTCGGCCTCTTCCTCCGCCTCGGGAGGAAGGTTGCCACCTGCCGCCCACCAAACAGAGGATGTGCCACCGACACCACCACCTGCGTCACCAAGCATCCCCACCATGTCACACGGCAGCGTTCAGCTCTCCATCTCACAAACCTTGGAGATAAAGCGTAAATTCCCACCTAGCCACCCTCGAGCCCTAGGCCTGAATGCCATCATTTCTAAACTACTGGCCTTTGAAATGCTGTCATTCAGGCTGGTGGACACAGACAGCTTCAAACAGCTGATGGCGATGGCTGTCCCACAGTATGTTGTTCCCAGCCGCCACTACTTCTCCAAGACAGCCGTGCCTTCCCTGCACAACCAAGTATCCGATAAAATCAAGTGTGCACTGCACAACGCCATCTGTGGCAAGGTCCACCTAACCACAGATAAGTGGACCAGTAAGCATGGCCAGGGACGCTATATCTCCCGAACTGCACACTGAGTAAATGTAGTGGCGGCTGGGCCCCAGGCGGAGAGCTCTTTGGCACACGTCCTTCCGCCGCCAAGGATCGCAGGGCATCATTCTTTGCCTCCTGTAGCCACACACCTACACTACCAACTTCAGCACAGCCTGGGGTAAACATCAGCAGGTTGTTCTGTAACTCATATGTTTGGGGGACTGGCCCCACACCGCGCAGGAGTTGTGGCGTGGTATTGAACAACAGAACGACCAGTGGTTTCTGCCGGTGGGCCTCAAGCCCGGCCTGGTGGTGTGCGATAATGGGCGAAATCTTGTTGCAGCTCTGGGACTAGCCGGTTTGACGCACATCCCTTGCCTGGCGCATGTGCCGAATTTGGTGGTGCAGAAGTTCATTCACAACTACCCCGACATGTCAGAGCTGCGGCATAAAGTGCGGATCGTCTGTGCGGGCTTCCGGCGTACACATCCTGCCGCTGCTTGCCTGTCTGCGCTACAGCGTAACTTCGGCCTTTCCGCTCACCGCCTCATATGCGACGTGCCCACCAGGTTTAACTCCACCTTGCACATGCTGGAGAGACTGTGCGAGCAGCAGCAGGCCATAGTGGAGCTTCAGCTGCAGCACGCACGCGTCAGTCGCACTGCGGAACAGCACCACTTCACCACCAATGATTGGCCCTCCATGCGAGACCTGTGTGCCCTGTTGCGCTTTTTCGAGTACTCCACCAACATGGCCAGTGGCGATGACACCGTTATCAGCGTTACAATACCACTTCTATGTCTCCTTGAGAAAACGCTTAGGGCGATGATGGAAGAGGAGGTGGCCCAGGAGGAGGAGGATGAGGGGTCATTTTTAGTACTTTCAGGCCAGTCTGTTAGAAGTGCCTCAGAGGGAGTTTTTTTGCAACAGCAGAGGCCAGGTACAAATGTGGCCAGCCAGGGCCCACTACTGGAGGACAAGGAGGATGAGGAGGAGGTGGAGGAGGATGAGGATGAAGCAGGTTCACAGCGGGGTGGCACCCAACACAGCTCAGGCCCATCACTGGTGCGTGGCTGGGGGGATACGGAGGACGATGACGATACGCCTCCCACAGAGGACAGCTAGTCCTTACCTCTGGGCAGCCTGGCACACATGAGCGACTACATGCTGCAGTGCCTGCGCAATGACAGCAGAGTTGCCCACATTTTAACGTGTGTGGACTACTGGGTTGCCACCCTGCTGGATCCCTGGTACAAAGACAATGTGCCCACCTTACTTCCTGCACTGGAGCATGATAGGAAGATGCGCGAGTACAAGCGCACGCTGGTAGACGCGCTCCTGAGAGCATTCCCAAATGTCACAGGGGAACAAGTGGAAGCCCAAGGCGAAGGCAGAGGAGGAGCAAGAGGTCGCCAACGCAGCTGTGTCACGGCCAGCTCCTCTGAGGGCAGGGTTAGCATGGCAGAAATGTGGAAAAGTTTTGTCACCACGCCACAGCTAACTGCACCACCACCTGATACGGAACGTGTTAGCAGGAGGCAGCATTTCACTAACATGGTTAAACAGTACTTGTGCACACCCCTCCACATACTGACTGATGGTTCGGCCCCATTTAACTTCTGGGTCTCCAAATTGTCCACGTGGCCAGAGCTATGCCTTGGAGTTGCTGGCCTGCCCGGCGTTTTGTCTGAACGTGTATTCAGCATGGCAGGGGGTGTCATTACTGACAAACGCAGCCGCCTGTCCACAGCCAACGTGGACAAGCTGAGGTTCATAAAAATGAACCAGGCATGGATCCCACAGGACCTGTCCATCCCTTGTGCAGAATAGACATGTATAACCGCCTCCCCCTCAAACATATATTCTTGTACTCAGGGGCACTTCTTTATTGAATCCTCTTTTTTTAATTTTACCATTATATTGCGGTGCAACCAAAAGTTGAATGAGCCTCTCCTCCGTCTAGGTGCCAGGGGCCTAATTATCTGAAAGTGGCCTGTTCCAGTGGTGGGTGACATGAAGCCTGATTCTCTGCTATGCGACCTCTGTCCTCGGTCTGGGTGCAGTGGGCTAAATATCTAGAAGTGGCCTTCTGTATTGCTGGGTGACATGAAGCCTGATTCTCTGCTATGCGATCTCTCTCCTCCATCTGGGTGCCAGGGGCCTAATTATCTAAAAGCGGCCTTCTCAATTGGTGGGTGACATGACGCCTGATTCTCTGCTATGTGACCTCTGTCCTCTGTCTGGGTGCTGGGGCCTAAATAAATGAAAGTGGCCTTTTCCATTGGTGGGTGACTGGAAGCCTGATTCTCTGCTATGGGACCTCTCTCCAATTGATATTGCTAAATTTTTATTTATTTTATTTTAATTCATTTTCTTATCTGCATTTATTTTCAGGGGATTTACCTACATTTTGCTGCCTTTTGCAGCCCCCTAGCCCTTTCCTGGACTATTTTAAAGCCTTTTTAGTGCCCAAAAGTTTTCGAACCCGAACATCCAGGTGTTCGCTCAACTCTATTAAGGACTACTGTGTGTGTGTGTGTTTTAGATCAACAATATATTTAACAGCAGTGTCAGGGACATCCATGCTAAGGAAGGGACAGATGTATTTAATACCAAAAGCTTTTCAAAGACCCCACAATGCCTTTTAATGACTACTGGGTGTGTTTCACAGCAGTAAGATATTTTTATTTTGTACCTATTAGTGACATATCGTGTACATCATCCGCAGACTGTGTATTTAGTAATCTGGCTCACATCTAGTCACCATAGTGTGTGGCTTTGTGTAAAAAATACAGTACTACATCAGCAAACAGTGTCTGTAGCGCAAATTCCATTAATGTGGGTCTAATAGTGTCCATATTCTGTGGATTTATCTGACATATACTGTCCGGCCTCCCCAAACCGTTTCTGTATTTCAAATTACATTAATCTGGGCATAATATACTGTCCATATTCTGGGGGTTTATGCGACATATACCATCCGGCATATGAAAAAAGTGTCTTTATTTCAAATTGCAACAATCTGAGTCTAATATAGTGTCCATATTCTGTGGTTTTATGAGACATATACTGTACATCATCCGAAAAGAGTGTCTGATGCGCAAATCTAAATAATCTGGGCCTAATCTAGTGTCCACAGCATGTGCCTGTCTGTGTCAAATACTGTACCACAGGTGAAACCAGTGTATTTTGGGGAAATGTACATTATTTGTGCAACATTTAGTGTCTACAGCGTGTGCCCCTCTGTGTAAAATACTGTACTGCAGATGAAACAAGTGTATTTTGCGGAAATTGACATTTTTTGTGCAACATTTAGTGTCCACAGCATGTGCCCCTCTGTGTAAAATACTGTACTGCAGATGAAACCAGTGTATTTTGGGGAAATGTACATTATTTGTGCAACATTTAGTGTCCACAGCGTGTGACTCTCTGTGTCAAAAACTGTATAACTGTTGAAAACAGTCTATTGTGGGGAAATGTACATTATTTGTGCAACAGCTAGTATGCTTGCATTTCATACATTTCACTGACATATACTGTACTTTATCCGAAGACGGTGTATGCTACTCTGTGACATTATCAGGGCTACATTTCCTGTGTAAAATGTGCACATCCCAAATACCTGTTTTAATTTATTGGCCTATACACTTACAAATCCTACGCTACTGTATGTGTGACATACTTTTAAGCATATATCACATTTAACATTAAGAATGCGGCCAATAAGGGACGTGCAAGTGCTGTGATGCTGATGGTGCACACAGAGGCAGGGGCCCTGGGCGCAATGAAACTCAATAAAAGAATGTAGCTGAGGGCCTACTGGTGCGCTAACCCTCTAAAACAGTGATGTCGATGGCGAACCTTTTAGAGACTGAGTGCAGAAACTGCAACCCAAAACCCACTAATTTATCGCAAAGTGGCCACATGGTCATTTACCCTGAATACTACAGTCCAATATAGTATATCTTCCATGTTCCTTATCATTTAGCTATAGCTGTAGAGTGCCAGTTCGTGCCACGTGTCCTGTTTGGATACCCAGTAGTTGTAAGGCACAGAGGGATCACTGAGGACGATGACACGGTCTGCTATGTACTCCTTCACCATCTTCCACATTTTTTTCCATCCTTGTGACACTAGGCCACGCATCAAGGTAAGGGTGCTGGCGGGGTGTCATGAAACTGTCCCAGGCCTTGGGGAGTGTTGTCCTGCCTCTGTTGGAACTGCTGTGTGTTCTCCTCATCTTTCCTCCTGAGTTGCCCAAGGAACAACGTACTCTGCTGGCAGCGTTGTCAGATGGAAATCTCTTGAGCAATTTTTAAAGAAAGACCTTCTGCAAGGGTCACAGGAAAGGCAGCATAACATATAGTCAGCCATGTGTGTCGGCGTCCCAACAGACAACACTTTGCTGTCCTCATCAGGAGGATGACTCTCAATCTCCTTATCCTCTTCCTCCTCTCCTGCCCATCTATGCTGAACAGATGGAATAAACCTGCTATGGTTACTACCCTCTGTAGCGGAGGCAACCGTCTTTTGCTTCTCCTCCTCATCATCCAATTTACACTGAAAAGACGAACTGAGTGTGGGCTGGCTATCACCCTGTGTAATGTCTTCCCCCTAGTTCCACCTCTTCCACATGTAAAGCGTCCGCCTTCATTGTTAGCAGCCAGTGTTTCAGTAGACACAGAAGTGGGATGGTTATGCTGATAATGGTGGCATCGCCACTAACCATCTGTGTTTACCCATCAAAGTTGCGTAAAACCTCACTGAGATCAGATATACTAGGCCATGTTACAATACCAGCTGGTATTCCACTACTGCCTTCTGCTGCTCACAAAGCATGACCAACATGTGTAATGTGAAATTCCAGCGCGTGCTCACGTTGCACAACAGTCGGTTAGCTGGCAAATACAAGCGCTGCAGCAGCGTTGCCAGACCGTTGGCAGCTGTAGATGACTTTCTGAAATGGGCACACACACAGCGTACCCTCACCAGTAGCTCAGGCAAATTGGGGTAGGTTTGGAGAAAGTTGAGAACACGTGGGCTAGGCATGGTATGGGCGGATCCCGGACATTAAGGAGGGATCCACTCGGCCATATCAGCATTTGTCCGATTTAAAAGTTTGAGGTTGTTTTCTGCCCAGTGATTAAGATTATATTATTAGGACAGGTTTTTGAGGGACAATTTCCCAACGTTTTGCTGTGGTCACTGGGCGGAGTTGTCATTCTGCCCAGTGAGGGCCCTGCTTGCCTGAGGGCTGGCCCTGCTATGTTCCAGTGTTTGAGTTGTTATTGTTATAGTTTGAGTTTGATTTTATGACTACGCTGTAAAATATGTTATGGTGACTTGGTTATTTATGAGTTCTTAAACAGGCCGTGCCATTAGTTTACCTTCAGTATCGTGTGTTATGTTTTTATATATATCTTAATGTATAAGTTTGGGATGTTTGTTGTGCATGGTACATATATGCTGTATGATTGCCATGTGTGTGAGCTTGCCGAGCTACAAAGCTGCCAGCAAGTTATGGCCATTATCAGACACAACCAACCTGGTCCCTTATACCCTGCCACAGCTCTGCTTGTCACCCAAGCAAATGAGATCTAGCATGGCTTGTTGCCACTTCCCCACTGCCATGCTATTGACTGATGGTTGACTGCTGCTGCAAGATGAGAATTCTAAATTTGCAGTGGAGGAGGAGGGGGAGAAGGGGGGTTGCAGCCACTAATATAGGTGGTGGCAGAAATCCTAATGGAAGTAGGGCCCGCAATCCTTGGCGTCGGTATCACCTGTGCCATCTCAGGGTATGACTCACTACCGGCCTCCGCAAGGTTTATCCAGTGTGCTGCCACGGAAGTGTATCGTCCTTGGCCAAAAGCACTTGTCCATGTGTCCGTCGTTAAGTGGACCTTCACAACAACTGCGTTAGTCAGGGCACGGGTGATGTTACGTGACACCATTGCTGGTGTAATGTGGGGACGGCACACAGAGAAAAATAGTTGGCTGGGGACTGAGTAATGTAGGACGGCCGCCGCCATGAGGCTGAGGAAAGCCTCAGTGTCCACAGGCCTAAATGGCAACATTTAAAGGGCTAGAAATTGTGAAAAGTGCGCATTTAGTGCTATGGGCTGTGGGTTGGTGGCTGGGTATTTGCACTTTCGTGCAAAGGCCTGTGGTATGGAAGGACATCTGTACACTGTGCTTGGACACAGAAGTGGGTGTGCTAGCAGATGGTGCTTGCGAAGGCCCTACTGCAGGGCGGGAGTCATCCAGGTCTGCGTCTAGGACAGAGGATTGGCTAGCCCAGCACGTAACACAGGGAAGGAAGAAAAGGCAGTGGTGTGACCCACAGACACTGACTGCGAACCCAGGGGTTCGGGCCACCTGTTAGGGTGCTTTAATGCCATGTGGCAGATCATGGCGGTGGTGGTGAGGTTGCTTGTGTTCACAACCCCTACTCATTTTGCCTCCAGTGTACAGTCTTCCCCCATTATGTTCCCGGGTTTGAGTTTTTATTGTTATGGTTTGAGTTAATGAATAAGATGTAAGATATGTTATGGTTATTTGTTTATTTATGAGTTATTATTTTGGTATATCACAGTTACAGTTAGCAAATTACAATTCTTTTATCGTCCCCACTTTCCTTAAAAAACGCCAGACTGCTGAACACCTACCAATTGGCAAGGGAGATTTCTGCAAGAGGGAACAGTTGTGGGCCAATTTGGTGTGGCCCGCCTTCTCCCTTTTGCCACTCCACAGCCTCTTCAAGCCTGTTGCGGTGCTATGGATCCCTCGCCCTCTGTCCTACTGTCCTCGCTTGGCTTACCACCTTTCCAGGTTGGGTCAGTGATGTCATCGCCCCTAATCTCCTCTTCCACTTCCTCACTCTGGTCATCCCCCTGACTTGGGTTGACCTAACAAGACCCTCATTCATTGACAACTGTGTCTCATCCGCATCATCCACCTCGTGAAACACTAATTGCCATTCCCCACCGTCATCTTCTTCTGACTGTGGATGCTGAACAGTTTGGGGATCAGTGCACAAGATCTCCTCATGTCCCTCTTCAGGGAGGATCAGCTCACCTGCAGGCCCTCACCTACAATCTTTTACAGGGCAATCAAAAAATATTGTTAAAATTTCAATAACATTTTTTCGTAGCAGGTGCTGATCGCCATTCCCTGCTCTAACTCTGAAATGTAACATTACCACAAACAAAAAATATTTTTAAAATTTCTATAATATTTTATCGTGGCCAGTGTTTTTGATAATATCTCTACAATGTCCTTGCACTGGCAGCCGGAGTGACGTAACTCGTTAGCACGGAGGAATCTTGTTGGTTATCGGAATGAACCAGACAAATTGCTCCACCCACTCACAATGGCCATGCACCACCACCCACAGAATCGAGAAAGAGGTATCAATCTCTCAATTCTTTCAGTGTCCGGGACGGGTGAGGTTTCCCATGTGGAATCAAATTAAGCCGCAGGCTCCACTCCTAGTGGTGCCCTTCCATCAATTAGTTTAAGTTTCAGCTTTACAACCATACTCCCCTTGGAACCCAAAGACTTTGATTTCCAGGAAAATGCTCGGCGCGTAATGGGAATGGGAAACACCGCCGGATCGTGTGTCGGACGTTTTCAAACCAGGCTACAAATTTCATCTTAGATTAATGAAACATTCTTGGCAAATGCTTTCAGTGTGGTTCTTCTTGCGCCAGTCAAATAGCAGGGCAATACAGATACCTCCGGCTGTCCATCTTAATCATGGCCCAAATTCTGGAAAAAAACAACATTTTTGGCAGCAATTGCACTTTACATACAATTGAATATACAGGAAAGAATGTTTCCTAACAATTTTTCCTGTGAAATTGTTTTTTTTTGGGGGTGTTTGTGCATATTTTTGTCAGTCTGTAAAAGTGGCATACAACTTGGACAACATGGTTCCCAGCAGCGACCTGGGAGTCCAAGATGCATCCAGACATGGTCCCCATGCTGTTCCCGATCGATTATGGTGGTGTTTCTGTCACTTTTTGACCTTTTCCAGTGGAGCAGATAAGGGGGAGAGTTACAGTGAAAAGGCTGAGGAAAGGGAGGTAGCTAGCTGGATAACAGTTAGAAAGCGGGGTAGAGGGAAGAGTGCCAGGGAGGCTAGCCCTGATCTGACACAGCCCAACAAGTTAGCACGTTTGGCAGATGAGGGCGATGTCAGTTCAGGGACAGCACTGCTGCAGCAGGACACTTCCTCTGCCAGTCAGGGGAATGTCAGCTCCAGTAAGCAGAGGAACAGGAGAGCAGGTCAGGCCAGACAGGTGCTGGTAGTGGGAGACTCCATTATTAGGGGAACAGATAGGGAAATCTGTCACAAAGACCGTGATCGCCGAACAGTGTGCTGTCTTCCCAGCGCTAGAGTTTGGCACATCATAAATCGGGTTGACAGATTACTGGGAGGGGCTGGAGAAGATCCAGCGGTCATGGTCCATATTGGAACCAATGACAAAGTTAGGGGTAGGTGGAGTGTCCTTAAAAATGATTTCAGGGATTTAGGTCAAAAGCTTAGGGCAAGGACCTCAAAGGTAGTATTTTCCGAGATACTTCCTGTACCAAGAGCCACACAAGAAAGGCAGTGGGAGATTAGGGAGGTTAAAAAGTGGCTCAAGAACTGGTATAGGAAGGAGGGGTTTGGGTTCCTGGAGAACTGGGCCGACTTCTCTGTCGGCTACAGGCTCTATCGTAGGGACGGGCTGCACCTCAATGGGGAAGGGGCAGCTGTGTTGGGGAGAAAGATGGCTAGAAGGTTGGAGGAGTGTTTAAACTAGGGACTGGGGGGAGGGTACTTACATTATAGGAGGGAAAGATAGTGCAGATAGATACCGGGGGTGAGGTAATGGGACTGGGGAGGAATGGAAGGAGGAACTAGAACAGTTCAGAAGGAAAGGTGTAGGGTTAAAAATATACAAAAACCTCTTAATTGTATGTACACTAATGCCAGAAGCCTGACTAACAAAACTGGGGAACTGGAATTAGTGATGTGTGAGGAGGGCTATGATATAGTGGGAATAATGGAGACATGGCTGGATGATAGAGCTATGACTGGGCAGTTAATGTACAGGGTTACAGTCTGTTTAGAAAGGATCATAAAAACTGGAGAGGGGGAGGGGTCTGCCTTTACTTAACCGCTTCAGCCCCCCTAGCTTAAACACCCTTAATGACCAGGCCACTTTTTACAATTCCGCACTACACTACTTTCACCGTTTATTGCTCCGTCATGCAACTTACCACCCAAATGAATTTTACCTCCTTTTCTTCTCACTAATAGAGCTTTCATTTGGTGGTATTTCATTGTTGCTGACATTTTTACTTTTTTTGCCATTAATACAAATTTAACGACATTTTTGCAAAAAAATGACATTTTTCACTTTCTGTTGTAAATTTTTTTTTAAAAAAACTACATTTCTATATAAATTTTTCTCTAAATTTATTGTTCTACATGTCTTTGATAAAAAAAAGTCCAATAAGTGTATATTTATTGGTTTGGGTAAAAGTTATAGCGTTTACAAACTATGGTGCAAAAAGTGAATTTCGGCATTTTGAAGCAGCTCTGACTTTCTGAGCACCTGTCATGTTTCTTCAGGTGCTAGAATGTCAGGATAGTATAAATACCCCCAAATCACACCATTTTAGAAAGAAGACACCCCAAAGTATTCGCAGAGGGGCATGGTGAGTTCATGTATCATTTCATTTTTTTCACAAGTTAGCGGAAAATGACACTTTCTGAGAAAAAAAAAAAAAAGTTTCAATTTCTGATAACTTCTGGCAAAAAAAAAAAATCTCAGACGGACTCACTATGCCCCTCAGTGAATACCTTGTGGTGTCTACTTTCCGAAATGGGGTCATTTGTGGGGTGTGTTTACTGTTCTGGCATTTTAGGCGGGGCTAAATTGTGAGCCGCCATGTAAAACCTAAAGGTACTCGTTGGAATTTGGGCCCCTTTGCGCACCCAGGCTGCAAAAAGTGTCACTATGTGGTATCGCCGTACTCAGGAGAAGTAGGGCAATGTGTTTTGGGGTGTATTTTTACATATACCCATGTTGGGTGAGAGAAATATCTCTGTAAATTGTCAACTTTGTATAAAAATTTTTAAAAGTTGTCGTTTACAGAGATATTTTTCACACAAAGTATGGGTATATATAAAAATACACCCCAAAACACATTGCCCTACTTCTGCTGAGTACGGCGACACTACATGTGTGCCACTTTTTGCAGCCTGAGTGCAAGGCCCTAAAACCAATGAGTACCTTTATGATTCACAGGGCATTTTTACGCATTTGGATTCCAGACTTCTTCTCACGCTTTAGGGGCCCCTAAAATGCCAGGACAGTATAAATACCCCACATGTGACCCCATTTTGGAAAGAAGACACCCAAGGTATTCTGTGAGGGGTATGGTGAGTTCATGTAAAATTTAATTTTTGTCACAAGTTAGTGGAATACGAGACTTTGTAAAAAACAAAATTAAAAAAAAAAAAAAAAAAACAATTTCTGCTGACTTGTGCCAAAAATAAAAATTCTGTGGACTCACCATGCCCCTCACGGAATACCTTGGGGTGTCTTCTTTCCAAAATGGGGTCACATGTGGGGTATTTATACTCACCTGGCATTTTAGGGGCCTCTAAAGTGTGAGAATCCAAATGCATAAAAATGGCCTGTGAAATCCTAAAGGTACTCATTGGTTTTAGGGTCCCTTTGCGCATTCAGGCTGCAAAAAGTGTCACTCATGTGGTATCGCCGTACTCAGGAGAAGTAGGGCAATGTGTTTTGGGGTGTATTTTTACATATACCCATGCTGGGTGAGAGAAATATCGCTGTAAACGACAACTTTTTACATTTTTTTATTCAAAGTTGTCAATTTACAGAGATATTTCTCTCACCCAGCATGGGTATATGTAAAAATGCACCCCAAAACACATCGCCCTACTTCTCCTGAGTACGGCGATACCACATGTGTGCCACTTTTTTGCAGCCAAGATGCGCAAAGGGGTCCTAATTCCAATGAGTACCTTTAAGATTTCACAGGGCATTTTTACGCATTTGGATTCTCACGCTTTAGGACCCCTAAAACGCCAGCACAGTATGTATACCCCACAAGTGACCCCATTTTGGAATGAAGACACCCCAAGGTATTCTGTGAGGGGCATGGCGAGTTCACAGAAAAAAAAATTTTTTAGCACAAGTTAGCGGAAATTGATATATATATATATATATATATTTTTTTTTACAAAGTCTCATATTCCACTAACTTGTGACAAAAAATAAAATTTTACATGAACTCCCCATACCCCTCACGGAATACCTTGGGGTGTCTTCTTTCTAAAATGGGGTCACATGTAAGGTGTTTGTACTGCCCTGGCAGTTGAGGGTGTCCGCAATCATTACACGTATGGCCAGCATTAGGAGTTTTTGCGATTCTCCTTATATTGAGCATACGGGTAATGAGATTTTTTTTTTCCGTTCAGCCTCTGGGCTGAAAAAAGAAAAAAAATGAACGGCACAGATTTTTTCATTCGCATCGATCAATGTGGATGAAAAAATATGTGCCAAAATCAGTGACTGCGGTGCGGTGGGCTGGGCGCTAGCTACCTAACAAGTAGCTAACTAACTGGCGGTGATAAGGGACCCTTATGCCCCATTCACACGTCCGCAATTCTGTTTGCGGAACGGAATTGCAGACCCATTAATTTCTATGGGGACAGACTTTGTCCCGCTCGGATCTGGAATTACGGATCCGCGCTTCCGGGTCTGCACTTCCGTTCCGCTAAAATATAGAACATGTCCTATTCTTGTCCGCAATTGCGGACAAGAAAAAGCATTTTCTATATAGTTCTGGCAATGTGCGGATCTGCAAAATGCGGAAAGCACATTGCCGGTGTTCGTGTTTTGAGGATCTGCGGATCTGCGGATCCGTGGATCAGATCCGCGGATCCGTGAATTCACGGATCCGCAAAACCCATATGGACGTCTGAATGGAGCCTTACAAGTGGTGTGATCAAAGACAGGGGGGTGATCAGTGACAGGGGGGTGATCAGGGAATCTAGATGTGGTGATCAAGTGGTTAACAAGGGGTTAATAAGTGAGGGTGGGTGGGGGAGGGTTAGTGTAGTGTTTGGTGTAACTTTACATAGCTACCTGGTCCTCTGGTGGTCGATCCAGTAAATGGGACCACCAGAGGACCAGGTAGCAGGTATATCAGACACTGTTAACAAAACAGCGTCTGATATACATGTTTGATGCGAATTAATTCGCATCTACAGCCTGCCAGCGATTGATCATCGCTGGCAGGCTGTAGTTAAACTCCTGAGATGTGCGGCACTGTGAACGCGCGCACGCGCGCGCGTTCACAGGAAATCTCGCGTCTCGCGAGATGACGCGCCGATGCGTCGTATCAGAACTACAGGACCGCCCGCCGGACGCATCCGTGCGTTAGGCGGTCCTGTAGTGGTTAAAATCGTCTAATTTTCTAAATGTCTGTGGCCTTTCCCTGGCACATACCCTGTTCCCTGACCCCATGGACTTCTAGGAAGGCATATTAGGACAGTGGCTGGAACTGGCCCAGTTTGCTGTCTCATAGAGAGGGTTTTCAGCATGGCAGATAAAGATGTCCTCTGTCAGTGTAAGAAATATCACTTTTTTAATATGAACTGCCTTAAATGAAAACATTTAACACATTCCCCCACCATTTACAGTATCGTGATGTGTCCGCTAAAAAACTGAACCATCTCCATCAGCAGCAGGTGTCAGCAACAACCGTGGCAACTAAGTGGTTTACAGAAGGAGGCGATTCCCGCTTTACTCTATCTAGCTCCCCATAATAGAGGGTCCTAATGGTTGCTATGACAGCTGGAGGCCTTACATAGGTTTCCAGGTCTGCCATGTACGGAAGCCTATTAGGGCCTACCAGATGCAGTGTAAAAGTGTCAGTGTAAAACTAACAGGTACTAACAATCAGATCAAATTGCTTTTACAACTATTAAGCAACTTCCATGTTCCAAATGTCCAAAATTTTAAATCCTGTTCTGCCATGTCCCCAAGCAGCAGTTTATGACCATATTTGGGATATTTCTTTGGGAAATTGCGTAACAAATAATGTAGTGTCATTTTAAAGTTTTTTTTTTCATGGCCAAATGTTAATATAGTCTATAAAACACCCATGGGGTCAAAACCATCATTACATCTCTAGCTGGATTCATTAGGGGTGGGATGTAGTTTAAAAACTGGAGCTATTTCTTAGGCATTTCTTTACACTGGTACCTGAGTGGTTTTGCAAGTTTGAATTTGTACTCCAAAAGCCATTTTGAGCCCTACTGTGTGACCAAACAGCAGGTTACAAACACATTTCGGGTATTACCATACTTAGAATTATTGGCATAACAATTTGGGGTCTAAACTAACAGTTGGATAGGAAGGTGGCTGATGATAGATTCCCTTTAATTATTAACTATGTTTTGAGATATGACTTTCTTAAAAGTAGAGAAATTTAATTTTGGAAAATTGCAATGTTTGTAAAATTTTAATTAAATTTTGATTATTTTATATTTAAAAACAACATATAATTGACCAAAATGTGCCACTAACATAAAGTATAATATGTCATGGAAAAATATTCACAGAATTGCTTGGATAAGTTAAAGCATTCCAAAGTTATTACAACATAAAGTGACACATGTCAGATTTGAAAAAAAGGGGGCTGTGCCCTAAAGGTCAAAATAGCCTTAGCCCTTAAGGGGTTAAAAAAACTTATTGTAGTAAAACAATACATTATCCACATGCCATGTCAGCACCTTGAGCTGAGTGAAGCATTGGTAGAATTAGTTCAAGGAGCAGATTCATAATCTACACTGCCTTGAAAAAATATTCATATCCCTTGAACTTTTCCACATTTTTTTCACTTTACATCCACAAATTTAAATGTGTTTTATTGAGATTTTATGTGATAGACCAACACAAAGTAACAAGTATGTGAGAGGTGAAATAAATAAACACCTGGAAATATGGTGTGTATTTGTATTCAGCTCCCTGTACTCTGATTACCCCTAAGTAAAGTCCAGTGTGAGCAATTGCTTTCAGAAGTCATCTAATTAGTAAATAGAGTCCACCTGTCTGTTATTTATTCTCAGTATAACTACAGCTGTTCTGTGAAGGTTTGAGGTTGGGTTCTGTAAAGGTTCAGAGGTTTATTTGTGAACACTAGTGAAACAGCATCATGCAAACCAAGGAACACACCAGACAGGTCAAGGATAAATTTGAGCAGAAAAGTAAAGCAAGTTAGTGTATAAAAAAATATATCCCATGCTCTGAACATTGCACGAGCACTGTTCAATTCATCATCTGAAAATGAAAGGAGTATGGCACAACTGCAAACCTACCAATACATGGCTGATATGACAACAAACCCATTGATCCAGAGGGCCTCTTATGACCTTTGGCAACTATACTATGAACAGATCTGGCTGCTGTTTATGGTACTGAAATGTCCCTCAGGGTACTATGAAATCTAGAATTGTCCTCTTCACTCCTACACTACAACCCATACTAGTGTGTGCCATGCACACAAATGTTGAGTACAATGTTATTTTTGTTAGGATGTAATAATGTATAACTACTGTCTCATATTATTGGATTTCAGGACGCTATTGAACAGTGCATAGCAGTTACTTTTATATGTTATTCCATTAAGAAGCAAAATAGGTGGATCAAAATATGTTTAGACTAATAGGACATATTGAAGTATAACCTTCGTTGTTATCATTTGACAAGTATAATTTGTAGCACTTCTTTGCTAGTTAAGCAAATATACATACTGTAGGCCATCGCCATCAGATTGACAAGGATCTAGCTCTCGGCACCCCCTGCCAATCTAATCTTTATTGTTTATCTGCACACTGTCTACATAGTAGCAGTGGAGTAAGGTAATTACATATTCTTCTAATCCACTTGAATGGAATAGAGTTGTAATTACCCTGCAGCGACTCTACTATGTAGACTGCTTGCAGATAAACATTGACGAGGCTCCAACTCTATTCTTGTAATTTTGAAGATAATACATATAGTAATTAGTTATTGACTATTGCACTAAACACATAAAATGAAAGCAAGTGTAAATATACAAACACCAGTGTATAAAAATATTATGTTGCTAAGATCACATATGACCTCATTATATCAACTGCTCTGATTTTGCTAATAAATGAAATCTTGATGTAATGCCTCAGAAACATAGATAGAACAGAACTTCAGGACTCAGAACTCTTTTGATGCTAGAGTTATGAAGGAGTAAATTGTAACAGGAGGAGTCAATAAACAAATGTTATTTACCTCTCCACATTACAATGGCAGGCCACAGCACCACTGGTCTGTCATTTTCCCTCATTCTATCCACTTTCCTGCCTTTCTCTTTCTCTCATGCATTATTGTCATGGGGCCCAAAAGTTTATATAAACCCAGATCATAAAAGGATTAGAGCCTGGGTTCCATTGTCCCTGCCTGACTCTAGACTTATTTACTGATGTTTGTTCTGTCCTTTCTCCTTCCTTCCGGTGCAGGTTTTGGTCCCTCATCCGGCTTTAGTACTGTATATTTTCTGGTCAAAGCATTGATTACATCTAATGACGCCCAGTTTGCCTATTTGCTATGATTCTGGTCATTGTTCACTATGCTTTTGCTGCTGACATCAGTTTTACTATATTGGTGCTGTCTTAACAACTGCACCCAACAACTTTGTCTAAAGGCCTACCCTAGAAATTTGGAATTAAGTGGCTATGCATCTCTGTGCTGGCTAAAGGACAATTACATATTCATTAGATATAAAGGGAAAAAATATGTGATCCTATTGCTATTATACAAAAACAATTAAATGTGTGCATGTATTATTTGTACTGTTGAAAAGTGAAAATTAGTTTTCGATGTTTCCTACCATTATTTAAAGTAGTATATCGTCCCTGTTTGTTATGTGACTTTCTACAAAGCTCACTATGTCACTATGTGATTAACCTTGACTTTCTACAAAGCTCATCACTATGTGATTAACCTCTGCGCTTCATCTCTTTCCACATGAGAATTAAATAATTCTCTCATATTTGGGTAAGTAACTGGCTGAGTGACAGAAAACAGAGGGTGGTTATTAACGGTAGATACTCAGATTGGGTCACTGTAACTAGTGGGGTACCTCAGGGGTCAGTATTGGGCCCTATTCTCTTCAATATATTTATTAATGATCTTGTAGAAGGCTTGCACAGTAAAATATCTATTTTTGCAGATGACACTAAACTGTGTAAAGTAATTAACACTGAAGAGGACAGTTTTCTGCTACAGAGGGATCTGGATAGATTGGAGGCTTGGGCAGAAAAATGGCAGATGAGGTTTAACACTGACAAATGTAAAGTTATGCACATGGGAAGGAATAATGCAAGTCACCCGTACATATTAAATGGTAAAACACTCGTAACACTGACATGGAAAAGGATCTAGGAATTTTAATAAACAGCAAATTAAGCTGCAAAAACCAGTGTCAGGCAGCTACTGCCAAGGCCAATAAGATAATGGGTTGCATCAAAAGGGCATAGACGCCCGTGATGAGAACATAGTCCTACCACTTTACAAATCACTGGTTAGACCACACATGGAGTACTGTGTACAGTTCTGGGCTCCTGTGAACAAGACAGACATAGCAGAGCTAGAGAGGGTTCAGAGGAGGGCAACTAAAGTAATAACTGGAATGAGGGATCTACAGTACCCTGAAAGGTTATCAAAATTAGGGTTATTCACTTTAGAAAAAAGACGACTGAGGGAGATCTAATAACTATGTATAAATATATCAGGGGTCAGTACAGAGATCTGTCCCATCATCTATTTATCCCCAGGACTCTGACTGTGACAAGGGGACATCCTCTGCGTCTGGATGAAAGAAGGTTTGTACACAAACATAGAAAAGGATTCTTCACTGTAAGAGCAGTGAGACTATGGAACTCTCTGCCTGAGGAGGTGGTGATGGTGAGTACAATAAAGGAATTCAAGAGGGGACTGGATTTATTTCTGGAGTGTAATAATATTACAGGCTATAGCTACTAGAGAGGGGTCGTTGATCCAGGGAGTTATTCTGACTGCCTGATTGGAGTCGGGAAGGAATTTTTTTTTTCCCCTTAAGTGAGGAAAATTGGCTTCTGCCTCACAGGGGTTTTTTGCCTTCCTCTGGATCAACTTGTAGGAAACAGGCCAAACTGGATGGACAAATGTCTTTTTTCGGTCTTATATACTATGTTACTATGTTTATATGGTGGTCAACATCTGTAAGTGGTAAGATGTGCTCTGTATGAAAAATAGTGACAAGGCTATTAACTTGCCATGTTGTCCTAAAAGAGCACTGGTTCACTGGAAATTACATCAAACTTGTCACAAACCCAGTTACTTTTGTATAAAAAAGACAATTTAACTACCGGAAAAATGAGCAATTTCTTTTTAAATCCTTTGATCTTTGAATAGAAGCAACTAGGATGAAAAACAAATTAGTAAGCACAGCAGGGTTTGTGCCTGTATTGTCTTCCTGGATTTCATTTCCATGTGCTGCAGAAATAGTACATATTTAACTCTACTTCTGCAAAGACATATATGGGGATCTTCTCTATAAACAAAGGGTTTAAATGATAAAGATAACCTGAATTTGCTACATCAATTTGGTCAAATTTCAGAATGATGTACTGTTCATCAATATGGCTGCAGCTGTCAAAACAAGGGTTAATCTTTTGGTTTGGCAGCAAGTGCCTTGGCTATATTAAGAAAAGTCCTCTAGTTAAAGGGTTTCTCCAAGTTATATTTATTGATGACCTATCCAATATCAGATGGCGGGGGTGCCCACTGTCGGAAAAGTATATAGGAACGAGCCGTTCTATTGAAATGAATGGGACGGCTTGGGTATAATTACACCTGCTCACCGCTGCAGATGCTGCGGCGAGTGGGCAAGCAATGAAGAGTCAGCACTGGCATGGCTTGCGCCTTCTCTTCAAACAGCTGATCTGAGGATAGGTCATCAATAAATATATCTTGGAATTGTTTCCTAGAAATTGTTTATAGAATCGCATATTTATTTTCTTAGGAACAGATAATGCACACTAATGTGTATAATCATGGTCAACATTATATCACAATAACATATCAGTCATGGATCGGGAAACATTTTCAATGGCTCATTGATAAACTGACACAGTGTGCTGTCCGCATCCGCATTTTCAGTGCGCGATCCCAATTTACGGTTCTCGGCTCCCGAAAAAAAATAGAACATGTCCTATTCTTGTCCACAATTGCGGACAAGAATAGGCAGTTCTATGGGGGTGCTGGCCAGGTGTATTGCGGATCCACAATGCACTACGGATGCATGAATCGACTCTCACTGGTAACACCTCCCTTCTGTACCGATAGCACATCACAGGACTGCAGATATAAATGTTAAAGTTACAAGTTTTACTGGACCTTTTCCCACCAAACTATATATCAATCTGTTCAGCTCCTCCTGCTCTATAACATGGTGCTTTCAGATTAGATTGCATTTTGTGGTGACAGGTCCTCTTTAACGCACAACAAAAACACATTACAGTACTATAGCAAATCGTTGTAAAGTGACCATCCTGGTGTCAAAATAAATTAGTGGGATAATCCTTTTAAGTATCTATAAAGGTGTTTTAGTCTACATTTTCATTACCCCCACACCCCTAAGGTATACTATCAGATGTTTGCTAAAGATTCATGCAGTACTAGGTAGATTTTTATAATGTTCTAGTTAAAGTATAGTCTCCTTTTTCTAAGGCCTTATGAAATTTATTTTAGGTCATGAGGGTAGGCTGTTCCTACAGAGAAATGACAAGCTGGAACATTCTGAACATCTCTATTTACTCCTGCACTGCAGAAGCCCAATAATGATGCTAAGCAGTTCAAAACATACCAAATCTAATTTCAACCAGAGAAGAGGCGTTATCCAGACACAAATTCCACAGCTTAATTTACATCAGATTCTTTCAAATGTGTAATGAGATTAGGTGAATTGATGTGGGGGATATCACTGGATGCTGGCAGGGCCACATCTTTTTGCCAGGCAAACACTTCAGGTAACCCCCTGGTGCACTTTTACAGACGTAGGTGTACACCACATTGCATTTGCAGCAAATATACTGTATTATTAGTGTGTACCATTTCATACATCTGGAAGAACCTCACAAAGCAAAGACAGACTTAAAACTAACCCAAAAACCACCACAAATGATAAATTCCCCCCCAAAGTGTGTAAAGAAATAGGCTAATGCATCAATGCACATGTTCCACAAAGTTTCCAATGGAACGCCTTACTACTTCCTAAACGTTGTCTTTAGTTTTTGGAAGATGCCTAGATTTTCTTGGTTTGTTGATATCTGGTAAGTAGTGATGGACGAAGATCAGTCCTACCCCCGAATAATATTACAATTAGGTGGTCATTTATTATATAGAAATATGTCTATGTTAGGCATATTTCTGACACAGATTGTGGCGCAAAGGTCCTTAGCACCGCAATATGCATATATTTCTCGCTCATGCCAGATATATTTCCCGCTCATGCCAGATCAAAAAAACTTGTCGTGGGCAGAGAAAGGGATACAGTTACGGCCATCCAGTTATTGGATACCAATGCCATACATTTACCGGATAACACCTCTGTTTTGTTACATGGAACTTGAGCCATGATTAAGAGGGACGGCCGGTGGCATCTGTATTGCGCTAGAGTTTAAATTCTTGGACCGGCGCAAGACGAACCACAGCCAAAGCATTAGTTGCCACAAATGTTTTCATTAATCAACAATGAAAGTCGGAGGTTCGAAGACGATCCAACAGGCGATCCGGTTGCGCTATTCCCATTACCCGCCGAGCATTTTCTGGGAAACGAAACTCAGTGGGTTTTGGGGGGAGTATGGTTGCAAAGCTGAAACTTAAACTAATTGACGGAAGGGCACCACCAGGAGTGGAGCCTGCAGCTTAATTTGACTACGCATAGAAAACCTCACGCGGGCCGTTCACGGAAAGGATTAACAGATTGATACCTCTTTCTCGATTCTGTGGGTGGTGGTGAATGGCCATTGTGAGTGGGTGGATCGATTTGTGTGGTTCATTCCGATAACCAACGAGACTCCTCCGTGCTAGTAGTTACGTGACCATGGCTGCCGGTGCTAGGACAAAAAATTATATTAAATTTCACAGCTATATTTTGCATGCGCTAACGTTACAGAGCAGAGTTAGCTCAGGGAATGGTGGTTAGCACCGGCTATGAGAAAAAATGAATACATTTTAAAAATATGTTTTAAATTGTGCTAACGTTACAGAGCAGAGTTAGCGCAGGGAATGGCGGTCAGCACCGGCTACGAGAAAATCTAAATACATTTTAAAAATATTTTTTGCTTGCGCTAATGGTACACTGCAGATTTAGCGCACGGAATGGACAAATTCAAGCATGGATGTATTCAGCTGACGGTGCTTTTGTTGACAATATGCCATACAATTATACAGATCCATCCACTTATTCAAATTAGAACCCAGTGCCAATTCTATACTCATACAATTCTAGTATAAATGCTAGATGGCCATGGGGTTTGATCCGGCTGCATTATTCCCATTACCTGCCCAGCATTCTCTGGGAAACCAAACTCTTTGGGTTCCGGGGGGAGTATGGTTGCAAAGCTGAAATTTAAACTAATTGACTAAAGGAAATTTGACTACGCATGGGAAACTTCACCCGGCCAGGACACGGAAAAGATTGACAGATTGATACCTCTTTCTCGATTCTGTGGGTGGTGGTACATTATGTGGTCACAGGATAAAAATGTAACTGTCGGCCAGTACAGGCCCCAAAAAGTCCCCAATAGGCATTCACCTGAGAGTAAAGAACTTTAGATTCTGTGGCGGGAGGTACATAATGCGGTCACAGGATAAAAATGTGTCAGCCACTATGGGCCCAAAAATTAGTCATTCGCCCAACAAACAAGGCCTTTTATACGGCTGTACATACATAAGGCAAGGACCATTCTTTGTTCTGGGTGGTAGCGGCAGATATGTGTGGCCTGGCATGAGGAAATTCAATTACACATGTTCATCACAGGTGTTAAATTCCTCTGATATCCATGCCTCATTCATTTTTAGAAATGCAAGGTAGTCCACACTGTCGTGAGCTAGGCGAGTGTGTTTATCGGTCACGATCCCCCCTGCAGCACTGAACGTCCTTTAGGACAGGACACTTGATGAGGGGCAAGCCAAGAGTTCCATGGCAAATTGTTCCAACTCTCGCCACAGGTCAAGCCTGCACACCCAGTAGTCCAGGGGTTCCTCGCTTCTCAGATCGTCCACATCGGCTGTTAACCCGATGTTGTCAGACACCTGTCGGTCTAGGCGTTCCCTGAGGCTGGATCCTGAGGACGATGGCTGTCGATGGGTTGGCTGCAAGAATGATCTCATATCCAAAGTGACCAACACATCTTCAGACCGCCCTCTCCTTGCAGGCGCGGTAGGATTGGTACCCGCACCTGTTTCGCTGTGGGTAGAAATTCCTCTGCCAGTGCCCACAACAGCAGAATGCAGCATCTCTTGCAGCAAGGCCTGGAAATGCTGCATTCTTCCAGCTCTCTGTGATGATGGTAACAAGTCCGCCATTTTTTGTTTGTACCGGGGGTCTAAGTACATTGCCACCCAGTACAGGTCCTTGCCCTGTATGCTTTTTATACGGGGTCCCTCTTCAAACACTGGAGCATGAAGGCTCCCCATTTGCACTAAATTGGAAGCGGTGGTGTGCCCTGGCTTTTGCTCATCGCCCAGGAGAATATTGTCCTCGATCTCCTCCCCCCAGCCACGTCAACACCAGCGATACCCGAAAAGTTTAAAGCCTGTTTTAAAGCCACCATCCTCCTCTGACTCCTCTTCAGACTCCTGCTGACTTGTCTCAAAAGGAGGAGACCCCCCTGGGAATTCATTCAGCATAGCGACTTCCTCATCTTCCAGCTCCTGCACCTCGACGGCTTGATCAATGAAACAACGTAATGCACGCTCCTGGAAAAAGGCGTAAGGTACAATGTCACTATAGGCGCCCTGACTGTGACTGACCAGTTTGGTGATCTCATCAAATGGCCGCAGAAGTCTGCATGCGTCGCGCATAAGCAGCCACTGGCACTGTTAAAAGAAACCAAGGTCCCCAGAACTGGTTCTGCCGTCGAGTTCGTACAGGTAGTCATTAACGACACCTTTCTGCTGGAGCAGCCTATCAAGCTTATACAAGGTGGAGTTCCAGCGCATCGAGCAGTCACAAATCAGACGTCTGATGGGCAAGTGGTGATGCCGCTGAATGGCAGCAAGGCGAGCCATGGCTGTGTACGATCTTCTAAAATGTCCAGAGATTTTCGTGGCTTGCCGCAAGACGTCCTGGACCTTGGGGTATTTGGCAACGAATCGCTGCACGACTAAGTTCAAGACGTGTGCCATGCACGGCACGTGTGTGATTTTGCCCTGTTTCAGCGCGCTCAGCAGATTGGCACTGTTGTCACGCACCACTTTACCAATTGTCAAATTGAGCTGGGTTAGCCAGTGATCGACCTGTGACCGGAGAGCTGAAAGCAGTGCAGGACCGGTGTGGCTCTTGGCTTCCAGCCACAACAGCCACAGCACAGCATGGCAATGTCTTACCTGGCACGTAGAATAGGTTCTGGGGAGCTTGGGGGGTGCAGCGGAAGAGGCAGTAGCAGTGGAAAAGGTGGAGTCAGCCGAGGTGGGAGACATAGGAGGGAGTAAGAGGAGTAGAAGAAGAGGCAGGCCTGCATGCAATCTGTGGCGGTAACACCAAATCCACATGGGTGCCACGGGTTATATGCTTGACGGCCGTCAGAAGGTTCACCCAGTGGGCAGTAAAAGTTATATACTTTCCCTGCCCTTGTTTGCTAGACCACGTGTCTATGGTCAGGTATATCTTGGCACCAACACTGTGTGCCAGAGATATATTAACTTGCCATTGAACGTGGTCATATAGCTCTGGGATGCCCTTCTGGGAGAAAGATTTCCTTCTGGGGACCTTCCATTGCTGTGTGCCAATAGCAACAAATTTTCTAAAGGTCTCTGTGTCCACCAGTTTATATGGCAGTAGTTGGTGGGCTAGCAGTTCTGACAAGCCAGCGGTCATCCATTGGGCAAGAGGGTTATCTGACGCCATCATCTTTTTATGCTAGAACATTTGGGCCATGGAAGCCTGCCTTCTGCCAGATGAACGTGACGACGGCACGGTGGAAGGTGGAGTGGAGGACAATTGGGAGGAGAGAGGAGAAGGAGAAGAGGCAGGTCGTGGACCTCCGGGAGTGTGGCTTTTTGGGTTCTGACGACATTGCTTCCACTGGGCTTGGTGATGGGAGGCCAGGTGCCTTCTTAAGGCGGTCATCTCTATGTGAGTGTTGTGCTTGCCGCGACTTATGTGTTGACAGCACAGGCTGCAGATGGCAACGCTATTGTCAGCAGCTGACAGGTTAAATAAAGCCCACACTGCGGAGCCATGCGCCAGCATCCTGGGAGCGCCAGTTGTGACCGTACATGGTGGATGGCTCGCTCCAGATACATTTGCACTCTGCTTTTGGCCTCCTGTGCACTGCAAGTTTTGCCTGCTTCTCCTACTTCTCCTTCCTATCTGCTGCTCCGTCTCTCCCTCTGAACTCCCCTCCTCTTCCTCTCTTGTGGGCACCCACATGACGTCCATAGACATCTGCAGATGTCAACACTGCAGATGGCAACACTATTGTCAGCAGCTGACAGGTTCAAAAAAGCCCACACTGCGGAGCCATGTGCCAGCTTCCTGGAAGCGCCAGAAGTGACCATACATGGTGGATGGCTCGTTCCAGATTCATTTGCAGTCTGCTTTTTTCCTCCTGTGCACAGCGAGTTCTGCCTGCTTCTCCCTCTCTGCTGCTCCGTCTCTCCGTCTGAACTCCCCTCCTCTTCCTCTACTGTGTGTACCCACGTGACGTGTATCGACACGTCATCATCGTCACCTTCACCACCACTGACATTAGAGATCTCGGAAAAGGCAGCAACAGCGGGGACCTCCCTCCTTGGGCTGATCTGGGTACCGTCGTCAGACCGCTGGGTGGCGGCCGTTGCTAACTCCTCTTCCTCATCCGATGCCAAGACTGGCTGCGCATCGGTAAGGTCCGGGAATGGATGGGAAAATAATAACTGACTCGAGTGGAGAGGCTGTGGTGGTGGTGGAGGTTTCTTTGGGAGTGCACAAAGCAGAGAGTGAGGAGGGTGCAGCTACAGTGGATGAGGAGGGTGCAGAAGTGGAAGGCTGAGTGAGCCACTCAACCAACTCTGGTGCGTCCTTTGACATAATCGCACGCACCTTCTCCAACTTTCCACTTAGGCTCTAGCCTGGTGCAACTGCCCGACCCCTACCACCCCTGCAGAATGGCCTGCCTCTTCCTCTGCCTGTCATTTTGTCCCTAGTCCCTAGAGAAGAGCAGTATTATGTGGAAACGGGTATATCGCACCCCTCAATAAATATTTTGTGGAATCACGTATATAGGAGAATGAATATAGGTAAATGAATATCTCTTGGAATCAGGTATATCGCAGGCCTAAATAACTATTTCATGGAATCAGGTATATCGCAGGCCTGAATAAATATTTCGTGGAATCAGGTATATCGCAGTCCTAAATAACTATTTTGTGGAATCAGGTATATCACAAGACTAAATAACTATTTTGTGGAATCAGGTATATCGCAGGCCTGGATAAATATTTCGTGGAATCAGGTATATCACACCCCTCAATAAATATTTCATGTAATCAGTTATATTGCAGGCCTAAATAAATATTTTGTGTAATCAGGTATATTGCAGGCCTGAATAAATATTTAGTGTAAACAGGTATATTGCAGTTCTGCCTGCTTCTCCTACTTCTCCTCCCTATCTGCTGCTCCGACTCTCCCTACTTCTAAATAACTATTTCATGGAATCAGGTATATCGCAGGCCTCAATAAATATTTAGTGAAATCAGGTATATCACACCCCTCAATAAATATTTTGTGTAATCAAGTATATCGCAGGCCTAAATAACTATTTCGTGGAATCAGGTATATCGCAGGCCTAAGTAACTATTTCGTGGAATCAGGTATATCGCAGGCCTGAATAAATATTTAGTGGAATCAGGTATATCACACCCCTCAATAAATATTTAGTGTAATCAGGTATATCGCAGGCCTGAATAACTATTTAGTGAAATTAGGTATATCGCAGGCCTGAATAAATATTTTGTGGAATCAGGTACATCACACCCCTCAATAAATGCTTTGTGTAATCAGATATATCGCAGGCCTAAATAACTATTTTGTGGAATCAGATATATCGCAGGCCTGAATAAATATTTTTTGAAATCAGGTATATCACACCCCTCAAGAAATATTTCATATAATCAGGTATATCGCAGGCCTAAATAACTATTTTGTGGAATCAGGTATATCGCAGGCTTGAATAAATATTTTGTGGAATCAGGAATATTGCACCCCTCAAAAATAGTTTTTCCAATACCGCTTGTCCATCTATCTAGCTGCGGTATCACAGCAGAACCACACACAACTGCTGCACAATACAAATGCACTATAATATACTTTCTACTATGTTAGCAAGTATATTATAAGTATCACACCCCTCTATCGGGTTTTTTTTTTTTTTGGGGGGCAGCAGGTATATCACACCAGTGCAATTAGTTATTTCAATAGCGTTTGTCCCTCTATCTAGTTGAGAGATTGCAGCAGAACCGCACACAACTACTGCACAATACAAATGCACTATAATTGCATATATTCTATGTTAGAAAGTATATTATATGTATATCACACCCCTCTATCAGTTTTTTTTAGAGTGGGCAACAGGTATATCACACCAGTTGCAATTAGTTATTTCAATAGCGTTTGTCCCTCTATCTAGCTGCACAATACAAATGCACTATAATATGCTTTCTATGTTAGAAGGTATATTATAAGTATATCACACCCTCACTATCGATAGCACACCTATACCAGTCCTTAAAAGGACTTTTGTGGCCCTATTAGTTAGCGTTTGGTGTCCCTAACATCCTGTTCCTGCTTAATAAAGCATCCTCTCCCTACACTGACAAAAGACAGAATGTAAAATGGCTGACGGATCAGTTTTTTTTTTTAGAGGATAGGGGTGTGTCCATGTGCTGAAACGTCTCTATTGGCTGTCCTGTACCACCTGATGGATGTGTCATGGGTCAAAGTTGGGAGCAATGCAAAAGAATATGGCGACGGCGGACATCGCCATATGTATGCCTGTTCAGCGAACGAGCAAAGTTCGCCGCGAAACGACCGCCGGGCAAACCGCAAGGCCATCTCTACTGGTAAGCAGGTCAGGATCTAAGAACAGTGAGCTGCTTACCAGGCCTGCGTCCCTGTTATAGATTGGAAAAATAGGGGTTGCATTAGTTTAGTTCAAAATATCACAGATATCCTTTTTAGACCAGGAATGCTGGGATTCCAGTTACATAAGATCAGTCGAGTATGGTTCACTTAAGGATATCCTACATATGATTTTTTTCCTGTAAATAATTTAATGGATGGTGCATTACTTTCATCTGTTTTTGTTAAATTTAGTTTCATTCACATTTTGATCCAAATTTCTGTGAATACTAAATACACAAACAATCATTTAGGATGAATCTTGGAAAGGACAACATACTTTGTAAAATTTTTTCTACTTCCCCGAATTCTGATAGTTTAAAAGCATTTCTGTTCAAGCCTTTTTAATTTAAAATGTTTTTACCCTTTTTCAACAGAACCTCACATTTCAAATCAGATGTGTAACAGAATTTACAGTATTTATACTTTATAATTACTGTAAAGATAGTGAGAAGCAGCTGACAGAATTTTTCACATTTTCACAGTTCTTAAAGGCTACTTTAGGAAAGCCTCTAAAAATACGGTGGTCACAGAAAGTCAAATGTTAATTTTCTTTGTATCACTATACTAGGATAAATCAAGCATTACATGGTGCCAGTTGAAAGGAATATGGTGTCTGTGTGTTACATAGACAGGGCACACCCTCCTTTTTTCCTGTGACGTGAACAGACTGCCTTCCAGAAAACTTGGTTTGAACATGCATCCTTCATCTGTTTTCATCTTTTATAAGGTCACTGCACTAATAAACTAACTGTAATGCCTGTAGATAAGGACAGACAAGGACAGTAGAACTCAGCCCGCTTTCCCTACCTACTTGCAGTAGAGGCCCTACTTGACAGAACTGCAACTGGACAATGGCCCCTACTCTAAATAACTGCAGAGATGGACAAACACCAACAGACAAACAAAAAAACACAAAAGCAGGGTCATATGGAAATGGATCAGAACCAGATGAGCTATGCAGTACCAAACGAGAGACAGAAAGTGGTCAGAAGACAAGCAGAGATCAGAACCAGATGGGCTGCACAGTACCAAACACGTGAGAAAGAGAGTGACCCGAACACTGGCAATAGTATTCATACAAGAAGGGATTTAACCACTACCCGACCGCCTAACTCAGGGATGCTTCCTGCGGGCGGCCGGGTTATTCCTCATTGACGCATCGGCACGTCATCTCGCGAGAGGCGAGATTTCCTGTGAACACACGCGCTCACAGGATTGCATCGTGAGGAAGTTAAACTACAGCCTGCCAGCGCGGATCATGCGCTGGCAGGCTGTAGTAGTTAAAAAAAATCGCATATCAGACGCTGTTTTGTTAACAGCGTCTGATATGCCTGCTGCCTGCTCCTCTGGTGGTCCCTTTTGCTTGGGACCACCAGAGGAAACATATGTAAGTGCACCAATCACCACACAGACCTCCCCATCCCCCCCGTCACTTAATAACCCCCGATTAACCCCTGATTAACCCCATGTTACACCCCTGATCACCCCCTGTCACCCCCCCCATCACTAATCACCCCCCTGTAAGGCTCATTCAGACGTCCGTATGTGTTTTGCGGATCCACGGATCCGCAAAACACGGACACCGGCAATGTGCTTTCCGCATTTTGCGGATCCGAACATTGCCAGAACTATATAGAAAATGCCTTTTCTTGTCCTCAATTGCTCTCCGCATCATCGCCGGCCCTATTCACACTGAATGGGTCCGCATCTATTCTGCAGAATTGCGGAATAGATGCAGACATTTTTGCGGACATGTGAATGGGGCCTTACTTCTTTTTTTTTTTGTGCATTTTTTGGCAGAGATTTTTTCATCCACATTAATTGATGCGAATGAAGAAATCTGTGCCGTTCATTTTTTTTTTCAGCCCAGAGGCTGAATGGAAAAAAAAAAATCTCATTACCCGTATGCTCAATATAAGGAGGCTGGCCATGCATGTAATGATTGCGGAGACCCTCAAATGCCCGGGCAGTACAAACATCTCACATGTGACCCCATTTTAGAAAGAAGACACCCCAAGGTATTCTGTGAGGAGTATGGTGAGTTCATGTAAAATTTTATTTTTTGTCACAAGTTAGTAGAATATGAGACTTTGTAAGAAAAAAGAAAAAAAGTCAATTTCCGCTACCTTGTGCCAAAAAAAAAAAAAATCTTCTATGAACTCGCCATGCCCCTCACGGAATACCTTGGGGTGTCTTCTTTCTAAAATGGGGTCACTTGTGGGGTGTTTATACTGCCCTGGCATTTTAGGGGCCCCTAATGCGTAAGAAGAAGTCTGGAATCCAAATGCGTAAAAATGCCCTGTGAAATCCTAAAGGTACTCATTGGAATTTGGGCCCCTTTGCGCACCCAGGCTGCAAAAAAGTGTCACACATGTGGTATCGCCATACTCAGGAGAAGTAGGGTAATGTGTTTTGGGGTGTATTTTTACATTTACCCATGCTGGGTGAAAGAAATATCTCTGTAAATGACAACTTTTTAAATTTTTTTATACAAAGTTGACAATTTACAGAGAAATTTCTCTCACCCAGCAAGGGTATATGTAAAAATACACCCCAAAACATATTGCTATACTTCTTCTGAGTACGGAGATACCACATGTGTGCCACTTTTTTGCAGCCTAGGTGTGTAAAGGGGCGTAAAGTCCAATGAGTACCTTTAGGTTTTACAGGGTTGCTCACAATTTAGCCCCGCCCAAAATGCCAGAACAGTAAACACACCCCACAAATTACCCCATTTCAGGAAGTAGACACCCAAAGGTATTTACTGAGGGGCATAGTGAGTCCGTGGGAGATTTTATTTTTTTTGCCAGAAGTTAGCAGAAATGGAAACTTTATTTTTTTTTTTTCCTCAGAAAGTGTCATTTTCCACTAACTTGTGAAAAAAAATGAAATCATACATGAACTCACCATGCCCCTTCGCGAATACTTTGGGGTGTCTTCTTTGTAAAATGGTGTAATTTGGGGGGTATTTATACTATCCTGGCATTCTAGCACCTGAAGAAACATGACAGGTGCTTAGAAAGTCAGAGCTGCTTCAAAATGCAGAAATTCACATTTTTGCACCATAGTTTGTAAACGCTATAACTTTTACCCAAACCAATAAATATACACTTATTGGATTTTTTTTTTAGCAAAGACATGTAGAACAATAAATTTAGAGAAAAATTTATATAGAAATGTAGTTTTTTTTTAAAAAAATTTACAACAGAAAGTGTTGATTATTATCAAAAAAAGTAAAAATGTCAGCAGCAATGAAATACCACCAAATAAAAGCTCTATTAGTGAGAAGAAAAGGAGGTAAAATTAATTTGGGTGGTAAGTTGTATGACTGAGCAATAAACCGTGAAAGAAGTGTAGTGCAGAATAGTAAAAAGTGGTCTGGTCATTAAGGGTGTTTAAGTTAGGGGGGCTGAGGTGGTTAAATAGCCAGGTCCCTGAACCAGAACCTGACTGGTCCAGTGATCTGATTCTCCAATAGGGCAGGCACCAAACAAAAGAAAGTAATAGGACATATGGGTTGTATATCAGCCCACTGCCGATTCCCCCAGTGCACACGTGCTGTAGGGAGAAGCAGAGCATTGTGCAGTGTCCGGCCGCAGGGGCGTGCGTGTTGTAGCCTGATGGGTGTAGTGGTTGGTCCTCACAGTTTTTAAACTGGGTTGGTGTGCAGTGACAGAAAGGAAGGCAGCAGATTCCTTCTCTGCACCCTCTGGATTAAAGGGGTTGAAGTGCCCCTGATTTTGACAGTTTTACGGTGCGAGGCAGGGTCCCAGTTGTCGTGACGCCAGCCTTGCGGTGCAAATGTATGATGGAAATAATGAGTCCAGGTTATCAGCAAATGATCCTTTATTGAGGCTTTAGATGAAGACAATTCAGAACAGGTCTTACTTGTTATGGACCAGCTGATGTTATAAAGAATTACAGTCTCCTCAGATGGTCTCACAGCTTCACAGATATCAGTCATAGGCAAAAACAGTGTCTCCTTACGTGTTTTAACCAATCTTTTTTATACTACACTTCTCTAGCTGACAGTACACATAAGCATCCAGGCACGCGGTGTATAATTTACTTCTGGCAATCAACAGGGCGGTTCTCCCTAATGGTAAGCAAACTCCTCTGCTGTAGTATCTGTAGTATTTTGAGGTACAAACAGGTGGGCCAATGTGCATTTGGTGTGTGCTCTGGCACTGGAGGCTTCTCCTGAACATGGATGCCATAGAGTCCATAAGTCCTCTGTAGACTGCTCAACTCTACAGGTCTTGCTCTACACCTCTCTATTATCTGGTCTGCTTTTGGTGGTTGTTCTTTCTCCTTAGGGGGCATTTCTTGATACACCGGTCTTAATCCTTGTGCGCTGGTGGTGGATGCGCCAAAGGTATGTTAAGGCGCAGCCTCTGCATAACTTTGGAGTTTGCTCCAGCTGGCCATGTGACATGCTTTAATCTACTCCAGTCCACTGACATAGATGAAGATAATTTTCCACATCAAAACTGGCATGGAAAATGATGAATGAGATGTGCCTGCCGCCCTGCCCTCTTCCCCGCCCACGCCCCCTTTTTATACCACATTGCAAAAGTTGTGTGAGCAGGGGAAACATCACAAATTTTACGGCAAAACATCTATACAACAAAATCTGTGACATAAATACGCCAAAAAGAGGCGGAAAAACATAACAAATGAGTCTTTAAACGTTAAAAACAAAATTATCAGAAAGGACAAAACAACTTACTGTAAATTTTTGCAAAGCTATAGTATATGAAAACTATACAAGAATATATGGTCATTTTTTCTGCCCTTAAAGTATCTAGCAATGAATCATACAGGTAAAAATGCAATTTTTTTAAAAAAAATATAGATGTTAATTGTTTTCTGCTTTCAAAATTTTTTCTGGCAGACAACTGAGGAGGTGGGCTTTGATAATTTATGGGATTTAATGGGTTATCCGGTAAATAATAATGATGACCTCTCCTCAGGATAGGTAATCATTATCAGATCGGCAAGAGACCGAGTCCTGGCACCCAGGCATCAACTGTTTCAGGGAGTCTTAGCTGCAGCTAAGGCATGTGACCGATGTACGGTGACATCACATGGCCTAGAAAAAGGCCACAGCACTCATTGAGAACCTGAACTCTTCTAATTGTGATTAATTAGGGGGGCTTGTTTTAGAGGCAGGACAGGAGTCAGTGTTCCATTGTGTAACTTAGGTTGCCTCATGCAGGTAGGCAGCCATTTTAGTGGGAGGTCCATTGCATAATTATACAGTATCCAATGTATTATTAATGTGAATTGCCCAACATCCAATCTTCAGCACATAGTTCACAATCACAGAAAGGTTGCTCCAGGGAGGTTGACAGTCATTTTACTGGGTGCTCTGTAAGGATGAGCAAATCAAATCTAAATGAATTGGATTTGTTACAAACATCACTAAATTCGTCCTCTCAATCTGAAGCTTTCCTGATTCGCTTTGGTTCAGACGAAATACATAAAAATGGCACCCAGCTTCATTTTATTGTTCATGTTGGTGGACAAAACCATCAGGGTGGAAGAAGAAGGATGGTCATATTGTCACAGCCTTTTGTGAGCGCCGTGACATGGTTGCCGTGCATGCCGTTGCCAGCTGCAACGTGTTGTGTTTGGTATGCACGTGCATTTCCCCTTTAACTTGTTTCCTCCTTCTGTCTGGTGTTCGTGGGGTTAATTTCTCACTAGGTGTGGATCTGGGTGTGGTCTCTAGGCTCTTTAAATCCTTGTAGCTGGAGCCTGAGATCAATTGTTTGTTTGTCTCCACCCTTGGCGTGTGTGTGTTGGTGTTTGATGTTCCTGGATTCCATCTGTCCAGTCTGTGGGCCATCCTAATAGAACATCAACGTCTTCCCCTTCTTTCTATGTTCACCCCTACCCTTACCTGTTGTCGTTTTTGGTTTGGGATCGTGTTTCGGGTGTGTGGTGATGTCTGGTTTGGTGTTCTATATCTGGTGTGTTTGGTGTTATGCCCAGCATGGTTGCTAGACATCTCCTTTGTCTGTACATGCCTGCGGAAGTGGGCCCGTTAGTTTCCCAGAGGGGTGAACCTAAAAACATTTAGAAGCCTTGCATCCTTGCTTCCAGTCTCTACATGGGGTTCCAGTCTCTGTGGCAGGTACTATAAGTGTTTGATTATCTGTGTCCTGTTGTTAAATTGGGTGCTTACCTGTCGTTCTGTGGCTGCTCTATCCTTCTCCCCGTGTGGTACTAGGCCGCTGGGAAATGCCGGTTCTTCCGTGTTTTGGAGGAACTGGTGGTCTCTGGCCCTGTCTCCTTATCCTAGGGAATTTCAGGGATTCCAAGGATCTGAGGTTCCTGAGTATGGGCCCTGCTACCTTTTGGGTCGGCTCATACAGCTAGGAGACCAGGGCTGGATTAAGGGATATGGTAGAAGGTCACCTGTAGTGTTGAGCGAACAGTTCGAGCATCGTTCGGGTTCATACCGAATTTTGGGGTGTCCGGGACCCGGACCCGAACCCGGACATTTTCAAAAAAGTTCGGGTTCGGGTCCGGTGTTCGTCGATTTCTTCCCGCTTTCCGAAGGGCTGCACAGCAGCCAATCAGCTAGCGTTTTACTTCTTGCCCTAAGAGCTCATCACAGCCATGCGTACTAATGGCATGGCTGTGATTGGCCAAGTGCAGCATGTGACCCAGCCTCTATTTAAGCTGGAGTCACGTAGCGCCGCACGTCACACTGCTCTGATTAGTGTAGGGAGAGGACGCAGCTTCTGTCAGGGCGAGATTAGGTAGGTTAAAGTCAGCAACAGCACCTAATGAACGGATCGATCTACAGCTGAGAATCATTGAACTTCTGCTAGTTACTTGCTCGCTGGTTTTTAGGCTGCACAGAGCGTTTTTCTGTCACTTATTTTCTGGGTTAATCGGCGGCCATTTTGGACTTGTGGTGCACCAGAAGAAGCTGCCACCAAGTCCATCAATCCATCAATACTAGTTTTTTTTTGCTATATCCTACATCAGGGGCTTGGCTGTGCTAATTGTCACCCCTAGAAACTCAGGATAGCAATTTCGATATTTTATTAAGGGGTTAAATACAATTGCCCAAATACCAATCCCCTAAATCGGGTGTTCCAGCTTTGGCTAGACAAGTATAATACTGTCTGCTGTCTGGCAAAGGATAGATTATTTTCTGGGGGGAAATTCAATTGCCAAAATAGCAATACCATAAATCAGTGGTTTCAGCTGTGGCTGGCAAAATAGAATAGTGTCCGCCAAAACATATTTTGTTCTGGCGTGAAATTAATCTGGCAAAATAGCAATACCTGATTCTGGTGTCCCAGCAGTTGCAGGCCAGATTTCATAGTGTCTGCCAAAACACATATTTTGTTCTGGGGTGAAATTAATTTTGCAAAATAGCAATACCCTGAATCTGGGGTCCCAGCAGTTGCAGGCCAGATTTCATAGTGTCCGCTAAAACATATATTTTGTTCTGGGGTGAAATTCAATTCCTAAAATAGCAATACCATAAATCAGTGGTTTCAGCTCTGGCTGGCAAAATAGAATAGTGTCCGCCAAAACATATATTTTGTTCTGGGGTGAAATTAATCTGGCAAAATAGCAATACTCTGATTCTGGTGTCCCAGCAGTTGCAGGCCAGATTTCATAGTGTCTGCCAAAACACATATTTTGTTCTGGGGTGAAATTAATTTTGCAAAATAGCAATACCCTGATTCTGGTGTCCCAGCAGTTGCAGGCCAGATTTCATAGTGTCCGCTAAAACATATATTTTGTTCTGGGGTGCATTCAATTCTAAA